>JARDYJ010000002.1:140380593-140723093 GCA_029215755.1 Spea hammondii | reverse complement strand
CTGACATCATATACGGTTCATTACATCATCTCTCGTTCTGCCTCCGACCCGTTTTAGGCCTCAGGTGGGGCAGGATTTGCTTACAATACCAGTTAATGTGGGCCTGCCATGGACTCTGCATGTAGTCATATTCACCAAACTGCCTATAGCAGTGTACTTGTGTATTGGCTTTAGAGATATATTATTTAAAAGTTCAGTGTGAAGTTCATCTGGTGAAATCATCTAGTTTTCTATAAAACCCAGAGAGAAGCCATGATGAGGCAGGTAGTTAAAAACACACACTAGTCCCCAAAATTGTATTTTTTTCCCTTAATGCATGTTTGATTATAATGCATCTTATCGCATTCAAACTGCAGCTAGAAATTGAGGCTTCTGTCTCATCTAACGACTCCCCGGCTGAAACCAGGAAGCATTCGTATGTATGCTTCTTGCACATGCTCAGTAGCGCTCACTGAAAAAGCCACCAATCAAGTGTATGCTAGCAAAACATCACACACTATGCTGCTGCTGCTGTCGCTAAACGCTCATTAACTAGAATTCTACCTTAACGAGTTCTCACCGAGCATGTGTGGAAACACACATTGTGGGTATGGCCCTACTTTCAATAACTGAAATTATATGCAGTTATAATATTTCTACAACGGAGAGCCATCTTAACTACTGGCGACGCGCATCAGTGATGGTATTGACTACAATTAGTTCTGTAACATAGGCCTAAAGTAAAGTTGAAAATTCAAAATTTTTATTTTTTTCCCGGGACACTTAATTGTCTTGTGACATCAAAGCAGGCACTGATAGGTTGTTGCCATAGAAACTGGAAATGCTTCTTCGAAGCTTGTAAATCCTGCCCAGATCTCAGGCAGCTTTTCCATAACAGATCTCCACCTCATGCGGATCGGCGTGTATACGTGTCCACCTATTTATAAATGAGCTTCGAAATATTTTAACACTTTTTGGGAGCTGCTCTTTAAGATCCAACGATGCCAATCACTAGTAGTGTATGTCTCATAGTCTCACGGCTGCTACGGTTGGATCTTAATCAGCTGCCCCAAAACCGCCTTTCCTTTAGATTATTTTACACTATTGAAGCTTCCCGAAATTGGCTTTTGTTTAGTTGAGCCTGGCCAGGTCTGTTAAGGGTTAATCCAAAGTATCCGCGTGACTGGGAAAAGTTCTTTATCATGACATCATTTCTATGACACATTAATACCTTTTACTTCTGCAGATATACCGATAGGTGAAAGACCTTCGGATCTTTTAATTATTCTAAAGACTATAATTGCTGGGGTTTTAATTTGTTGTTTTTTGGAGTAAAAATTGTTACAGATCTATTCCAACCACCTGTTCTGTTCCGCTGCGTGTTCTTACAATCCGGGGCCTTTAACTGCTTCTGGTCAATCAGACCTGCTAACTCCTGGTTTAGCAAATCTGGCCCATTGCCCATTACCAGCCTTCCAGGGCAGACGCTGGCATCCAGATACTGGATGTCTGATGACCCTCAGCTAAGCCTTGCAATAAAGCAGCACCAGCGAAAGAAAACGAGTTCCTCGTCTAATCAAATAAACATACTTTTATATATTTGGTTTGTGGGGACTTTCACCACACTGAGCTGATTCTTTATGGCAATGCTAATGAAGTCCGTTCCTCAATACTTCTTTAGTCTGGGTATCTGGCTGTGTGATTGAGACTGAGCTATTCTATTGTTTCCAAGAGGCAGTATGATAGGACTCGGGGTGTTTGGTAGATTGAGCTAAAATAATAGACTGAGAACTCATACAAATGGGTAATAAGCGGCTGCCTGACAACATATGCACAATATTTTAGAATTTTTTTTTTTTATTTGATACCTGCAATATAAACTATTATATAACTTTAAATAACTGCAGCTGTAAAAGTGCGGGCCGTTCTGTATAGCGCTGGGGGGGGGAGATCTGTTCCCTTGCGGCTGTCCGTTTGCCCGAGGTTACAGAGCCGGCTGATTCAGTCCAATTGTTGCATGAATGTTGCATGCGCAAAAGATAATTAAGACAAAAGATGTTTTTGTGTTAGCTTTTTCTTTTTTTCTTTCCATGTAATCCGTGCAGGCGGTTACTTTAAGCAAATGAGAAACTCCATTATTTTCATTATGGTTTTGGAAATAGATAAAAGATTAATTGTATAAAAAAACAAATTCTAAATACTGAAAATATTATTATTTCTTACAGCTTCCAACTAATGGAGTCGGTGGCTTTAAAAGCCAGTTTGACAATGATCCTTTTGTGGATTTTTCATTTGATGAGCCTCCCATTTCAGTGCAGCGGGCGCCACCTCGCGTAACCCCAGCTCCGACGCCGAGCCAGAAGGAGTCGATTCGTTTGCCTTCGACGGTACAAAATAATGCAATGATCTCAAGCGGCACAAGTCGCCCACCTTCGTTACCCCCTATCCCGGCCCGTAGTGGATCACGGGATAGTCTGCGTGTATCTCCTAACCCATTCCTTACCCGGACAAGCACTTGCCCCACCAACCCATTCAGCCATCGGCCAACTAAAGCAGGAAACCCTTTTAGAGTCCCGGAATGCCCTGCGATGGCTCCATCTCCGCTCCAAACAAGCATCTTGGATCAGCTTAATTCCCACAGCCAGCCTGAGCTGCAGCAGAACCCAGTGGAATTCACCCTGGGGTCCTTTGAAAAAAGCCTCTCGTTGCCCCTTAAACTTTCCTCGCTGCAGGGTGCCGATACGAGAGGTTGGGTGACGTTCGAAGAGGATCATTTCAGTTCTCCGCTCGATAGACCGCCTAGCAATGGCACGGACTTCGAACACGCGGGTCCAAAAAACCAGTATTCAGAATTAGATGGCAACCGGAACGCAATCTCAGCCGCTTCCTCCTTTAACCTTTCGTTGAGAAGACCCCCTCCCCCTCCACGCGTTCCATCGCGGACTAAGATGTCTACGAAGTCTTCGCCGAACCTAGAATATGCCGACCGGTGACGTGTAGTTGGTAGACATATTCTGTTTTGTGCAATAATATTGAATTGTGAAATCCTTAACCCCGTCATGTATGTAACCATGCCTATAACCACTGATTAACTACCCGCAGAGTACCTTTCTCTGAATATATTCTTGCGTTTCCAACATTATTTTTTATATGCTTGTGCTCACTGTCCACATGCATTACGCTTAATGCACTTAAAAAAGATAAATTCACAAGTATCTGTAATGATCTTCTTTAGAATGTATTTATAAAAAGATGTATCTATATATCGAGGGAATATTTATATGCAGTAAAGTCGGGGGATGGTGTAGACGTGGAGTACCAGACAGATATCTTCAAAAGTTTGATAAAATAACTAGAAACCCCAAAAAGCCCTGCGAGTGCACACGGCAGTACGCATGGCCTATAAAGCAGCTGGCGGAATGGTATTTCGGGGTCACTGAGTTGTTTTCATGGAAAACAAGGAGATTTGTGGCTGTAACATAATTACAAAAGGGTTTTCTAACCATCAATTAGCCTTTTAAACTTAGCGAACCCAATGTACCATTAGAACACAGGAGTGATGGGAGTGATAAAGGGCCATTGGAACACAGGAGTGATAAAGGGACATTGGGACACAGGAGTGATGGGAGTGATAAAGGGCCATTGGAACACAGGAGTGATAAAGGGACATTGGGACACAGGAGTGATGGGAGTGATAAAGGGCCATTGGAACACAGGAATGATGGGAGTGATAAAGGGCCATTGGGACACAGGAGTGATGGGAGTGATAAAGGGCCATTGGGACACAGGAGTGATGGGAGTGATAAAGGGCCATTGGGACACAGGAGTGATGGGAGTGATAAAGGGCCATTGGGACACAGGAGTGATGGGAGTGATAAAGGGCCTCTGTACGCCTATGAAGAGATTCCAGCTACGATCTGCGCTGGATTCCTAATCCATTTCATGTTATTTTAATGGGCAGAATTTGTTTTTCTTTAAAAAACAAGGCTGTTTCTACGTGACCCCCAAATGTTCGAGCGGAGGTGTATATGGTCATCTTTACTGTCTGATTTCTAGCAAGGAAGTTTAGATCCCGGAGCGTGTCAATGTTGGCTCTTCTTCCATGACTCGATTTTTCAAGCTTCTGTTCCCATGTGGCCAGTTCTGCATTAGTTATCGATTCTAAATGTAACGTGCGTAAAGGGGCCATTATTTATCATTATTTATCGCTGTGTTGCTCCTTGTCTATGCCATAGCCCGCTGTCTCGTCTAGTTTTGTGTTCTATAAATATATAGTTAAATGTACAGATATTTAGACATATATATAACGTGCCTAATACATTTCAAATAGGTCTTTTCAGTAGAAAAGAAGACGCAGCAGTATTTCTCTTTAAGAAATGCTTAATTGTATTAATTGCAGAATAAGACTACATTCCTACTCAATTTTTGCGCCCGGGTCTTGCTACAATAATGCATGCTTTCAGGTGTGATAACTTCTGCGACCCCGTCTTATTTGTAACCAGGAAACTGTATACCGCAAAATGCGCAGGGTGCTTTATAGAACTTTTATCTTTTATGGGAATGAGCACAACGTGAGCACAATCTGACCCCTCTGCTTATTTCCAAAGCACCCTCTCCTCTCGAGATGGCCACAGTCTGCTAAACAGTGCGGCATCTCGCTTTAATAAATTGGCCTCATCAAATAGGAAACCCATTTCAAACATCGCATACCTCAGCTATATCCAGATGATTATTTGGGATCTTTTATTGCGTCTTGAGGTTGGAGCTAATTAACACTGCTGATGGCATGTACGATATTAAATGGTACCAAGCTTTTAGGTGATCTCACTATACAGAATACTTTATGGCAGATTTAAAGTAAAGGGATGGCGTGTATTTTACTTTGTGCTTCTATTTTGCTGTATGTTTTTATAGAGAAGTGATTTATTCTACTAGGATTACGTCTTTCTGGGTGTGTGGATGGGAACGTCTCCTGGCTCCTCCTGGGTTCAATATCAGTACGTTTTGCTTACTTATCGGTTACTGGTTTGTCTCCAGTTAAATAATGCAAGTCTTTTGCGCTGCTAAACCTTTCATGTGTGTATTTAATGTATGGGCAATGTACACAGATCTGTTCTATATCCATGTTATATGATATACTTTAACCCTCTCGGAGTCCGCACGGCTTCCATAAACGCTGCTCTATCACACAGGTCCGTCAGCAAATGGGTTAATCGCTCTACATGAGTAGGGCTACTGGGATTAAATGTAAGCTCCTATGATGCTTGGCCATCCCCTACATTGGCCGGGATGCAGGTAACCCCCTGCAGCGATGCTTCAGCCAAGTTATATTGTTAAAGCACCAATTATTAAGGAACTATTTAACCTTTCTAGGAAAATAACTGCTGATTATTTAGTACTACTGCAAAAAAAAAAAAAAAAAGTAATTTCTATGAATCCCGTGGTGTATGTGGTTAGATGTCCTGATAACCGCTTCTGTGGTATGTGTTTGAGATCGTGTCGAGAGCTGCAGTATTTATCCGTGACCTGCACACTTCATGTGAAATATCTTGTGTGTGATGCGCAAATAAATGGACCTGTATACCAGGAACTGCTGGACTTCGTTCTTTTGTTTTTAAACCGGGGCCGGATTGGGGGTTTAAATATGTGGCGGCCCTTTAAGGCCAGCGGCTGAAAAGTGACACACTTTTATACAACGCTGCGGCTGAAACAACTAAACTCGATCATTAGATGGAGCCTCAACATACTTTTGGTCAGTGTATAAGGCGCTACTTCTCTAGCAACCATAGAATTGTTTCCTGAAAAAGGGAATATTCTCAACTTTGGTCCCAATTAAAACGTGCAACTCGAGCTCTGAGGAGTACATCGGAGGCCAACCTCATTCACAGCTAATCTGAAGCCTCCTCCGAGGACTTGAATCAAGGGCAGGGGATCTTCAATGTGTTGGTAGGAGAGCTAAAGTAATCCACTTCTTATCCAGGGAACATTATAATAAGTTCATAAGACCAAATGACACCTAGTTATAGACTATGATAGCTGAGAAATTCTCATTAGTGCAGCCACTGCTCTTGTATGTAACGGTCTGTTGCACGGTGACTGTACTTACTCTACGCGATGATGGACCACAAGTGTACAGAGGGGATCGTGTCCTGTGTTTGGCAGACATAACTATTTTAATAGGTCAAGTTACTTGCCCGCCTCCATGGATGGAAGGTTTTTGCTAGATTGGGTTTATTGAATAACCGAACGTACGTTATACACGGCGGTACATCCCCGAATACACCCAACAAAGCAGCGCAGAACACAAAACATCAGCAGCTTAACAAACTACTTACTTTCTGTGCTGTCAACCAACTGTGTACCTAAAACAGAGCGGGGGCAGCAGTCACACCGTACAATAAAATCGTTAGAAAGTTCCAGGGGCTGCGGAAACGGCGGCCTTGCTGGTGGGTAGGGGGTCAGGAGAGTGAGGACTAAGGATAAATCCTCCTCCCTGATACTGTCAATGATGGAGTCTTCTCCGAGTAAACAGAGGGTCAGCCCGCCGCAGTCTCGGACAAACCTCAGTATCCTTCACGAAACGCGTTCGGGGACGAGCTGGAAAAGGATTTTGCGGAGAGAAGACTGTCAGTAGGGATTCTACAGAATACAGACACAATGTAGCAACGCACACGCAGAGCTCTGTTAGGAGTACACGCCAGCGTCCATGCGGTTTACTCAACAATGAATTTCATTCGAATTCCTCAACCCGAGAAGAAAAAAAAAAAAAGTGTCCCGACATTCTGCGCCACTGATCAGCTGCCAATCAGCGGCAGGGGAACTCTGGGGGCTTTCTGATCACCTGCACAGTGGGCTTGTTGGAGGCGGCTGCTTCTCATATCTTTTGGTACAGGGGCCGTGGTTTTTTGTTTTTTTCCGCTTTGTGAAAGCAGGTAGAGTCCTGCATCACCTGAGCAAACTACCTGAGTAATCTTCCAAGGCAACAAAAGTGCTCTCATATTAAAAGGACAGGAGGGAAGATTACTTCGATGGAGGAGAAACATTGGAACAAGAGGCCATAACCTAAAACAAGAGGGTCGAAGGCTTACATGTGATGTAAAGAAGTTTTTTCTTTACTGAGAGTATGGTAGATAAGTGGAACTGTCTCCCAGCAAAAGTGGTGGAGGCTAAAACAGTGAAGGAATTTAAACATGCATGGGATAGGGATGTTCTGACCAATGACTGATTAACACCTTAATGACCATTGAAGTGCCTGGCACATCATGGGGTTAAACGAACATAGAAAGCATTTGTTGATTGGTTTTTTTGCTTGACACGCGTTGCTGCAATGCCCCGACATAGACCAAAAAGGGGCCCCGTTTTTTATAGTAAATTAGATGATATGACCAAAATATTGATATGTAAAGAAAAAAACAATATAAAACTTGTGGGTAGGTCTGTCTTTACATCAGGGAAAACGGGCCATGGGCCGAAAGGGTCGGATCCGGGCCATACTAACACCTGCGTAACCTCAATTACCGCTCATCCGTTAGTTAATATAACCGAGGCTTTACCTTGACATTCTAGATAACGGTCCGATCCATCTATAGGTATTCATGTAACTGAAGGGAAAGGTATTATTATTTATTGTTTTAGAACGCGTTTTATTTATACACCTTGATCTATAAACGTTATTCACGCTGGTGCTGGTTACATTGCAACACGCTCGTTCCCAGCAAATACTCACAGGGCCGGTAATAAGTATGTGCAGATTCCCGCGCAAAATGTAAGATTGCATTTACTTCAAATAGCCTCTAATAGGCGATTCTAGAATAAGCCCTGTCAGGGATCTGAAATGCGCGCATGCGCAATGACTGCCGGCTGGAATCCGGTGGGCGGCTCATCCCCGGAAGTTGATTTCTGTCTCCGTGGAAACCCGTCCCGGAAGTGGAGTGTGAAGTGTCCAGGTCTGGTGCGGCGGTGAGTAGGTTTTCCTCTTCAAAAATTGCATAACCATAGCAACAATAATTATAATTAATATATTATAACAATTATAAACCCTCTCGCTTGGGTATTTGGTGCCGTGTGGGGGTATTGCAGTGTACTGACTGTATTTTCTTAATAGTCTAATCAGGGACTTGTCACATTTATTGGGTGCTGAGATCCTCGGTGTTTAACCCTTTATTAATATAAAAGAAGTCCTATCACTGAATGCAGAGATGGTTTACTGCAGACTCGCAGTTAGTTCTTCTCTTGATCTCTGTGGATCCATCTTTTTATTATTATTATTACTCATTACTTACTTTTTTACTCTGAAAGTGCCATCAGTGGGTTTTCTCGTTGGTTAAACGCTGAGTGTGGCTTGGTTACCATGGAAACCAACGAACACTTTATGTCCATACCTTTTCACCTTCTGTTATTGTTTTCTATAACACGATTCCCATAACAGATCAGATGATGAATTATGAAGAGCCAAGTGAGAGATGTTTATAATTCATTGATATATCTTCACTTTGGCTGTTCCCGCCATGAGGCCAGTAACCATACCCCAGTCCACCGGATTGGCCCCCATGGGGAGTCCCTGTTATCTTTCTGCAGCACCCATGTCATGAGGCTGTTTTCATGTATTTAGTCTGTTTACATGCTCCCCACCTTATCTGAAACACATGCATTCATTCCTATAGTTTTTCTAAAGCCTCTCTCTGTCGGGGTCCGCTGCCCTGAAGCAAAGTCCTGCTTAAGCAAATAAACCATCAATCATAATTCTGAATATTTTACTGCAAGTAAGCAAATTATTTACAACGCCGACATGCAGCTTCACCTCGTGCTATCTCATTGTTTTATTCATTTTAGAAAAGTAAGGATGGCAGACATGCTTTGTGTTATGATGGGTAACTAGAGCTTTTTATTACAGAAATGGTCCGTTTACACGTAAAACGGGGCGATGAAAGCCAATTCCTTTTTGATACAACAGTTGGCGTCTCTGTGGATGATCTGGTCAAACAAGTAACAGCTATTTACAACGGAAGGCTTAAAGTCGACAGACTATGTTCAGGTAAATATATGCCAATTTATGTCTCTGATTTCTTCTCGAATACTTAATGCATGGCACCAGCTTGTATTTAATAGCAAAAATATGAATATAAGACACAAATATACAGCTCTATGGCCCTAGGCTTCATATTTTATGGTATATATATATATATATATATTGATTTATCTCTATTTAAGAAGGCAACAAATACTTTAATGTTCTCACCTCATTTTAAAGTGCATTCCCTTCCACACAAGGATGAAAGTAACTCACCATGAGCCCGCACTATTTATTAGTAAGAAAATTCTGATCGGGTGAAGTCGCACATCCTTAATGTATTGTAATGTTTACGTATTCGTAGTATATGTATAGTATATAGTAGTTCAGTAAATCTTCCCTTTTTGCAGAGATGGGAGAGCTGTCGGAGCACGGCATTACTCTGCCCCCAAATATGCAGGGGCTGACTGACGAGCAGATCGCAGACCTAAAACTTAAAGATGAGTGGGAAGAAAAATGCGTCCCTAGTGGGGGAAGTGTGTTTAGGAAGGATGAGATTGGAAGACGAAATGGACACGGTAACCATCGAACTATCCGTCCCATTAAAGGGGAAATAATTTTTAAAGGATGTGGTCCTGTGAACAAGAAACCTTTGAGTGTTCGGTATTTAGTATACAGCAGTAGAACTTTGTTTTTAAAGACAGTTATGCGTTTTTAATTCTCATATAATAAATATGATAAATTGCTTTGCTTTATTATTAATATATATAAATATAACACATACTGTTAAAACTGAGGGTTTTCTGATTTGTATTTATATCTGTATTTACATTTTTAGCACCCAATGACAATATGAAGAAGGTGTTACAGAAAACCATTGAAGAGGCAAAGGCCTTGGTGTCTAAGGTAAGCCTGATTTTTAGTAACTCTTTCATCTGTTTCCTGATAAAAATTTTAGTATATGTTTTTTTTTTTACATAATTATTGTGTATTTCTAAGATTTCTGAAGGAAGCCCCACTCAGCAAATCGCCAATTTATGGTAAAAAATGTGGCCTTTAGGGTACTGAAAGCGGTTAAAATACGTAATGTGCAAAAATCAAAATAAAGTTTATATTTTTTATTGCCACCATAAGCCAGGGAATTAGGCTTTTTGAGATTACACACTTACATATAACATGTTTCATCGTCAATGTAACCAAATTAGATGCATAATTAAGCAGCACATTATGCAACCACCAGGCAAGCCCAGAGACTTACTGTTCCCACAGAAAACTTGTAGTGCTGCCACCACAGCAGGGGATTCTGGGTAGGTATATGCAAATTAGGTTAACAACGATCAGGGTTTTGCCTCTATATCCACTTACTACGCGGACCCCTTTGGAGCGAATGCACGCTGTACAGGGCAGTCACTGGGACAGAGGTGCAAAAGCCAGGTCACCACTCACGGACAGCTGTTTCACCCTCAATGTAACTCATCAGCGTGAGGTGTGATACTGGTTTATTGCTTGATGGTTGCAGATTAGTGTTTAATACCCCCCGCATTTTAAGTGGGGGGGGGGGGCTCCATCACCTTAACCCCACCACAGCTTATGTTGTGTGTGCTTCACATATTGCTCTAAGCCTCAAGGAATAGAGAGCAACACAATAGGAGGAATTGTTCATAAGAAAGAGATGCTGAAAGCATCCAATGTACCTTGGTCATTGTACACATGCAGTCTAACACTACACCATATGCCGGTCTATATGTTTCTGTGATGAGATTAGAGACATAGCGGGTTTTTATTACCAATCATTATCGGTTACTGCTCGGCGAAGCTTCTTGTGTGTCTGAATACGCTTGTGTTTACGTGAATCATTAGAATATAGGCTACATGTGTGTAACCCTGGCACAGGACACAACTTCTATCATGCATGAGAATGTCACGTTAATACTTCCTTCAGTTAAGTTTACTACTAGAAAAATATTCTAGGAAAAAATGAATTTGCCTGGCCACATCCAACTGGCATTGAGTCTTATTGAACAGGAGGAGATAAAATCCAAAATGTCTCACATGTCAGACAGTAAGTGCTTCATTCTAGGCTTTAACCTCTTGTGGTTTATTCACTTTGACAATGTGTATGAGATTGGTTTTTGTTACATTTTTAATCCCACAGAAACAAGCTGAAGCCAATGTGTGCGTGACAATGGAAATGGTGAAAGATGCTCTGGACCAGCTCCGAGGGGCGGTAATGATTGTTTATCCCATGGGGCTGCCTCCACACGACCCCATCCGAATGGAGTTTGAGAATAACGAAGACCTGTCTGGAACTCAGGCATGTATCCTCTGAGATCTGGCCCTGCCGCTTAATTTGTGATTCCCTTGGGGAAAAATTGTTGCAGAAAACATTGTTTCAGTAACTTCTGTAACTGATTTTTTTTTTCTTTTTTGTACAATGCATAACATAAAGCAGATCCCAGTGACTGATAACTAAATGCAGATTTACAGCTCTTCATTAAAGTGCTGTCCTGTAGACCAGGGTTTGTTACTGAGTACCACCAAGCACGTATTATTTAAAGGTCTAAAGTAGGAAAAAAACTTGCAGTTTTGAGTTTAAAAAAAACATAAAGTCTCCGTGTCAAATGTGCTCTCCCCACATTAACTATACATTACACAGGGCCATCTCAGAGAAATGCACTGGCGTTTGTCATGCATAATGACATTCTTTGAACCTGCCTTCAATAAATAAAAATAAAAACTGGGTGCCAGTTTAGTGAATAAACTCAATTTAGATCGCCCTGCAGTAAATTATTCTAGATTCTGTTAATCAGCACTGAGCTTCTGCCTACATTTTGCAGACAATGGTCAATTGAGTCATTCTGTACTTTTACTGCCTACTAATGCCCCTTATTTAACCCACGAATGGCAACAATTGTTTTTTTCTTTTTAACCTCTAGTGTGTCCATCACAGATTCATGAAAACCGTTTAACGGGCATAAAAAAACCTGTCCCTATTAATACTGATTCCTACTAGAATTTTTTTAACCTGGGTAAAGAAAAAAACTTGTACTTGAGTGTTGCACATCAGCGAATGCGTTCTTTAATTGCACAAATCTATAATTTCTCAGAAATACCCATAAATATTGGGTGATGTTGTATAGACCGGTATAATGCGGACCATAAAAGTCAGTTCTGAAAATCAACCCGCTAGCCAAATATCATTAGGGTACCCACAATGTCAATATGTATATTGTGTGTGTTATATATATATATATATATATATATATATATATATATATATTCTCTCATATTAACATATTGTCATGTAGTCCTCGGCTGTTACTTATTAATTATGCAAAGCTTAGTCTGGAATTAGTCATTTCTATTATTCCACGTTTATCGTGGAATCTACTGCAGTAATTTTGCATGCCATGAATGTCTGGTAGGTAATTAGCTGTGTCTTGTGTAATAGTGCACAGTGCTGCAGTTATCTTTCGTTCATTAGGATAATTCAGGATCTTCAATGTCTATTAAGTTTGCTCATAAACGGTGTTTTGTTTTTTCATTAAAGGCCAGCCAACTAGTTATCGAAGAACCTGCCGCTCAGTTATGGTGGGCCGGTAAAGAGCTGCAAAGGAATAAGAAGCTTTTGGACTTTGTGGGGAAGAATGAGAAAACCAAAATTATTGTTAAGATACAAAAGGTACAAAAAGATAAAAAAAGATGGAGACGGCCCTACAGTTTAGGGAAAGTGGAGAAACACACCAAAAAAAACTGGATTAAGTTTATTATTTTTTTTTGTTTGAGAAGATTTTAGGTTATGGCCACCGATTTAAATGAGATCATAGTAACAGCATATGTCCATAAAATCATATTTTTTAGCTTCTGTGTGATCTTTTATGAAAGCTGATCTTAATGATGCTGTTCTATGTAGACTCATATGCCTTGGTTAATCACATAAATTAAGCACAGAAAGATTTAGTTTCTACAGGAACATAGAATTTGATGGCAGATAAGAACCGTTCAGGCCGTCTAGTCTTCAGATTTTTTCTTGCTTTAAAGACTCAGTCCTTAATCAGTCGTTGGCCTTGTCTTAGATTTTGGAGCCACATGCATATCTCATGCAGCTTTAAGTTCCACTTACTGTATGAGCCTCTATGATTTCTGCTGGGAGGCTGTTCCACTTAACAACCACCCAACAATGGCTATGGCAGCAGCCTATCAGTGCCTGCTTTTGGCGTCTAATGCTCTGTTTGTTGCAAACGTTTTAAATTTAGCAGAGGAGGTGATTTTAAATGCATTTATTTCAGTAAACAAGCACCTGTTCAGGTGAGGAAAAAGCATTGCTGACCTTTTCATTTTATTTCAAACATTACCAGAGAGGTCAAGGAGCCCCAGCGCGTGAACCAGTTGTCTCAGAAGAAGAGCAAAAGAAATTAATGTTGTATTACCATAGACGACAGGAGGAACTTAAGGTAAGATGTCCTCTACTGTGATTTATTGGAATTATTAGCTACTCCTCACTACTTTTGGTGCCTGAATGGTATCGTTAAGAAATTGTGCTTCATTTATATAATATGGTAATGCTCTTTAATGTAACCGACATGGCTATTTGCCTTGTCCCTTTAATTTTTATTTCATATGTACAACATTACACGATACATAACAGCTCCCTAAATGTTATGTTATGTTACGTATCCTTTTATTTATTTATCTGTTTATTTCTGTTATAGAAACTTGAAGAGGATGAAGACATCTCATATCTGAATTCCGATTGGGCAGATAATCACTCTTTAAAGAGGCAGTTTCAAGGAGTAAAGGACATTAAGTGGAGACCACGATAAGGCATCAAGATGCGTTATCCCCTCCTGTGCCCTGTTCTGCCTGTTTATACCCCTTTGTGTTCTGTGCATTGTAGCAATAAATTAACGCTTAAATTCCTGTTTCTAATTATTTGACCATTTTGTATTTTTTTCTTCAATTTTTTACTTTCATGTTTTGACCATCTTATTGACTCCTACCCAAAGCCTCTTCAAAAGCATTCTGAAATTTATGAAATGAATCATTGTTAGTGTGTGCGGAAGGCTGTACAGTTCATGGAAATCCCTTTTGGTTACTGTCGGTTATTCCCATAATGCTCTGGCGTACTTTTCCCAATAGCCACTAGAGGTCCCTATAACTTTAATAGTCATTGAAAGTATGCTGCGCATACATAGCCTTTACTGGGCAATATCAAACATACTTTTTTGGCTTTTCAACATAAATTTAAAAAACAATGATTTTTGTTTATTTTATGGAAATTTAAATCTCAGTAGATGCTGGGGCGCTAACTGGTTGGCATTTTCTAAGCCCAACTGCGTTAATGCAGTAGAAAGAACAGATACTGCTTGTATTCTTTATTTCCAGAAAACATAATTGCCCTCTTGATCAAGGGAATCTAATGGTGAATGTCTCAAGTTGTTTTAAATTGGTAACATAACCGGCATGCGGGAAGGTTTCAGAGTCTTCAAAATGCTTCCAGCTATTTTTTTGCAACACACTTAAGATAAGATGCAATTTGATCAGATCTTTAACCTGGCGGGAACTGAAAGGGCCTGGCTTCTGATATGTTAGGTATCATGCTTCACAGGGAACCTGGCCTTCTCGTCCAACATCAGCACCTGACCTCACAAATACTCTACTGGATGAAAAGGCAAAAATGCACAGAAACTCTCCAAAATCTCTTGGAAAGCCTTCCCAGAAGATTGGAAGCTGTTATAGCTACAAAGGAGGGACCATCTTCATATTAATGTTTTTAGAATGTTAAGTCACAAAAGTCCCTTTTGGTGTAATGGTCAGGTGTCCCAATATTTTTGGCAATGTAGTGTATCTGAGCGTCCCAAATGGTGCTTTTGAAACTGGTACATCACATTTGTATATACAATATACCATCCTTGCTTGAATATTCAGAATATCTTACGTTGACCAGTAATGGTTTCCATCAGTGCCATTATGAAAACCATTGGATTTGATTTGGCACCTTTAGCGAGTTGCTACAATAAAATCCTTGTGGCAGACTATTAAAGGGTTAAAATTTGAAATCTCACAGGCATGCAGTAGGGTCATTTTAGCTGAATATGTTACATTACCTTTAATTTTCTGGCTAAATAAAAATGCATAACTCGGTATAACGGAGGCAACTCTTATGATCTCATGCTTACCGAAGCGCAACCAATCGGTTCATATAATTAATTGTAATCATGCATAATTATTGTATCAGATTTGTATAATTATACAGCTATGTATGCTGGTGATCAGAGTAACTAAATCTTAGAGATGACAGCTTGCTTTATATGAGGGGTCCTGAATCTCTAGGGCAAAAAGAGTTTGTGAACATCTAATGTAAAATAATATTTTAAGAATGGTTATTCTAGATGATCAGAATACATACATTAAATACAAGGCCGGATTTGGGCCCTGGAGCAATTATATTGGAAGGGCCCCTTCTCTGGTTTTTTTTGCCTTTCCTCCTTTTTTCTTTGCTTTCCACCTCTGGATGTTTTTTCTCCCTCTGTTCTATTCTTTCTTCCCTCTCAATTTTATTCTGCCTCTTTATTTGCACCTCACCTGTCGACAACTTTTCTTCACTTTTTTGCTATAATCTTTTTTATTATTTATTTAAATAATCATATTTCATTTTTATCTTGTTTGGCTGCCTTTTACATTTGGCATCTTTCTAACTTATATTCTGAACCTACACACACACACACTCTGTATACACACATTTACATACACATACATATATCCACACACACACACATTTACATATACATACATATACACATAGGTATGCACACACTGTATACACACACTATATACACATATACATTTACATATACACATATATATATACATATAGGGTCCAATACATATATACACCAAGGTCCAAATACACCCTCCGCTATTATGCTTAAACAACAAAAAAACACTCTATTCCAGGCACAAAAAAGAAATGTCTTTCGGAAAGAAAAAAAATAAGATCTTTGCTTTACAGCCCTTAATTTATTTTATTACAGGAGGTCACCCCCCAAGAGCACCCTGTAAAGTAGCCATAAAGACTGAAAGCATTGTGTACATTGAATAAAAGCACAGGAGTGGATGCAGAAGAATCGGTCGTCCCCATGCACGGAAAGGCCTCTCTTTCTCAAAAAGTTGAGCTTCATTAATCATCCTCTGCAGTCACAGAACAATTGCTGTGTAATGTGATTCAGAGCTAATTAATCCTCCAGCAGTTTAGTTCGTTAACAATATACTCCACGTATTTCACTGGGCGCAACCTGCTCCGACACGCAGACGGGCTGTTCCCGCACACAGAGCCCCGCCAAGGCCATGTATCCAGACCTACATTGATCAAATTTAAGGAGAACTCAATTGAAAGTATTCCATAGTACTCGCAAGGCATGGTTCATCTAAAGAGGCTCTCTCCATGTTCAAACACTCAAGAGCTCGGCAAACTACTTACATTGCCAAAGAGATTGTGGGAAAATAATACTTTCTAATTGCCGTCTTCCCAGAATCATCTCTCCCACGTAGGGAAACTTTCAGAAGTATATAGGTTTATTTTCTCTGTCCTCTTTCCAGGGTGAGGTCATCCAGAGAGTCTCATTTATAAGATTATTAAACACATATCATTTAAAACCTATATATATATATATATATATATAAAATGCAAAATAAACAGTTGGTAGAGTAAGCTCTTCATTGTAGTGAGGCCGGTAAAACACATATATGCAGTAAAGATAATATGAGAGAGATAACAATGAGACATGCTATTTAAGAGTTTTAAGGGGATAATTAATGATAAGAGAACTGCCCCAGCCTCCTCCTTGCCCTACTTTCCCACACTGATGGAGGGGATGTAAGCTACAATTGGAGGAAAACAAGCTTGGGTTTGGGCCCCTTCCCTGCATCTCTTGGGTTTGTAATTACTAATAATGTTTCTTGACCCTCCAATAGTTCCATATGACATGTGGTGGTTGGGCCATGGAAGGAGACTTCTGCACAGCACTCATTGACTCTGCTTGTGCTCGGACACTCGGAGTTATACCGCCACTACTTGGTGGTTGAGAGCTTAGCAGTGGGTAGAGAGGAGGGAATCCCTACTACGTTCCCATGCAACACCAACTGGTGTGCATTGCAGTCCGACTCTCTGTGGCTAAGGGCTTGGTCCAATATTCTTCCAACACTAGTGGAAGGAAACAGAAATGTGGTAGGGTAATACAATGCAATGCTACGGAACCCCATAGTAAGAAAGCAGCCTAACACTGTGTGAGAACAGGGAAAAGAAAAAATGTCGGTGCGCTAAGCTAGTCACAGGCTCAAATAATACAAATGTATAATACGAGGCCTACCAAACAGGTGTAAGCATGCTGCAAAAACAGTGTGTTGGCTGTACAATGTATACAAAAAACAAAAACTGTCTGCGCTTCTCACCCTAATAAAGTTGGCAACAAATATATAAACATAATATAAATGAGAGGTTTTGGTTATATGAATTGGCCAAAGCATAATTAAGCTCACCCGCCACGTCAAGGCACACTCTCAATAGGGTGAGAACCTACGCTCACCTCCTACATAGTGGGCACACAAAGCAGTTTATACGGCTACCAAAACCTTATTAATGTGTTGGGGGAGGTGCAATTAAACCTCCTCCCTATTAACCCCTGGACAGCAAGCTGCAACCAGACTAATGAGGAGCCAACAACCTCAAAAATGTGCAAACAGGGAAAAGAAAAAATGTCAGTGCGCTAAGCTAGTCACAGGCTCAAATCTGCAGCTTGCTGTCCAGGGGTTAATAGGGAGGAGGTTTAATTGCACCTCCCCCAACACATTAATAAGGTTTTGGTAGCAGTATAAACTGCTTTGTGTGCCCACTATGTAGGAGGTGAGCGTAGGGTCTATTGAGAGTGTGCCTTGACGTGACGGGTGAGCTTAATTATGCTTTGGCCAATTCATATAACCAAAACCTCTCATTTATATTATGTTTATATATTTGTTGCCAACTTTATTAGGGTGAGAAGCGCAGACAGTTTTTGTTTTTTGATAACACCGTGTGAGAGCAGCTATGAAAAATCCTCCGGACAAGGTAAGGATGTGGCGATGTGATAGAATGATGGAGTGAAAGTGTGATGAAGAGAATGTGTGATGGAATGGGGGTGAAGGCGTGATAATGGAGTAAGAATGTTTTAGTGTGATTGTGTAAGTTTGTGTAGTAGAATGTGTTTGTGTGAGTAAGTGTAAATGTGTGCTAGTGCATTTGTTATCTACCCAAGGGGGGGACAAACAAGAGCCACTCGGCTGTACCTGGCCCCTGGGCCAAAAGGTACCATTCTTCCCCTGATGCACAGTTTGCCTTAAACTAGTTATTAATGAAACGCTTAACTTGTTCTGAAAAGAAACAAAAAATACATAGGTTTCTCTAGGTAAAGTGTAGGTTTTCTATGTCTCCCATGAGGAAAAATGTGCCTGTGGCACTCGAAGGGTTAAGTACGTATAGCGGGGGTCTCTAAGCTGATTTGCGTAGCACTGATGCTTGACAGCTGTCAGCGTTTGTATGATTGCAGAACTGACATTTTCACCCCATTTATTCAAATTCAGAGGAGAGGCTTCTAATTGAAATTATGGGGCAACAGCCTCCAGGCCTCCAAATCCTTTTCAGCTGCAATGCATCCTGGGACTATTTGACAGACAGACATAGTTGGCATTTAATGTCTATGACGGTTCCGATTAAGGTTTTATTGTCCAAACGTTCCCACCACGGAGATCGCATGCATATCATTTATCTGAAAGAGACTTAGTTATTTGAGTTACTGCGTAACAGAATCTGGTTAGAAAAGGCCATTATGTCGGGGCAATTTGTCTTTACGCTAAGTGCATCTTTAAGTGGCGGAACTGGGTTTCTGAATCATTGCCCCCCTGGGGTGAGGCAGAATAACTGCCAAGGCCGTCACTGGGAACTGCGTATTTCAATGGAAGGAATAGAGCAAAGCGTGTCTGCGACAGTGAATAAGCTACAGGTTCTGAGCGGAATGCAGATCCATTATCTGTGTTTAACCTGCGCCTACAGTGATGAACGTGGAAAGAACATTTATGGTTGGTAGGGAATAAAGAATAATCATCATTCAATGGTCTTGTCTCATTTTTATTGATTCCAGTTTAGAACCATGAATGCTCTCTAACCTAATAGTCTCATTGTGGATATCCGACTTGATTAGGCGTAACATTCAGAGCCCCTTGTAGACCATCAGTTCCCAAGAAGAAGAACTTTGGATGTGTTCTGGGGGAAAAAAGGCCAATATGGCAACCCTAAATACATTTGTTCATTTTTTATCACAGCTTCCATATATTATGTTAAGGTGAAAGGGTTTCACAGTCTGCGTGAGCGTCCAGCGCATGGGCAACGCAGACAGACACAATATACAATGTACCTGCAATCAATTATTTAAACCTGGTCTATTATATCAATCTTTCTCTGTGGCGATTCTTAGCCCAGAAAAAGGAGTATTTTGTAGTGGTCAAAGTTTTGATTTGCTTATGGGCATTTCGCAATAGTTTTTTTTTTGCAATTTTCTTACAATCTTTTTACTATTATTGAGTGAGCAAAGAGTTTTGTTTTTTCTCTTAATAATAAGGGACTAGATTATATCAAAAGATCCAGATTAAGCTCATGATCATTTATTAAATATAAACACATATTTAGAGAATATAGGTGTCTCTGTATGCTATGGGGTGGCTGGATTTAGGGACCGGGAACGACTAAATGTCCTTCGCACTTTAAGGCCAGCGACTACCAAATGACGTACGTGTGACTGCCGGCTAGATACACGCTGGTGCTTATAACATTTTTATACCCAAACAGCGTGCAGGCGCACGTATCCAGCAGGTGAGGCACACTGAAGGACCTGATCTACCTCCCCAACAGCAGTAAAGGTAAATACGCAGCCCTACTGTATCAGCCACTGGCGACCAGGTATTTGCCAGGTGTGCCAGATAGGCAGTCTGGGCCAGAATGTGCCATTTTTACATGCCTTTTCAAGACCTTCCAGAAGAGTCAGTACCGTGGTGGGCTGATGGGACCCTGATTTGGTCCAAGTTTACTAGAACCTGACATTGACTCCCAAAGCTCAAATACAATTTTTGGAGGCTATGCTAAAGTACAGGTATTTTAAAATGATCAGGGGTGTGGGCACTGCCAGGGTTCCAGAATACTTCCAAGGAAGTCCCCAGGTATAGCCAAGTTTCCATATGAGGACACCAATACCGTACTAGTTGGGACTAACTAATATAGATTTTTACTCAGTCCAACTAACCCTCAACATAGCATACTGTAACCTGTTCACCCTGCGGAGTCTTTTAAATCTGGGCTGATAAGGACCAGGATTGTGTTAATCTAAGGCTGTAGCTGCCTTGTGCCGTTTTGTCAATTACTCCATTTCAAGGTTTATTCAGCCAAGTGGGCGTTGGAAGTTTTCAACTTATTGAACTCTCTCAGTCTGTCTCAATTACCAATATAATTACTTTTAGCTTGCAAGCTCTCATGCAGGGTCCTCAACTCTTTTAATCTTTATTGTGTGTTTTATTGTTATGTACTTATGTACCTGTCAACCGCCCATAATTAAATTGTACAGCGCTGTAGAATATGCTCATAAATAAAGAATTATATTAATTATGAAAGGCAAATCACAGATGGGAAAGCGTGAACTAACAAATCAATAGAAAGAGATTGGGTAAGATGTCAGCTATATATATATATATATATATATATATACATACCAGTGGTATGTTAATCCATTGTTATTGATGAATTGGTTGGACTCTGATACCGTCTATTGGGTCAACAGATAAACTTTTGGAACTTCAGAGGTCTTCCCATCATCATCCTCTCTTTCTATTCATGTTATCGTATATAACACTAAAGGGTCCACCTTTTCTTTGGCTAACATGGTCATACCTGGGAACTTTTGGGCTCTGGTTACCCTGATATTACAAGACACATGCCATTGTTGGAGGGGCAGTGGGCAGGGAGTGGGGTGTACCGCAAACCCACTCCAGCGACCCAGAGTTTTTCATCAGGAGTCTCCCAGGTATGAATATTGCGTTAGTAGGAATCACTGCTCCTTTGTTTTTTAGCCTAGCTTTATTTCTCAATGACAAAGCATACATCACCATTTGATGAGAGGCATTAATGTGATAATAAACTCGGGCACAGTAGGTTCTTTGTGCTTATATGTACAAAAAAGTTGAAAAAAGAGAGAGAAACAGAATCCGTGTCCTACATGCCCCATTATAACTTCAGGTAGGATGAAACTGCACTTTTATTACCTTCCATCGATACATGTATAAATATATAGATAGAAGGATAGAAAGATACACATATTGACACCAGGCACCTCAGCAATGTACTTCCCATTGAGAAGCACACAGGGACATCTAGCATAATAGGGCTTACACCAAGATGTTTTGTTGCGTTGCACCACACCTTCTACTTTGTGTTCTCATTCATGTCTTTGAAACACACGACAATGTGCGGTACTTTGATGTTTAGACAAAACTATAGAGGAACAACTGGCGGCTTCTGGTTTCAGTGTCAGACGAATGTTTTACACCATACCGCTGAATGGCTTTTCACAAAAGCACTTGCCATCAAAAGGTTTTCCTGCGTCTTCTTCTCATTTTGGTCCTTGTAAGTGTGATTTTAAATGTTCATTTCTGGGTGGTCTTGTTATTTAACTGAGAATATTATATCCGCCAACACTGTGGGTTGTGTGCTTGCACACTTGAATTCTAGAACTAGATCTAGATCTGGACTCTAGTCCATGGACTCTTAGCACAGAGTCTTAAGAGTATCTAGAATAAGCCCTGTCCTATGTATGGTTAGACCCACCCCTATATGAGTTTTGTGGTCAGGGAGTTGGGACATCCAACTATGGCTACACTAGTGGGATGGAAGTCCTTGGGGGAAGGTTAAAGGTATTTTTAATCAGTTTCTATGGTTGGACCAATAGTGGGATATGCATGGCTGCAGGCTGTGTGAGCATAAAAACATAACTTGTGTCTACGCATGTCCGTCCATTTGCCACACTTATGTCATCAGGCAGCTGATAACCCCACAATCACCAGTCTAGCCCTGATTTGATTGCAACATGCACCTAAACGAGAAAAGAACAACTCGAAATCTGCATGTGAAATGTTTCTGTTTTATGATAGGAGAGCAAACCATGTTAATAATAAGGTATTGCTGAGTGAAGGGAGTTTATGAGCGGCAGGTGTGGGCAGGGGGTGTCATCACCTCTAATTGTTTGTGGCATCATGTCACATTTCGGGCCTTTGAGCCCACACAGTAAAAAAAACCTAGGAATGGATTGAAATTATAATATTCCCCAATATATATGTGTTTTTAATTTAGTGGAACAAATATGAATTATTAAAATGAATATAAAACTTTCAAAACACAGTTTGTAATGTATTTAGAATTCCATAAAAACTTCCAGGGCAGAAGTTAAACCATTGTTTTCTGACAAAAAAAAATCATAAATTTTTTTCTCTGTCAATGTGCACGTACTATGCAATTCATTTTAGACAGATGAGAAAACTTTGGCTCTGGTTATTCTGAGCTTTCATGGGTCCTGAATTTGCCATGCAAGTTCCATTGGGCTGAGGCCCTGGTTTTCGCTTGTCCTGTTTATCGCAAACAGCTAAGCTGCTACAGAACCCAAATTTGGGAAGGGAAAGCAGAAACACCATAGCGGTGCTGGTTTTACAGTAAGATCATCTTTGTCCATATGGTCTAATTTTGTTTTATTTTTTTTATTTCATTAATGCCTTCAAATATTTTTGCATCTTTCTTTCACTGTAAAGTAGTGAGTGTGCAGTTTGTATAACAATCTAAACTTACTGTCCTCTCAGTAGTGGTGTACTCACTTTTGTTGCCAAGGTTTAGACATTAATGGCTGTGTGTTGAGTTATATTTGAGGGGACAGTAAATTTACACCGTTATACAGGCTGTACACTCACTACTTTACATTGTAGCAGAGTTTCATTTCTTCAGTGTTGTCACATGAAAAGATATAATAAAATGTTTAGATAAATGTGAGGGGTGTACTCACTTTTGTGAGATACTGTGCTAAGCACCTACCAAACACAGTGCTATAACCCAAAACGTGTTATTCATTTTTGATGTGTACTTTTTATACTCATCTAATAACTTTTATTTAAAAAAAAAAATATGATTATAGAAGTGCAAATCTTAAATATGTGTTATTAAATTAAACTGTACACTGGATTTTGAATTGAAATTGTATGCATCTCTTCTGCCAACCTGTTGAGTGTCCTAGGTAAAAACGTGAGTTCGAAGGGGTATAGAACTCTTTGGGGCTCTCCCACCATTTTTTTATTATCAGGCTTGTGTTCCCAGCTAGCTCACTGATGTCACATATGGGCTATGGAGGAGTCAATGTAAATCAATAGTTGAGTGACAGGGAAAGGTAGCCATGTGCTATAGACTTTGCAAGTTAGGTTATACCTTTTATTTGGCAAATAGAAAAAGCTGTAGAATCCTGTGAGCTTTTGAGCATCCAAGGTCTCTTCTTCATTTGCATGTACCTAAACTCTTCCCGGCGTTCTGGTGGCCTCACGCTGGTGTTGAATCGGTTAACACATAACCTTTTAATTGAGTCAGCCATAGGAAGTGACATGCTTCCTTCTTTTGTTCATTTGCCTTTTCATGTCACTGAGCTGACATTGTAGTAAAGCTTTCTCTTAAAGCCAGGAAGTCTGCATGTTCACCTTAGATAAGTTTCTTGCTGGTTTAGCTCAGCGAAACAGAAAATTCCGGAGTCTCCGGAGCATGAAAATTCTTCAGTGTCCAGATTATGTAAAGCTTCTACATAGATTTGCTTAGGAATGACAGCTCACATGGATCCTTGACTCCTAATCAATGTTCAGAGGCTTCATTTTTTTAACCAGGAATGTGAAGCCTCTTGTGAATGTCACAGAAGTGAAGGCTTACTGCAGTAGGTGGTCCATACAACCACCATTAGTATTATGTGATTATGAAAGTGTGTCCAAAACATTTAGTCAGATGTTTGATAGAAGCCCAGTTAATCTCAGCAATCCATGCTCAGTACATGAGTCCACTTCTTATGCTTTAAAAAATATTATATTAACCCTGTATGCCTTTCTTAGTTGTTGGTCAATAATCAATGGTGTCTAAGTGTCCCCAATATTCCAGTATAACTAGGACATAATAAATGTCTGTGGCAGTGATTAGTTTTTTCTGTGAATCATGTGATGAGAAATCTTGGATTTGCCCTTTTTGTTGCTCTACCACGACTATTTGATACCTTTGGGCCCTCTAATAATTTCAATTTGCATTTTATAAGAGTCATTTTATTATTTGTCAAACATGTGACTTTTAACACTGCAGCCAGATTAGTATTTCTCTGTCACCATTCCTCATCAGGTGCTCCATTATGCCAATGACTCCATTGGCTCTCCATACACTTCACAATCAAACTCAAACTTCTGACCCTAACCTACAAAGCTATCTGCATCCCCTTATATCTATACCCTCCTATTTAAACACACCCCTAACCGTTATCTTTGTTCCTCTCATGACCCTACATGGGAACTTGTGTGCTCCAGGTACACTGAGCCTACCCTTGAATGAATGGGTGGTCCCTCTGATGTCAGGGCTGATGTTAATGGGCGTACCCGCCGATCCCCTCTTTAATTAATGCACGCATACAAATGAAAGTTTTTAAGGACAGAAGGGGCTTTTCTGACACCAAATTTGTCACAGGCAGTTTTCCCATCATTGCCTTAATGTGACCCCAAAATCATGACAGAGCAAATGTTAAAATTAATCAAACTGTTTATTGCATAGTCACAACCACATTTGTATAAACAGGCCTCTAAAGGCCATTATACGAAAAAAACCTCTGGACTCACACAGAGTCATCCTTCAGCACTGAGGAGAGGAAAAACCTCAGATGGAGGAAACCTCTGGGGAACCATGACATGAAGGACTGCCCTTCCTCTGGGCATTAAGAGGTTAATAATAATGTTCTGACACCTTTGCTGACACTGTTTCTGGTTGTGTCCGGTATGGGGTTGCCTTCTTTTCTATTACAGAATGCTGCTTGAATGGTCATGATAAAGACTGTGCCTACAGCCATTTTGTAGTTTTTAATCACTATACTGTCAGTATCCGGTGAGATGAGTTTCCTATTTTACATACATTTCCTAGTTGGGGAAAAACTTCCTGAACCAAGCGACGTTTTGTTATTTTTCATTGACAGGAGCAATTTAAGCATCAAAAGGGTTATTTGTAATATTTATAAAAAGAAATCTAATTTTTACGAACATTTTCATGAGCCAATATAAATGATTCAACAAAATAAGAGAGGTTAGAATTAACTTTTTATTAATACAGCTATGCCATTATAAGAATATTAGCATGAACTTTTATAAAGACCAGTAAAAGTCTTTATAAAAGTAAACATTTCTGCAGTGATTCAGTTTTATGCATCTTAGCATTTAACTGGAAGATCAGCAGCCTTATGCATGCAATTTTTTTATTTCTGCAGTTTTATGCATTTAATAGTTTGCTGCATTGATTGAATTAAACTTTTTACGATACAGGTTTGTTTTCATTATTTCTTTTTCCATAGTTATAAACAAAGCTTTGGATTAAAGGCTTATTTTTCCAACCTGTTGTCCATACTCTGCGGGGAAGAGGATGTCAGCAACTATGCCAGCTGAGGGTAATATAGCGGGTTTTGCGTAGACTTGGGCACCAGGGGGCTCTTCGTGTTCGTCTTCGTGCTCGTCTTCGGCAAAAAAAACAACTTCGTATTCCGCGAATATTCGCCTGGTCCTGTCTTCTCTTCGGGCGAATATTCGCGGACATTCTTCGTGCTCGGGTTTTCTTCGTTTTCCCCGGTTAAGGGGTTAAAACGGGGTTAAAGCCACTCTGGCGCCAGGAGTTTAAATGTCCGTATGAGCAACTCTATTGGTCGTCAGCAGGGGGAGCCCCCTGCTGGCGACCAATAGGGTCGCTCGTACAGACTGTTATACTCCTGGTGCCGTAATTGTTCGGCAGATCCCACTGGTCTCCCTGTTCTATGAGTTAAATGTCCGTACGAGCGACCAATAGAGTCGCTCGTACGGACATTTAACTGATAGAACAGGGAGACCAGTGGGATGTGCCGGGTAAGTTACAGCATTGGGGTTTTAAAAGTCTGCACGAGCAACTCTGTTGGTCGCTCGTGCAGACTTTTAAAACCCCAATGCTACAACTTACCCGGCACATCCCACTGGTCTCCCTCCCTGTTCAATTAATTAAATGTCCGTACGAGCGAACAATAAAGTCGCTCGTACGGACATTTAACTCTGTACAGGGAGGGAGACCAGTGGCATCGGCAGGGTAAGTTGCAGCATTGGGGTTTTAAAACCCCAATGCTGCAACTTGCCCTGCCGATCCCACTGGTCTTTAACTAATTGAACAGGGAGGGAGACCGATGCCACTGGTCTCCCTCCCTGTTCAATTAGTTAGTCCGTGCCGGGTTAAATGTCCGTACGAGCGACCAATAAAGTCGCTCGTACGGACATTTAACTCTGTACAGGGAGGGAGACCAGTGGCATCGGCAGGGTAAGTTGCAGCATTGGGGTTTTAAAACCCCAATGCTGCAACTTGCCCTGCCGATGCCACTGGTCTTTAACTAATTGAACAGGGAGGGAGACCGATGCCACTGGTCTCCCTCCCTGTTCAATTAGTTAGTCTGTGCCGGGTTAAATGTCCGTACGAGCGACCAATAAAGTCGCTCGTACGGACATTTAACTAATTGAACAGGGAGGGAGACCAGTGGCATCGGCACTGCCGATGCCACTGGTCTCCCTCCCTGTTCAATTAGTTAGGGGTTAACTTTTTTTTAAAGGGTTAAGGGGCCGTGCAAGTGAGCCTATTGGTCGCTTGCACGGCCCTTTAACCTATGGATTTCTGCTCCCGTTAACCCCTTCGATGCTGTGTTAACGCAGCATCGAAGGGGTTAACGGGAGCGGAAATCCATAGGTTCGCTGTCAGGGGCTACAAAGACCGTGCGAGTGAGCCTATTGGTCACCTGCAGGGTCTTTCTCTGGCATCAACCAATTGGTTGATGCCAGAGGAGGTCCCTGTAGGCGACCAATAGGCTCATTCGCACTGCCCTGTAACCCGTGACGGCGAACCTGCGGATTTCCACTTCCGGGAACTGCCGCGATGCCGCGAAGACAAGACAAGGTAAGATGAAGGGGGGGAATGGTAGACGAAGACGAAGACAATCACGAAGATCTTCGTGGTGTGTGTCTTCGTCTACGTTTTACCGCCGCCGTCTTCTCTTCGGCGTGTCTTCGGAACGAACACGAAAACGCACTCTTCGTGTTCGTTTCCATGTTCGCCCGAAGACGAATGCACAAGTCTAGTTTTGCGGTGATGTCGTCTCCTGATCCTCCAATCGAGGGACGTCAATGCATGCGCCGCCATATTGCCCTCAGTTCGCAAAAGGGCAAAATAATAGTGCTTGTGGTGATGTCCTCTGCTCCGATTGGAGGATCAGAAGAGAAGAGATAAAAGAAAGAAGAACACAGAAGATGCGGAAGAAGAAGGGCAGGAAACTTAATTTGTTGCCCGAAAACGAATGGGTCAAAAAATATTTGTCTCAATCGTTTTTGGCCATTCGCAAATATCTATTTAATAGTTTACTGCATTGATTGGATGGAGCCCTTTATGCACTTTAGGCCACATGGAGCTCACTCTTCAGCATCTTTCTTTGCACGCAAGTTTCTTCATTCTGCAGGTTTATGCATTTACTAGTTTTTCTTTTATATTTGTAGAATAAAGCTCTTTTTAATATCTTTTTCTTTTTGCATGTTTCAGGTCAAAGACTTAGATTAAAGAGCTGTCAATCTCTGGTATACAAGAGAATGTAAATTGCTCTCATATCTCAACCACTGCCGAGCAAACTTGATTACTGCAATCTACACTAAGTTTCTTAAAATGCTGACTTTTCATATGGACAATTGGCTGCATGAACTATGGCGTGAGGTCTGCATGTTTGCATAAAGCTCAATATCCTGCACTTTGTTTTTCAGGTCATTTCAAATTGTAGGTCATTAACATTAAGCTGCTAGATGGGGAGCACTATGCACTATTCACCACTGTGCCGTCATTCTTGCAGATGTTGCCGGGTTATGTGCACGGAGATGCGGACAAAGAAAGTTAACAGATTAAGGAATGAAGACTGGAGATAGACTAGAGAAGAAAAGGGAGAAAATGCGGAAGCAGAAGTTGTCGACAGAAACTGAAGGGGTCGGCAGGGAGTCATTTCGAGGTTCTGAGAGAGTAAATGAGAGTGTGAGTCAGAGTGAATGTGAGCACCAGGAAAAAAATTCCTGAATTAAAATGCCTCAAATTTTTGGCCAAACCAAATGGGCAGGAAACGTTATTTGTTGCCTGAAAACGAATGGGGAATGGGCCAAAAACAGATCGAAAACTCGTGAATCGTAGTTAGCCCATTTGCACATGTCTAGTTATTAGTTTACTGCATTGACTGTATGGAGCCCTTTAACACCTTAATGACAATTGACGGTCCGGACACATCACCCAAAAACGAAGGGTTAACGACAATTGACGTGCCAGGACCTTCATGACTTTAAACGGGTGCAGATCTACGTGTGTGTGTGTATATATATATGTGTGTATGTGTGTGTGTATATATATATATATGTGTGTGTGTATATATATAATATATATGTGTGTGTGTGTGTGTGCGTGTGTATGTATGTATATAGAATTTAAAGTTCACAGATTCTATGTGTTACTTTACATGGAGTCCAGTGCATTCTTTTATTCACTACAGAGAATTACATTACTATTCAAGAAGGCTATATATATGGATCTATAGATCTCTGTCACTCTCTGGTGATCTCCCCATTCAGGGTGTTTGTTGCGAGTGTTTAGTCTGCCAGCGCTGAATGGAGACTCGGGTTACCTCAGCACAGAGTCCCTGACAGGAAATTTCTATTTCTGTTATCCAGCATCATCGTACCTCAGGTTTCCGGCAGCTTGCAGGATGTGGTCACGTGACCTCACGCTACCGAGCCCCATAAGGTCACGTGATCTGCTGGCGGTAAAAGCCTAAAAACTGATGCAGGGGGCTTGTAGATCATTCAAAGGTAAAATAATAAGGTGCTAGACACCAATACTGTATCTATCTATCTATCTACAAATCTATATAGATATATATATAAATAACCATTCTGTGAGGTAGTGGGAGGGGTGAAGTTATGTGTAAGTCTATGTCTATTATTTTTCCTTTGACCGGGGAGGGCTGGCACTTTATGAGCCGAAGGGGCAGAATACAGCTAATTGCCCCCCCCCGGTCTCTTACCCCCTCCCAGTTACACACATTCTATCAAAAACTTATTTAAGCATTATATATGTTACTGTAATATATATTTTTATATATATATATATATATATATACACAAACATGCACTTACTGTAATGCATATACAATCACACATACACACTCACATCAACACACACACCTCGCTGTCACACCTCGTACTCCTAACTTTCCGGAGCATTAAATCTGTGCAAGCGGCTGCGGGGTTTACCGTCGTATACACCTCAATGATAAAAGTCGGAGAAATATTTATTATGATTTCAATAGTATTTTTTGTTTCAAAGTTGTATAAATTCATCAAGTCTTCCTTTTAACATGTTAAAACCATATATGCACGGAAATGGTTAATAAAACAAGTCAGTCCGCAATCTCATCGCTGAATCCTTATAACACGCCGTAAATAAATACCGCACCCCGTGCTCCAATGCAAAAGGTTGGTATCAAACGATGACGTCTAAAAATTTCTAGATGTTTTAGAACTGGCCTGAATTTTAATATATTTTCTGTAAATATTGCATTTAATATCAATCTTTCATTTCAGAAATTATTTGAAAACATGGAACGTGAAAACTTTAGTCTTATTTTCCATCCTGGGGATGGTAGAGAACGTTCTATTGCCACCGGTCTGATAAAGGTTTATAGGATAAGGTTTACATATGTTGGTCCCTCTAATCAATGGACAGGGGAATAATATCTAAACTGTGAATGGATCCTGTATTAATCGCCATTATATAACTTAGGTCTATTAGTACATGGACAGCGTGTGATGTAATAAAGCGTTGGGGCTACAGCTGGTGGGGAACAATGAAGACTAAAATGAAGCATTTCATACCGGATCTTTTAATGATGATATTATTTGTGATTGCCGAAGATGCTGCGTTCCCAGCTACCAACACTTCTAGTGAATACAGATAGAATGCTTTTCCGTTATTAAAAAGGGCGCTCCGTTCGTCATTTGTACTTTAATGCATTTGATAACTGAGTGCCATCTCTGCATTTTCCCAGATCCTCTCTTTGCCTTGTCCACTCCGTAGAGACTTTTCCCTGCTTGCCATTCTGTCAAGGACATCTCTTGTTCACCACTTCGCATGCACGGATACTGCCCTCCAGCCTGCTCCAGCACTTGCCCGTGTAGTTGATTTCAGTCGGAGAGCTTTCCTGACAGTGATTGGCTTCCGCGTGTGTGTATCTGTGTGTATATATGTATATATGTATATATATATATATACACACACCATATTACATTCCTATTGGCTAGCTTACACAGGGATTTTACATTCCACTTATAAATACATGTTATGTTGCAGACTTTGAAGACTTCTAGCAGCAATCCGTCCAAGTCTATATATTCTCTTTTTCAGAGGCAGGTATTGCCTTCAAACTTGCAGGTTCTTTGAAAATGCTTTCCTGTAACATTACAGCACCGGTGCGCCGGGTGGCACAGAACACGAGCGTTTCTGAGCAGTAGGATGTTTTGTCTCTCTCTCAAACTACCTGAGATACGATCTGGTTTTCACGTAAGTTGCTATGGGCTGCTGGGTTCAGGCAGCTTGAGAATACATAGTAACGTCCACAGCAGTATGTGTACCAATATAATATGTCCCCCTTCCCTTTTCGGCATGCATGGTGCCTAATTCAGGTATTGCTACCATCACTCCTAATAAACAGGACATTTAGTATAGTACAGTAGGTTGAAACCTTTCACACATACCTACTTCTAATGTTTGCTGTGTGGCAAGCAGCTGGGACATTGTATTTTTGGGACTGTCCTAGCAAATTCCATTACTGTTGGCAGCTATGCTTGGGCTAATGACTAAGGTTTGAGGGCCAAACGGACCTTTTCTTATCCTGTGAGATTGCATTTTTCTATTATACCAAAGGGTTGTCTTTGCAGCTTATATAATCTACATATCAAGTTATGATAGCTTATCAATGAAGGTATGGCTACCTTTTTCCATGGTACATTCCGTATTAATGTTAAATACTCTTAATAGAACAAATAATAAAACACATATAGGCTAAATCACATTAATGTGCTTCCTACTTTCTCCAGCGATGGGGTTAGTAGCCCCTGGTACTTGGCTACGTCATTCCGTAAAACTCTGAATACTTCGGCCCAATATAAATAGTCTTACTCTCATCTTTAAATGTAGATAAATATAAATCTGTATAAAAATAGAAACGCGCTCTGAAATGCCATAAACTTCATATTTAAAATATTAAAACTTCCACCTTTTTTGTCTCAATTAAAACTAAACTGTATCTTCCTTCACAGAAGGGTAAGGAGTAAGTATGAGCTCTTTAGGCATCTCTGGTTGACCTACAGGTTCCAATCATGTTCTGCCAGCTAAGGCATAGGGTAAAATAAGGCACAATAACCAGTTCCCCCCAAAAAACCCAGGTTAAAAGTAAGGGTTTGTCAGTCTGATAGGAGGTAAGTCCAAACCACTGTTCATCCAGATCTCTTGAATTATTTGTTCCCTGCGTTCAATCCGTTCCGCGAGCTCCGCCGCGTCTGTTGCATTATAAGAAGGATGCGATGCTCTGCACAGTTCTCTAAACTCCATTGAGAAATGAGACTTTGTGTCATCGTCGTCGTCTTCGTCATCGCTGGTGGAATCTGCAGGGTCTGCTCCGTCCTCGTTACATAGAACATGACCGTTCATTTTCTCAGCCTTGTGTCTTCCTGGCCTCCGTGATATCCGGATCACTAGTGCAAATAGGGTGAAGATTAACCCAATGCATACACTTGATACAAAAAACAGAGCGGCTGATTCCGGGTGATCTGAAAAATGAAATGTACACAGAGCGATATTATTCATTGGATACGCATTAAAGTGCGCGTGTCGTTAAAATGCTACGCGTGTCACGTTTTCTCTGTGTGACCCTTCTCCTACCTCTGATGTAAGAAAACGCAGCTAGAAGGTTGCTGAGAAGAATGTTTTCTCTGTTTGGAAGCCTGGATTCACGAGGATCAAGTTTGACATCTGTTAGAAAAGGCAAAGGAAAGACAAAAAAATAAGAATTATGGACAGGCGCTACGGGACAGAAGCAGCCAGGTGTGTTAGAGCCATTTAACATACAAAATAAGCCATGGAGAGGGACAGTCAAATGGCAATGCTTTAGCAGCAAGCGATATGCAGACCTATGCATTACATTGCGAATATATAACCTAGCTAATAAATAAGCATAGATCTCTATATCTGGGGTTGTCCTGAAGTCTCCGGGTGAAGCCCTGCTAATCTGGGTCTCTGGGTCAGTTTCTTCTTCCTCCAGGGTTGGGACTGGCATTTGGCCACGCCCACTCCCTGCCTGCTGACCAGTACCCTTCCACTAAAGGCTCTCTGGGAATAGCCACTCCCCCCAGAAGAGGGAGACTTCTGGGTAACCTACCCTTGGATGTTGCAAGCTATGCATATTTCCCACAGTCTCGTACAGAAGATTCCGATGGGCTACTGAAAAAACGAGTAGCCTTCCAAAGATAGAACTGGCCAGAAACAAACACTGGCTGGAGAAATCGCATACGACTACATATGTTTGGTGACCTGATGATAGCCATTTAAATAATTGCATAATTAGCAGAATTTTCATAAAAAGCTTAAAAGCAAGTTCATGGTAGTTTAAAAAAAATATTCATGAGGTGCTGTGATAGGAGGGTGCAAAAAGCCGATGGAGACATGAATCCTACCTCTTGACCACAGATTAGTTACCCTAAAATGTAGACTTAAAAAAAATGCTTCCACATCATAATATTATATTGATTTTTTTTTTTACTAACATTCTACATCTTCACCAAGAATTAACCATTGAAAAGAAATGCTTTCCAAATCCCTCTCCTCTGCATCATTTAATAAAAATTCCAAAGTCCGTTATATCCCTTCTGCACCCTACTGAAACCACTCACATCTTACAGGTCCTTCTCTATATTGTCTAAACCCCACTCTGTGTAGTATTGTTAGTAGCTTTTTTTGAGCAATACATTTTACGCTCACCAAATCCCACTCCTGTTCCCTACACATATAATTATTTGGTTGTTTTTTTAGATGCCAAGAATTTAATCCATGGTCAAGAATAGTATTCATGAAGAAAAAAAAATCATTGTACATATGGAGATTACCATATTCACCGTCATTCTGCTTCAAAGAAGGAATGAGATTAGAAATCAATGGATCGACTTCTGTCAGTATGATTTTGGGAACTATAAATAAAAAAAGAAAGGTTTTATATTTGCTTCCCTATAATTTCCCCGCTTGCATTCGCATGTGCCTTTAGTAACTCTTTGTGCATTCAGTGTTCTTTACTACTGCTACCACTAAACCCGCTTTTTTTTATTTTTTTGGGGGTTCAATTAGAAGAGTTAGAAGGTACTTCGGCATGAAGTCATCTCCAGGTGCCGTCCATTATTACTGCAGCTGGTAAGTGAGGGATTTTGTTTGCATATACACATATAGGACTGGGAAGGTATAGTAATACATGCACCTGTGACAAGAAAGAATATCCTATGCATACACTATGGTTCAAAAGTTTGGGGTCACTTTTAGCTATAACATATTTTCTAGCTTTTTAAACTTGGATTAGGGAACACAACGGGCCACTGGAACACAGGAGTGATGGGAGTGATAAAGGGCCACTGGAACACAGGAGTGATGGGAGTGATAAAGGGCCACTGGAACACATGAGTGATAAAGGGCCATTGGAACACAGGAGTGATGGGAGTGATAAAGGGCCATTGGAACACAGGAGTGATGGGAGTGATAAAGGGCCGTTGGAACACAGGAGTGATGGGAGTGATAAAGGGCCACTGGAACACAGGAGTGATGGGAGTGATAAAGGGCCACTGGAACACATGAGTGATGGGAGTGATAAAGGGCCACTGGAACACAGGAGTGATGGGAGTGATAAAGGGCCTCTGTACAGCTATAAAGATATTAAAAATAAAGCCATTTACAGCTACAATAGTCATTTACAACATTAACCCCGTCTAAGCTGTATTTCTGATCCATTTTATGGACAAAATTTGCTTTTCTTTACAAGGATATTTCTATGTGACTCAAAACCTTTGAACGGTAGTGTGTGTTAAATATATATATATCTCAAACACACACAGGGATGCGTTCACCTTTGGTGTTCCCCTAGGCCTTGCCCAGGGAAGCCCCCCGCCTGGGCCGTGCAGCGCCTTTTATTGCTTAAGCTTCACAGCCCTCCATAAAGTAAATGGGTCAGTTGGGGAGATCAGAATATTCCCTACTAACCGGCCCTTTAAATAACAACACGTTGGGGAGGCAATCTGCCCCCTGTTTTTTCCCCCGGTGGGACTGCCACTCTAGACCTAGTCAGCCCAGGTCACAATACATCAGGAAAAAAGTCATGAACCTGCGTACTCACCGCAGGAATAATTTACAGTAAGATGTTTAGTAACGCCTGGCAGACACGGGCTTCCAAACGTTTTATCGTTGACTATCATTTTGCATCTCTGTTTCCCGTAACACCTCGGTCCCAGCAGCTCCACAGCAGCATAGGATAAGCAGTCTATAACGAGAAAGAGACAGTCTGTAACGTTATATTTCACTTTATTTTAGTTATACAGCACCAGCTGGTCCCGTAGTGTCACCCAGTCATTGACCTATTCAGGCTGTTTGGGGGTCATCAGCTTTATAAACATGTAAAAAGGGATTCTTTTAACCCCCTTAAGGACCGGGCTCATTTTTCGTTTTGTACCCTGTGGGACCGAGGCTGTTTTGACACTTTTGTGGTGCTTGTGTTCAGCTGTAATTTTCTCCTCACCCATTTAGTGTACCCACACATGTTCTATATTGTTTTTTTCAGGACAAGATGGGCTTTCTTCAGAAACCATTATTATGATCGTATCATCTTATTTACTATAAAAAAATTAAAAAAACATGGTGAAAAATTGAAAAAAAACACATTTTATGACTTTTATTTGAAAAATCTTTTACTCGCCTAAAAAAGGAAGTAAAAAAACTAGCTAAATAGATTCTACTACTTGTCCTGAGTTTAGAAATACCCAATGTTTTTATGTTTTTTTGCTGTCAGTCTTTCTCCATCTCCTCTTTGGAATATCTTTGAAGCCGCTTAACTCAATTTAACCCATTCAAACCATATATTTTTGAAAACTAGACACCCCAGGGTATTCCAAATGCTGTTATTTTAACCCTTTCCATGCACTAATTATAGAACTACACTTTGTCAAACTTTGTAATAGTAATTTTTTTTATTTTTTTTTCCACACAAATTGTACTTTAGTTATAGATATACAGGTTCTGGTTTATGTCACTGTCAAACAACACCCCAATGTGTGTTCAGGAACATCTCCTGAGTGCAGTGATACCCGACATGCATGGGTTTGTCGTGTTGTTTGAGATTTAAAATGTCACATTTGGGAAGTGCGCTTTTTTTCTCCATTTTGGTCAGTCTGTACCTATGCCCTATCTTTGAGCTCTGCCACTCCAATTTACCCCATCAGCCATTTTTTTTTATATATTAGACACCCCTTGGGTATTTGAAGTGCTTTTATTTTAACTCTTTGTTGAGATTTTTGAGAAATTTTAGCACTTGCTCAAAATAATAAACTTTATTTTTTTATTCAATTTAATTTTTTTAATACTTTTTTTATATTTTTTTTACACATTTTGCGGTACTGGATGGTTCATCAAGTGACATCACTGCATAATTATTTTTAAATGTTAGCACATTTTCTTTTATTTTTCCATTTTTTTTTATTTTTTTTTTTATATTTTACTAATCACATAGTGATTAGAAAGCTGGGTTCCATTGACTTGCTTGGTTAAATGTAGTACCTGTATTCAACCTGCAAGTGGAGCCAGAGTTCTCTAGGGGGTCTGGAGACCATCTAGCGAACTCTTTCTTCTTTATTGTTTTTTTTCCCGGGCCGCGGCCATCTTGCGGTTATGGTAATAGGACCACTTTCCAAAACTTACTTTTTTTATATACATATAACCTACAGTTTCTTTCCATTTGATATTCCTGGATCAGGTGTCGCGCAGGGTGATGTAAATTGCAGCCTAATGCAAGCGGAAATTGCAGAGCGGCGCCTGTGTTGTAAGCAGTACATACCAAATGGCGTTCTCCGGTCGCTTTCCGTGGGGCAGATATTCTTCTCATGTGCAAATCTGCCGTAGACGGCCGAGTAGATATTGAGCCGTTTGGGTTCTTTGCAATGAAGCTTCAGTTCGGTATTTTCGCACGTAGTTACAGTTTTGTATTCAGCTGAAACGGGATTCCAAGCAAAATGAACAATCAGTGGAAATCTTAACATCCCGTCCGGTGATACAGTAACCTAGGCATAGACGGAAGGAAGAACATCTACTGTTCCACCACTGAAGACATTTACCAAAGTTTTCAGTGGACAGAAAGGAAAGCCTGAAAACTGTATAGTATATTAGAGGGATTTATCAGCTCGGGCCGATGTATGGAGATCATCTTCTTTCCCACTTAAGGCTCTCTGGAGCAGGTCCCATCCCTACAGAAAGCCATTCCCTTAGAAGAAGGAACACTCCAGCGATGGAACCATAGGGAGTTCCAAGGTATGGGTGCAGTGTCTATACAGGGTGACAAGAGTATATACTATTTGTGTAAGTGAAGGGTTTAACCCCTATATGTCCTGTTAAATTCTGTCCAAGGTCTTGTAGGATATCAGGACAACCATTAAGGAGGTTGAGCACTGGTACCCCCACCCCACATCCCCATCTTCAATGCTGGTGCACTAGGGTAAGAGGGAAGCTGTACTTCCCTGAGGGTCCTGGTAGTAGAGTTGCAGGTTTTTGTAAACATAAGGGACCCTAGGGAAATGTTTTTTTTGTTTTCTTTTTTATTATAAAATGTCATCCATGGATTTTTTAAAACATTCTATTTGAAAGAAAAACATGTATTAATCTTTTTCAGTAGTTTAAAAACAAAAACATGGAGGACACTTGGGGGGGGGGGGATAAGCACGATGGGCCATGGACATTTCTCATGGTAGAAATTCTGATCCACGGTCCAAAAAAGTTTCTGAATTGTACGCAGCCCTCGATAACAAAAAAAAAATGACAACCCTGAAATGTGAAAGATTTTTTTTTTTTTTGTGACGCAATAAAACAAATTATTTTAAGAATTCAGAACAGTACATTATTTATTTATTTATTTATTTATTTTATATCTGACTGGCAGAAACGGCTGCCCTAACAGGATTTGGACAATTACTGCTTACTAACAAAAGAAAAGTAATCGTTATCCGACGGAGTCAAGCGCTGGACTAATTAGCACAACAATATCACCCTTATTTTCTGAAACCGCAACAGGGCGCATTTTGTTGGTTATTTGGTTTCGGCGGTTATGAAATCTGTTTCGGGATCGGTTGCATAATGTCACATTACATAATATGTCTGACTTCTGTGGCGCTTATTTAGCATTTGGCAGACAAATGAGCCGTTACTGGGGGGTCATAATAACAGCAGCCGTTAATTTACGAGCAGAACTATAACCGGTGATGCTGATCTTTTACTTGCCTAGCGGCTGCCTGCTCATTTCTTTCGCAATATGCATTTTCTCTTTTTTTTTCCCCACTGATTTCTTGCTTTTGTCTGCCTTGTTCGTAAGTAGAGACATTTAGATCTAAAAGCAGGATTATGCCTCCCAATTTTGCCCCGATTTTGCCACTCAATCCTGCTGCCCCACCGATCTCTACCTCTGTCATGCTTTTCAGGGCAGAGGTAGAGCTTGGCGGGTCAGTGGGATTCGGGTCTGCAGTCCCACGATCTGGATTTTAGTGCTCTGTGCCTCCCTAATAAGCCACTCTGCCCCCAGACATGCCTTTTAACCCCCGCCTATTTCTACCCACAGATAAGCCTTATACACCCATATATGCCACTCTGCCTCCCTGATATGCCTTTTAACCCCTATATACCACTCTTACCCCCCCGTGACTTAACAGTGCACCCGTGCTTCAGACTTCCAGCACTTCCTCTGGGGCTTCTATGACTGAACGCCGGCATCACATGACCTTCTGGTGCTCCACCATAGAAGCTCCGGCAGCGGAGGCTGTCTGCGTGCATCGCACAGAACTCCACCGGCTGCCAGAGAGGGGGATCCGGGTCCCCTGCAGCGCTGCGGTGGGTCTGGATGTTAGTCTTGTAGTCAGACCTCTGATTAAGGTCTGATTAGAAGACAATCTCGAATATAAGACGAGGGATATTTTTCAGAGCATTTGCTCTGAAAAAAACCTTGTCTTATAATCGAGCAAATACGGTAATTTAAATCATTCATTTATTCCCATAGATAACGATCCACTGTAAGAGACCATGTTGGTACTGAATGGAAGTTACTTGCACCCTATCTCATAAAAGATACGTACATTTCATTAATCTATTAAAAGATAGAATCAGATCTATTTAAGCATGATAGCCACCACCTTCTCTTAAATGTTCACAAGCTTCCGCAGATCACAGCTGCGTTCCTTTTGAAAGTGGAGGAACTCTGCTTGTTTCGTGGCATTGTCACTTGTAAAGTGCTTTGTTGTTGTCCTAAATTTTTGGGCTGCTTGGCTGTAGTCCGAACCCAGCTTAGTCAGGAATTACTCATATTGCCAGGGTCACAGACTGACACACAGGAGCTCAATAAACTCCACCGCAAAACATGTGAGCGTTATAATGTTGGTGGACTACCGTCCCTATCAGGCTCAGACAGCTTCTTAAGGCACGACTCATTACATGAATGTGATTCTAATAATACACAGCTATAGCAAATAATCGAGGACTAAAGCACCTTGATTTCACAATGAAAATCATTTTCACCTGTGAAGTTTGAAGGAGCCCAAATAGTGTCTTCCATAATACTGTAATCCTATAGATGGGGCCAGTGTTTGTTTGTTTTTTGTCCACATTACTTTTGATCCATGAGAAATGTTTCTGCAAAGACTTTTGTGCTGCTGCTTAGCAATCGAGTGACGGCAGTAACTCAGGTTATTGAACACTTTTCAAACTGAATCCATGCATACTAACACACATACAAACGCTAACACCAAACAATGTTCTATGCCAAAACATGGCAGCCAGGTACAGACAAGCTATTGTAGACTATAACTCCTATAATGACGCCGTCTGCCATGGGGGTAATAAGCCAGAGGTTGCCAATACTTGGTTTATCTCTAGCACCGGAAATAAGTAGGGCTTGAAATGAAGCAGCTCAGGTGCCGACGGGCTTGATTTCATTCACAATAATAAACTTTTTGGACTGAAAAATGCATTACGAGACTATGGTCCCATATGGAGTACTGAAATCTGCAGGGGGGGGGGGATACTAAACCACCACATAATTTGCATGATATTAATATTTCTTCTTTGTATTTCATTGTATGTATGTAATGGCTCCATATGTCATTTAATCTAGTAAACAAGACTACCTTGCAGAGTGCATATTACAGATACATAAAGGTGAATAAAGTCTCTCCAGTGTTAAAAAAATAAAAAAAAAAACTTTGCAGATCATGTCATATACCATGATTTAACCCTTTGTGAGCGGCCAGTCTGTATACATTTTTACCCCTGAGAGATACCGCATTTGTCCGATAATCCTTAAAACAATGTATGGATTACCGATGGAAGCCTGTTCATACATCAGGCAAAACCTGCATCACAGCGCACGATATAATGGTACAAAACGCAAAAAGAAATTAACGCATAGAACCCCTGGAACGCTTACCTATAACTTGAGCTATGTTTATAAATGAATTTAATTGTTGTGAAGAGGTTTAGTTTAAAACTTTAACTTGTAAAAATAGCTTATCTGCATCTCAATGTGGCACAACTAGCCTATCTTATCATTTTTATCGCCCCGTCCTCTCAATGTACCCTTTACTAAGTCTGCCTAAATCAATCAGCAACTTAACAAGGAAGAGAACTTTATGGGAAGAAATCACCCTGCAGATCCTGACCACAGGAAGTTAGGACGGCTGCTCACACCGTATAAAATTCCCCTATAATATAAATATTTCTTATATTAATCCGCAAACACTATTACATATGCTAGTTAGTATATTGAAGTATATTGCAAGACGTGAGATATGTGACACATTATATATATATATATATATATATATATATAGCTTTATCATTTTGAGAAGCATTACTTACTAGGTTTGCACTTATATGACACCCGAAGGTACTTGGTGACACCCGGACATGGGTCAGACCCAAAAACACGGCTGTTAACAAGGAGTTGGCAGGATCTTAGGTTCTGGCATTCATCCAGTACTTTCTGAAACAATAAGAGGGACAAAACTTTGCAAACTCACTCTAATCACGCAACAATGTACACATTTAAAGGGTAGGGTCCTACACATACAGGCAAACAATAGTCTCCGTGGAACATCTAATCTTATCTGGGGCTTTCCCTTCTATATAATGTAACAGGAAGGAAAACACAAGCGCTGATACCGTATTACTCTCCTGGTATATAACTAATCTGAAAACATGGTCAAGATAATGTATATTATTACACTTAGGGGTCATTTAGAGAGCCCAGGCTGAAACATTTGTTGAATTTTATTCCTCCCCGGAGCAATTGTTTTGAATGCAATTACTGTATTCCCATGCAATAAAAGAGGGTTACGAGCGTCTGAGAACAAGAAAAAAACAACAAACCATTGAGCTAGAATGTGCTGTCGTCTCCCACGTCTTATATACACAGGACTTATAGTGATTATTCCTAAACCTTTTGCAGTAGAATACTTGCTAAACCTTAAGAAAAAATGTAATTATAAGACTATTTTTATCTTGCCTCATGTATAGCACAAATAGACATACTTATACCCTACCATTCAAAAGTTTGGGGTCACTTAGCTGTGTTCATGCAAAACAATGACACTTCTAGCTAACATAACATAATTGCAAACGGGTTTAACAATCCATTAGGGAACCCAATGTGCCATTGGAGCGCAGGAGGGATGGGAGTGATAAAGGGCCATTGGAACACAGGAGTGATCTGAGTGATAAAGGGCCATTGGGACACAGGAGTGATGGGAGTGATAAAGGGCCATTGGGACACAGGAGTGATGGGAGTGATAAAGGGCCATTGGGACACAGGAGTGATTTGAGTGATAAAGTGCCATTGGAACACAGGAGTGATGGGAGTGATAAAGGGCCATTGGGACACAGGAGTGATGGGAGTGATAAAGGGCTATTGGGACACAGGAGTGATAAAGGGCCATTGGGACATAGGAGTGATGGGAGTGATAAAGGGCCACTGGGACACAGGAGTGATGGGAGTGATAAAGGGCCATTGGAACACAGGAGTGATGGGGGTGATGGGGGTGATAAAGGGCCTCTGTATGCCTATGAAGAGATTCCATTAAAAATTAATACCGTCTGTGCTGGATTTCTGATCCATTTCATGCTATTCTAATGCAAAAACTTTGCTTTTCCTGCAAAAGCAAGGACATTTCTATGTTACCCCAAACGTTTGAATGATAGTGTGTATGTATGTATATATATGATAGGGAAGTCAAGGCACTCCTGATTGTTTTCTTGCAGTGGTGCACTGGACTGATAACATAAAAATGATACAAAGAATGGTATCTGAATTTGGACGCCTGTGTTGTGGAGGAGCAAGAGACGACGCTGGTGTTTTTTGTAATCTGACATTCTACGGTGAGGTGTTATTCTATTACAGCATGTGGAGACATGCATTACATCACACTCTGTACACCGCCTGCACCCTATATTTCCCGAGGTCGGCAGTGCCATTGATGTGGTCTTTCCCCTACAGATCAGAGGATCTCCCCAATCGGTCTATGATCCCCACTGACTGCAAACGCAGAACGGTGGGGCAGTTACACAAAAATCAGGACTGCCTTGTGAAAACTGACGATTGCCAGGTATGGTAATGATATTACAATGACGGGAAGATATAAAAGTAACAATTACACGATCAATCATAAGATATACTGATACAAAAAAAAATACTGACTGCGTATATGTAACAATAAAGGTTTGGTGGCACAAGGGCACAATGTGATAACACGAGTGCATGGCGTATTTATTAATTATTAGAATTGTATTACGTTGATTGAGCAGTGGTGTTTTGTATTCTTGGCGCAGCCCAGGAGACTACGTTATGAGTACCGCGTTATGGGTATATGATAAAGGGAAGAGGGCTCTGCTCTTGCGTTTACAATCTATTAATGTTACAGGAAGGAAAATGCTATTATTTTCTAACCTACATCCTATCTGAAAACATTGTCGAGAGAACGTATCTAAATACAATAGGGGGCCATGTACTGGGGCCAGATTGCTATATTTGTATTAGCTAGATTGGTCACTTTCCTAAATTGTAAATGTTACAGTTCCGTACGTTAAATAAACCTAAGTAATTGGTTTTCAAAATTCAAGTATAATAAGCGTTAAAAACCCTTGGTACACTATGGGAGCAGCCGTCTTAACTTACTGCTTGTGGGATCTCTGTTATTCCTCCTTTTCTAGGTGATTTTTTCCCATTTGATGAAAAGCCACAAGCTCAACCTATAGATCATTTCAATTAATTCTGTGAGTTCCCCTCTAAACAATTTGGCGGAGCAGAGAATATAGAGCATTACCTGGAAAGCTGTCAGCGCCATGCACTTCCCGTCAGAGTTGTCCATGGACTCGTGAGATGCAGAGATGCCCGCCGGGTAACCCTCCATAGGACGGCCATAAAACGCAGACTGAATGCTTATGGTGGAGTGACGCGGGCACTGAAGGACCAGGCGGTCTCCGTCACACGCGGACACTGTATGATTCTGCAAGAGTTTCGTCAGATACCCTAAACAAAGCAAACAGGGACACGATGATGTCTCTTAATGGATCAAATATTATCAAATGTATTTTATAAACAGTACATGTATTCAGTGGTAGTGCTTTATGGAAGGGCAACTGACTCCATAATGACTGAAGATGAAGAAAGGACTTTCTAACTTCTAACAATATAACTTTGTGGCCAACAGTTACCACCCAGGAGAGGATAATGTTCCGGAGACCATCATATGAAGATACATGGGTGGTGGAGAATTGTTTACAGTGATAGGAAGCAAGTTGGTCTATTTGAAAACAGTCAGGAGTATGTGCACTGAGATGAATTATTTTAACTGAGCAAACGATACAATAGACCAGGATAGACAGAACTTTCATGGTTTCACAAGAACCTGTAGAATCTGTAGTAGACAAGAAAGGAATGTGAATGAATTTGCCCCTTACAAGAATACTAAGAATGAATGACCTTGTATGAAAAATGCATCCATGTGCCTTCAACATTGTCCCTTCACGGAATTACAAGGAAAATACGTATTCTTCAGTTTTTACGCCCGTTGAATCTGAACGTTTGAACTCGGCAATCTACGTACCCATATCAAACAAGGTATGTCGTTTAAATCCCCCCCCTGGAATTCCGTGTAGTGAAATGGTCCGATAATTTTCTTCAAGGAACTAAAGGTATGATGATGCATGAACAAAATATCCAAAACAGAAATGGAAATGAATCCCATATACATCACTTACTGTAACTTAACAGCTTCACTCCTGACTGCAGCAGAGATTAATGAACGGCTGTATACAATACATAGGAGGTTAAGCGTGGGGGCGATTCCTTTTCATGCGCATGATGGTACGTAGCAATTCTAAATAATTTGTCACCAACGATGTTTTCTCTACCGGCTTCTACCCGGCCCAAGGCAAAATGCCGCCTGGGGCGAATTTTAAAATGCCGCCCCCCCCCCCTTATCTACCCTTCCTCCCCCCCCCCCCTGTACTTACCTTTCAGCAGTCCTGCGGCGAGTCTCCCTGTTCGGTCTCGGTGCCGGCTATGAGGAAATCTTCCGGCACTCAGCATTACAAGCCGGCACCGAGACCGAACAGGGAGACTCGCCGCAGAGGAGAGAGAGAGGGGCGCCGAGCGGGTACTGACAGCTTGGTAAGCGAAAACCACTCGCCGCCCCTTTCTCTCTTTCGCTTTTTTTAAAAAAAAAAAGGGCTTGGGGCGGCAAAGTGCCGCCCGGAGCGGTTGCCCCACTTGGCTCCATTGTCGGGCCGGCCCTGCCTGGTCTTCAGGTTTCTCAGCTGCCAGATGTGTAATCCATAATTCAGTGCATAAACCACAATTCCAAATGCAAAACCATGTCAATGGCTCCTCAAAGAACGCTGGACAATAAAACCCAATGCATGTAAAGCAACTCCCAGCAGCCAGCAAAGTCATTGCAAGTCTTATACCCTGTCCATGGTACTGACAGCAGGGAGGAGATGCTTGTACCTCGCCATGCAAGCATCAACCCCTCTCCCTGAAGTGGGAAGAAAAATGCAATATGGTTACGCACGCAACTTTTGAAGACCATGTTTCTCCAACTTCTTTTGTAAGCCTACTGGGTCAACATTAAAAACATACCCCGTTGACTGTAAATGGTGTTAAGACCAAGCAGCACGAGGGTGTATAGACAAGGATTGCTAGACAAGGCAACTTTTCATGTGACGTTAGTGGGTCGTTGACCGCTTCTATCTGTCCGTCCGGGTGGGACCCAAGAATAATTGCATTCAACCTTTGTGGAAAAGATTAGAAGACCAACAGGGTTCCTGGGCTTGAAAGGTGTTTTCAACTACCTAGAAAAACGTCTGAGATCTATATACTTAATAGCTAGTGATCAGGTCATACACTTTACTTTTTTTTCATGGTTCTGCCATCTTTATCTTCCTCCATGTAACATAGGCACAACATCCATGTGTTAAACAGAAGACCTTGGCTGGCGTTAGAGATGATAATGTATACATCCCAGATTGTATATACTCCTGTGGGTAGGAGGTACCAGGACATAAATCCACTCCAGAATGTTGTTATCATTTCCAATATAGAGCTGTTCTGAAAGTTCCTTAAAGGGGCACACCAGCCAATATAGGTACATATAATAGCTTAGTGGTCCCTGTAATGTGCGCTTCTAGGAGATACGTTCAGCTGAACACTGAATGGTAGCTTCAAGTGAAATATTATTTGTTCAAGAGGCTGCCTGGGACACTGGAGAGTCCCTTGAATCCCAAACCAGCCTGGTAATGGGAATCTACCTTGAGCTCTCTTGGAAACCACCAACTTTAAAAAGGTGCTTAAGTCGCTTATCTAGAAACCTCGCCCATGTGTTTTTAACTGGCAAAAAGGTACAAAATAGTTCTCAAATTCATCCAGTGCAAATTGTAGTTATTTCCCTAAAGAAACACATTGTGTTAAATTCATACAGAATAAAATGATGTTTATTGTGGATAGAACTCTTCATCTACCAATAAAGCATTTGTATAAAGGTCCTCTTTGATCTTAAGACTTCTTCCTTGAACGTGACGGAGTGTTCTTTTCCAAAAAGCTACATTTGATATCGCTGGCTTGGCTTCTATCTAACTAAACAAACAGAGAAGTCTGGGGAAAAGCACAAGACTCTATGAGAAACATTTTCTGAACAAAGGCTAAAGAGCCTTTCAATTGGTGAAATACGACTTCAGTTGTTATTCTTTGCTTTCTGCAGGTCACAACATAATCCCCAGACACAATGTGTCTGACACATCCGGCCGGGTAATTTACCTGTGTGTGCAAACACCTGAGTACATTATAAGATCGAAGCTGACAAATAAATCCATTGTACAGCGCTGCAGAATATGATGGCGCTATATAAAACAATAAATAATATTAATAAAGCAATCACATGTTTCATGTATGCTCCTCTGCCAAGTGGCTTTCATTTGTCTCGAGCGACAGTATTAATGACAATGAAATGTGTAATTCTTGCACGCTTTAACAAAAGTGCTTTTCCAATTAGATAAAACATTAATTACAAAATTCAATATATCAAGCAGATAAACCGTATCACGCTTTATTCTCTCCTCTAAAGGTTTAATCACATAGAAAGAACATTCTGTTCTATGGCAATGATGAGTTCCCTTATTTTGCATCTCATGACAATTAAGTGTTCCCAGCTAAAATTATCAACGAAGATTTAATTTACTTGATTTGTTGGAAAAAAGTTTGTGCATTATTACTATTATTAAGCAATATATATATTTAAAGCGGCTGACAAAACTAGAAGTGACCAACTAAGACAAATCAATGCATTAGTTAAAGAGGACTCGGCTTGCAAGCTTACAATCCAAAGGGAATGTGGTCCAGAAGGACACGAGGTATTGGGAAAGAAGGAGGAATCATTACGAGGAATTACGTTTCTAAAAGCTTAATTAGGTTACAAAAGTGTGAAAAAGCTGAAGAGCATCTGTAGAGTGAATACTTCCAACAATTCCACATATTTCTATGAACGGCCACAACTTGCGCTTTATGTTGAATTTGCTGTTTTACAAGAAGCAAGAGTTCACCTGAGAACGGTGACGGAAAATATGATCTCCTTATAAACTAGACAGAGGAACTGCGCCTAATCAAGGAGCTCTGGTAGCAAAAGCTAGTGGCCCAGTAAAGCTCAATGCACACAATCTTGTCCGATATATATTTCAAAAAATGCTTAAAAGGAGCACAGAAGGGATACAGTCAGGCTGTAAATCCTGCCTAAAGCCCTTGCTATCCCTAGTGGCTATATGCGGAACTGCAAATAGAACACAAATGAAAAAGTTTCGGCCAGAGTCCCAAAATCTTAAAATCAGTGAAGCCCACTGCCAGCCCTACCCTGCACATAATGCTCTGCCAATACCCCAAAGGCATTATGGGACAAATCCAATAAACAGTATTTCAAGTACTACATCTGACGTATATTCTGTTTTCCAGGTGGGTAGTGAGATGTCCCATAACATTGCAAATGGGGCCCTTAAAAAATGTTTGCCTGGGGGGCCACAGCATTTGGTGTTATGCCACCAAGACCAAAAATTCTATAAACATACTCTTGGAACATTTTGATCATTCTGGGGTTTGATAATAAATATAGAGAACAAAGTCACATCTATCATCGCCGGCCTCCTAACTCTTTTCGTGAGGTTTTATTCTTCTTTCTAATCTTTTTGAGCAGCAAGATCGCTTTAATTAACCAATGAAAACCGTATCTTGAATCCGAGCATCTGCTCAAATAAACACGAAAAAATAAACATCTGGAAATGGACAGACGTAATTAACTTTTCTCACGATCTCGAAAACCACTTTAAATGAACAATCATGCCTCGGAAGTATAAACAAGAAAAAAGATTTCCCATGGATGTCTAAAAATATCTGTTTTAAAAAAATAAAAAATAAAGATATAAACAAAGTTGTCATCTGTAACCATCACGTGGCTCAACGATGGTTATATAAAAATATGTTCTCCGCACACCTTTACACGCCATCCATTCATACATTTTGCTTTATGTATTAGCTTTCTTTTTGGTATTCTCCTTCTACTTGTCCCATTACAGTTCACAGTTCTGCTTGCTTCACCAATTCCTGTCTTTTCACAAAACAAGCAGCGTGTTCACAGCTTCTTGGGTAGCAATCGGCGAGGTTAAAGCGGAGCCGGACCTTTTCACAACCCATTATACATTTTACGGTTCTTTACACAAAATAAACCCATGCATTTGGGTTTTCCATATTAAATGATGTAATATATACCGATTCTAATGGCATCTGTCACGTAAACCATGAGGATAGGTATTTTAACTCAGCGGCTCCGTGATTATCGCTCCCCTTTATGTTTCTCTCTTCATGTTACAATTTTGAAAGCTCAACTGCCACTCAACGTGCAATATAACCCAAACTATGATTCTTAGGTTTACAATTATAACTCATTGCAGTCGTCTCAGCATTGTCCTTATGTTGATTGAACATTTCCCTCTCGTTGAAATTTCGCCCTTCCTATCACACGATTGCTTCAGATCCCAGCTTCCCACACACACCCTCTAATTTCCAGTCCTGATTAATGTGACCCATTAAGACCACGGTTTCCTTCTTCACACCTTCTTCTCTCTTGTTCTTACCCTTGCCAAGCTACGGCGTACTAACCTCCCACTTTCTCCTCATGGCTTAAGAAGATTTTTTTTTCCCCCCCAGAGGTCATCACTTATATTTCCTAAAATTGTTTATCTCGAACAGTACGATCATGGGACATTTTTACTCATCTTTTCACCCCCGTCTGAATCTCGTCCAGGAAGAGGCTAAAAAGTTCTAAACAATGAAAGCTCAAATTGCATCAGTAGGGTATTTGAGATACTTTTTTCTTGCTCTGAGTTCTAATCTCTGTATCTCCCGATGCTGCAATACTCTCTATCAGATTCTCAGGTTAGATTCTAGCGATTAGTTCATGTACCGGTGAACCTTCTGAATTTGAGTCCACTGAAAATATTAGCTCTTCATTCAGGGGTCTGTTTAAACCCTAATGATTTCAATGAGACCACTTCCCTGCCACTGATTGGTTGCTTAAGCATCCAATCAGTGGCAAGAAATTTAATGGAAGAAGAATTAAGATTTTTCAACATGGCTGTTGGGGTTACTCAGAGTACTTTCATATGCATTCCACTGTAGTAGGGGTGTCACGGACCCTTTACGGGACAGAACTTTGTTTTTAAGGTTATCAAATAACAGGAATGGAGTAAATGTTTGAATAAGGAGTCTTGGCAACCATTGTCAGCAGTGACAAGCATTACACATTTTATATGCTTTAATTTACAGTGGGAATTTGGCAGGAGGGAGCCCATCAGGCGATCGTGGTACATAGTAACCTTTTAGTAAACGGCATAAATCTCATGGAAGACCAAAGTGAATGACAAGGCACTGCTGGAGCGGCGAAATTACACTACCTGTATGCTCTGTTATTGTGTTAAATAAACTATATAGCAGTTTGTTACGTATGTGTTTTTTAAGAATAAAAGATTTAATCCTATGCACTGTAGTCGGTTATAGGGGTTGTTAAATGAGAATGATGGCTGCATTGGGCATTATAATTAAAATGTGATGCTGTTGTTACTTTTTGGTCTTATCACTATAGCAACCTATGGATATACCTGGGAACTAGGGGAGTGGCATCACCAAAGGGCAGGGCTAGCTGCATATGTGGGCAGGGCCTTTTGTTCATAGGGGCAGGGCTTGCTGCATTTAGGGTGGGGTCAAATCCTTTAATGGATGGGAAGTGGGTGGGAGTAGTTCGGAAGGGAGCACAGAGTGGGCGTGGCCAGATGCTGTTCCTCGGCCCGGAGATAAGAGAAGCTGCCTGAGAGACCCGGGGAAGAGGGATTTTACCAGGAGACTCTGAGTCAAATCCAGAGAGTACCCAGCTATGCCTATGGGGTTCCACTCAGCAGGTATATTCCACTGGCTGCCATGGTGATAAGACCCATAATATAAATAAATATATTTATTATATAGAGAATTTTTATTTATTATACTTTTTATTTATAATTCCCATAGTCTTCACACATCATACACGTACCTCCCAACATTTCAAACAGCCAACGAGGTGCACTTGCTTTAGGAGGTGTGGTTATAGACACGGCTTGGTGTGTAGCTTAAGAGTCCTTAATTGACATTTATACCTATCGGTGGCCATTTACGTAACTGGGTAAGGCATTTCAAAGAAGAATAATTTATTTTATACAAACAATGTTTTGGTTATTTGATCAGCTAACGATCATCAGTAGTCATTGGAGCCCAGATGGTCCATCAACTAGGGCAGCCCTTGATCTGGCACATCTGAAAAATGCTTGGTGGGCTGTAGTCATTTGGTGGCTGCTGGCCTTAAAAGGCCAGGACCATTTAGCTATCCCCAGTCCAGCCCTAAACTATGGACACAATAAATGCATTATTCGGGATTGAAATGACTTTAATGCAGCCCTACAGTATACATGTATTATATGTACCCCTAGCTAAATGGAAAACCCAGTTATCCTATTATTTTTCCTTAGAAGTTGTAATCTTGAAAGCGTAATCTAACCATTAAAGTTCTAGGATTTACCAACTAAAATCTAAGCTCTCAGACACCGGTTTGTAAATCGTATCATTTTTCTTGCAGTGTTTTAAGAAGAGCCAATACTATTTTTAATATTTTCACGTAATGTGGCTATTAATAGCCCTGGAAATGAACTATCGCAGCTGGAAACAAGCGATAAAATAAGCGGTGACATCCGGGAACACGGGTCGACTCCCAGAATCCGAGGCCCAGACGTGGCTGCAGTCAAATGACTTCATTATTTTATTAATGTGTTCACAGGAAACCGTGACGTGCACTTTTCAAGCCGCTGGCCATGACTTCTCCTTTAAAAAGAACGACTCTCAATCTAATACCTATCACAAATCAGGATCGGTGTATAAAACTTAAGACACATATGGTGCTCTGTAACAACTCCATAAGCTATACGATCATATAAACGCCTAGCTGCAAATTCATTGTGAAGGCAACATTCTTTCTTATTTATAATTACGGTACGTTTAGACCCAATGATTGGAACAAATATCCCCTAAAGCTTAAACTGAACAGGAGACATGCGCTAAAATGTTTTGACTCTTAGCTGAAGCATATCCCAGGCAGCTGGGAACGATCCATTATGTTTAGTGTAAATACACCTGTGAAAACATGGTGGTATGTTTGACAGTTTGTGATCTGCTTCAACCTCAAATCCAAAACATAATATCTAAAAGACCAATTTCAGCTGCTTCTAGGTTTTTGTGTCGGTTGAGCAGCTTGACCTTCTCAGTACTCAAACACATTATTTGTTAGCGGGGATGCACAGAGAAGTACATTGGCCCTTAAATAGTCTTCTGTGGTTCATGTCGGCAGAATTCTGTTGAACTTCATTGGTGAAAAGCTCATAAAAAGAAATTGATTGCTCAACTCATTCCAATGTTGCAAAGTTAGGTAGGAGATGGTTAGATTCACTTTTTGGGCTCCATGCCAGCAAGTTTCTATCAACCTTCATTGGTAAAAACGTAACTTTGCAACATTGTAGCATGTTGAACAATAAAAATCTGCTTACTTGGTTTTCACCTATGAAGAATGCCAAGATTATGCTGGCATGGACATGAAGACCAGTAAAAACCCCTCTTACCTAACATAGTTAAAAATGGCTTTAAAAAGAACCCATTCAATGAGAATAAAAAAAATGAATAACCGTAATAAGTATTAACCCTTTGTGTATTTAGAACCCTCTGCACCGAGTATTAGTTTTATGTTGGACTAGATTAGTTATCGCCTGTGGTTTTTGATGGTGTAGACGCTAGAACATGTAACTACAATGTATCAGTTTTACATGCGTTGCTTGTCTACGGACCCCATTCCATTGCTTACTTGCGATTCATTCCATTTTTAGCATTTTTCAGTTGTCATTATCTAGTTTCTGTGTTTAATTTTACACAGACAATTGAATCATAACCCATAGATTATTCACTTCCATTAAAACCAATTAAGGTTTAAGCAGGTCATTGAATCTGCTCAATTGCTTCCATCGCCTCTTCAATTTTTCTAGAATAACTTTTTATATAAAACACAAAAGGCGGTGAAACGGAGCCACGCTAAGAATGTTATTCTCTGGATTTGTATTCATCGCTCCGAATTAAGATCACCATTTACAGCTTACATCAGCGCAGTGTAAAATGTGCCAAGATCCCTTATCTGATACAGAAATGTCATCGGGACAATGAGAACGGTGGAGAAAGGAATTTCTCTGTTTCATTTCCAAAAGTCTCCTAATGATTACAAGCGGAATTCTGTCAGCATTCTATGCCCACTAAAATCTGCCTGTAAACTTAAACTAATGAACAAATATGCTACATCACTACAAATATAAATACAAAGTATAGTCATAATGGGCCATAAAAAGGACCAAGCCCATGATAGGGTGTAACAGAGCTCCCGTGGCAATACTTGGCCAGGCAGGACCACAGTGCCTTAACATGTTGCAGTCTTAATATTGTTGAGGAATCTAGTTATGCTTCTGCAGCTCTTAAATGTTCATCCTGGAGTCCCAAGCAGCCTCACCTATGATAAATGCATATACTTACTTGCTTTTGCATGCATTTTCCTTTAGGAGAAGCTGCAGCTTCAGTTCTGCAGAGCAAACCCCACCCCCGCACCAGCCTGTTTTCCGTGGCAGGCTAACGTTCCCATTGAAATCAATGGGAGCTCATACTGTGCATGTCTTACTAGACCCGATCTAGAACTGGCTGGTGGAAGGTATACAATGCGGGCGCAAGCAGAAGAAGATGTGCTAGGAGCTGGGGGAAGACAAACGCATATGGGGGACCCTCCATAAAAGGGGGAGGGGCACACAAAAATGTGTCCCTCTAATATGTCTGCCCTTTAATATATATCTGTTTGAAAGCTCAACAGATGGGGACAAGCGGCTCACACATTTTAACATAAGAAAAAAATGGCATCCTTGGGCTATTTGGTCTGACTGTCTGAATAAGGGGGGACAAAAGTTTCTAAGTAAATATAGAAGCAATTCACATTATTTACATTCTATTTTGCTTTAAAAAGAGTTAAACAGTGACAGTTCCACTAAATGGCTTCGCTGCAAACCTCTCTTTTATGCGGTGAAATAGTTAAAGAGAAAGAATACACATGAAACTTAAGTCTAATCCTCGCTCTTTGGATTTGGCCAAATTAGTCACAGTATCTGCACTTATAACAAAGCCCTCGCTGACTTACGCAGAAGATCTGTGTTATAGCTTTACAAAGCCACGGATAAATAAATCAGATTAAAGGGTCCTAGAAGGGTGCTGAATTGCCCCCATAAGGGCCTACACAAGCCAGATCACAGCAGTGCGGGTTTTTTTATCTTACCAAAATAATTATAAATGTTGAGGGTCCAATCCCATGGAGCTTCTGCTGCAGGAAGAGCTTGGCTGGCCATGTATGATGTATAGTTAAATCAAAGTTTCTTCAACGTCACCTTCAACCGTGTTAACTGTGCATTATGCAGGGCCAGCTCAGCATTTCTTAAGTGGAGTAACGTGCCAGGGATGGTCCTACATAATGAATACTGAATTCTATCAATAAAATCCAAAATTCTTGGTAAACTCTACTGCCAGCCCCTGCTTGGTGCCGCACCAAGGTTGTGGAAGGCCACTTTGTACAGGCTTCACAGGAGGTGAAACATGTTACAGATATACCGCCCCCCCCCCCAGTCTACCATTCTACACCCATAAATCCCACTGTTACTTCCGGTTTTCTCAAACATGGAGTCTGAGGTCGGAGACGTTCCAACCTTTCCAACTGGTTGATGGCCGGACCCACCTGGGCACATGTAAGCCTGCAAACAGAGCTTATCCGGGGCTCTAGGCAGTCACCAAGGTTAACCAACAAGTATACCCATTGTACAGCGCTGCGGAATATGAAGGCGCTACATAAAACAATAAATAATAATCCGGCCTTGTGTTCCATTTAAAAAAATCCTGCAGTGGGAGGCAAGTAATGATTCAAAAAATTACTACCTAGTATTTCAATTTACAGTATTTTACCAAAAAAGGACTAATTTATGAAAGTTTCACAGACGCCTTGTAAACATGTCCACGGGCCACAAAGGCTACAGGTTATGTTGTGTTAACCCCACTCGTTAAAGAGTCCCCAGTGCGTTAAAAGAAATGCAATCTTCAGAACCGGCTCGTAACGCTAGAGCAATTGGTCGTGGCTAATTGGATGTGGTTAACGGCTTCTGTAAGAAAACGTTAGCAGAAGAAAGATCAGCGAAAGCTAAACTGACGACATAACAAAGGGGGCTCGGGATCTTTCAGTGCCAAAAGATAAATGACTTTAGAACTCGTGCCTTACAAAAGGCTATCTGTACAAAACACAGCCCAGCAGTTACAGCTTCACTCAGCGCCATCGAGAGGGGGCGGAATAAGAATTTCACTGGAATTCAGAAAAAACAAAGACGTCTCCATATTTATAAGCTGGAATCAGAAAGAACTATTGGAGCCCTTTCTCCTTTCTCTCTCTCTCTCTCTCTCCCCCCATGTGTAACATGGTCAATAAAACATGAGATGAGAGAACTCCCCATGTATGTGTACATTATATACGGTATTTAATATATATATATATATATATATATATATATATATATATATATATATAATGAGCACAACCTTGCCAACAAAAGCAGAAATGTCAGAAATGAGAGCTTTTAGAATATCTAGACTGATTTAATAAAACTGCCTATAGTTTAACTGTTTTGCACTATATGTGCAGGATTTTCATTTATTTAGGTCATTATAGGGCAACTATTACAAGGTTGCGCATCATTTTTTTCAAACTCCATTTTTTTTTCCCCTTTTTTAAATTTGGCATGGCAGGCCTCTAACTACAATAGTGATCATCCCAGACCATTTTTTCGCAATTTCCCAGCAGCCATTTCATCACCATCCCCAAAGTTTGGGGTATTTACATTTTTTTTTATTTTAATATTGCTTTGGATTTCTTGTATAGAATATGTTTGTGGTTATTTTTTGCGCATGCGTTGCAATGTTGCTTTAGATTTCCTGAGCAGCACATGAGCAACTGCAAAAAAAAAATTAAAAAAAAAAATAAAAAAACCTAACCCTAATATTAAATCCTATAATAATGAATAATCCAAACAGTAAACTGGCGCACTTAGACGCATCCTTATAGTGCATTTCTGTTTAGATACCCTAAACCATTTTAAAGAGAGAAACCATTTAATGGCGAAAAAATGTGTTCATGGACCTATTATATATTTCATAGTAATAACTGAATTGACCCTTAATAGGAAATAAACTTAAGCTGAAATCATAAAAAAGTGTATTTTTGGGGTGTGTTTGCTTCTTTATTAATCAAAATAGCATTATAGGTTGCAATGTGCATCACGTAGATTGCAAGCTTCTTATACCAGGTTTTAGTCTTTCTCATTACGTGCACAATTCACTTTAACGGCGATCATTTATGCGGAAATGCGGGGGGGATTGGCTGTAGACCAATGGCTCGGGTCACACAGTGGCCAGACACAACCACCCCCTGCAACCCTGACCTGCAACGCGGGAGCAAGGATAAGCGATGACGTACCAGGTACGTCCGTGGTCCACCCGGGACACTTTCACGTGTCACAAAGGGGTTAACGTATTTTAGTTGGTTACTCTGTATGTTGAAATATTTTATCTTGTCAAGACAGATGAGGATTATACATTTCCGTTCCAGAGAGCGCATGTAATTGGTACTCATTGAACAGGCCTGCGCATGCTGTCCCGCAGGATGGCTTCGCTGCCGGTGAGGTGTGTGTTAGCGTATTTTGGTGAACAGTTTGCTCGCGCGAATGTTTGGGATATTTAGAATCAGTGCGACGTCTTCGTGTTCCACTGACCGATGGAGATTCGTTTTGGTAAATGGTCCACAATAAGAGGCTTAAATGTTTAAAATGAAATGGCTACAGCTAAGTTTTGGGGGATTATGGATTTAGTACGCACTTTGCGTGTTACTGACCAGGACGTGTAACGTGTTTCCCCGCAGCATGTAGGATGTAAAACTGACCTCATTAACGTTAGTTAAAGTTAATTTCCTTCTCTGAGGTTTTACATCAAACATCTTGCCGCAGGCGAGGGAGCGTTAAGTCAGGTCTGTGCCGGCGGAAATACAAATCATTGTTCTTTTCCCCTCGCCGCTGAGGGAATGAGAGAGAGACGAAATATTCTGGGCGAGTCTATCTCCCCACTATCACCATTCGCTCTCCATCGCCATACCTAGCTGGCCATGAGATTCTATTAACTCTTTAATAGAGTAGCGAGTCGCCAAACGTGTTAACCAAATGCCCCAAACCCTGGACCCCATGACTTTGACTTGTTATTATTTAAACATAGACGTAACTGAGTCACCTGCACTCAAGCAGGGATATCAACCTTAACATGTAGAATAGGAAGGTCATTTCTAGACTGTGCAGAATCTGCCCTTTCACCCTGAGACTGGGGCAAATACCCTGAGATTCAAGGTCAAGCCCTGAGAGTTCCCACGTATGCCCATGTTGCTGGTGTCAGGATTCCTTATTTGCCGACATTAACAACCTATACAAAAACATTTGTCTAATTTGGACTCGCACTTCACGTCAACACCAGGACCCCAAGTCTTATTATCGGTTAGGAACGGACGGAGAATGTGGCAGTAAAGCCAAGGCCTTGGAGGTTTCACGAAGACTCTCTCACAAAGCAGGAGGACGGCGTGTTATTCCTGCACATTGTAAAACCGGTGGAGTTGGCAGGGGAAGAAAATAGAACTTTAAATCCTTCACAATGATCCAGTAACAAGCGAATCAAAAACATAGGGGGACAGGACCTCGGAGGGTGGCTTCTTAAACCCGTTACTTTACTCTTATGTGGGAACTGTTTATAAAAATGTAAGAAAGATAAAAGGAGGAAAAAAGGTGCAAAATATTTAATATATGTAGAATTATTGTTGCAATCTTACTTGTAAGTGTGTGTTTCTTAAAGGGATATACGGATAACCTAGCTTTAGGAGAAGCTGCAGCACAACGCCTACTCTGTGGTTCAACGTTTCGAACCACTGACTGGCAGCTTGAAGTGCTTTCCGTACATGAACAAGTGGAGTCCCGATAGACTTCTCCGAACACTCGGCAAGCCACCGATGGAGCGGACTGGTGGTAAGTAAAACGTGGCAGGAGATGGGAAGCCAACAGCAGGTGGTGGGGAAAGGCGCAAATGCAAACCCCCTTTCATACATTTGCGAGGGGGACCCCACAAAACTGTAATGGGGCCACTCAGATATCATATGCATTAAGGTGAATATGGCCATAACGCCAAGTGAGTAGGAGGCAGAGCTCATTTTCAAAGTTGCCGAAGAGTCCAAAGATGGACTGATGGACACCAAAGATGGGCAGCGATGAGCGCAGTAAGCAAACGGAGTCCATATTGTGCTGTCAGAGGGGCTTCTTGGCGCTGGTGGCCTCTATGCACGCATAAAAAGCTGGGGTCTACAGCAGGAGAGCTGAGCCGGCTCTATATAATGTATGTATGTGATATATCTATAAATCTCACTGATTTAACTACAATATATATATATAAATAACTCTAACATACGGTATATATAATTATACAGGGCAAACCAAGTTCTTCTTGTGTTAAAGGTTCAGTGGATCTGGACCATCGTAATATACAGTAAACACACATAGTAAAAAAGGCAAACCTGTTGCAAACTCACCCGTCAACCCACTCTGTGTCTCTTTAAATAATCAAGTAAAAGGAATGCGGCTAATATTGGAGACAGGCGTTTAAAATGCTTTGTGCTGAGATGAGACAAAAAATGCCTTGTTTTGGTTAAAATTACACCTGGCACATAGAAAAGCTAAACGCCATTCATCTCCATCCAAACTACCAACTATAACGGTAATGGTCACTTTATTGGGATTCTTCTCTCCTGCATCTTGTTGGGGGGGGGGGAATACAAGGAAGTAGGGCGGAAAAAATACAAAAACGTCAGGGAAATCACCAAGGAAAAATCTGAGTGAGTTAAACGCACAACGACCTGAATCACAAAGGGAAAAAAATCCATACTGTTATTTAGTTTATTTATATGAAATTTCCTTAAACATGCTACAGGAGGGGCTGTGTGAAAGGGTAGATTATGCACTTGTAAACCTTCTGATAGAAATCTGATTATATTAATGGATAAGCCTGTGATCAATAATATCAATTTACTTCTCTGCCGCTGCCATAATCCCCCTAGAGAAGAGCAGAAATAAGGGTCCATGGGTCACTCTTATGATAGACTGCACCCAAAAATCAATGTGGCCTGGGGAGGGGAGTCTCGTAGAGCGTGAACCATTAGGCATGCTTAGCCATGACTTATGGTCTACTACGGTCACCTTAAAAAGTTGGCACCCAATGCTAGTGCTGGGCCCTGTGAGACACCTGAGGGCCTGAGCTTCAGGGTATCCTCAATGAATTTGGGCAACGTTTACCCAAAAAAGGTCAGATCCTTTCAATAGCTTCCAACGTTTCAGATGGCCAAAGAGGGACACCTTTGTTTTGGGGTCCATAGTGACTAGGGGGTGCTGAAACCTTTATATTTTCTGTACACAAATTATAAATACAAATGATTGTGGGTTCTTGAGCGGTAGAACACTACGATAAACTCATACCCAGCAAATGTTTTCAGATGATAGAGGAAAGGGGCACCAGGGAAGAGTAAAACTGGCATCAGAGGAGGAAAGAGGGACAGAGCGACTGTCCTTCAAGAGGACAGACGCTTGGTAGATATTCCTATCCGCGCTCTTATTATTGGGTTCCATCTCTGGATATTGCTGCTTGGGTGTATTGCATGCCAGACGTTTTTTACCCCCCACCTGGCTGAGCGTTCCTAACCCTCCTGTGCCTGGGATGACTCATTCAAAACATAAGTTTATGTGATTTATGTCGAAAAAATATTGTAATGTCAGGGAATTAAGGATCTCTTAAAAGATAGACCCTCCTATGTGTTTTTATACCCAAAGGCAGAATCTAAACATACATTGTAACACAAGCGCTATGGTAAGAATGTCTGTGTGCGCAGGAGGGTTAGGCCAGCGAGGGCAAACGTAATGTTGTTTTATGCATTTTCTCACAGCAGGCATGCAAGCGATTAGAGAAGGAGGAACGTGCATGGTGAGATCAACGCGCATGCAGAGAAACCAGGCAAAGATCTCATCATGGGGATTACAAACGAGCGGAAAAACAATCAATGACCCAAAAAAGAATTCCCCTAATCTTCCCCCCCCCAAAAAAGCTCAAGTATGTGGGGAGGGAGAGCAGCAACGGTATTTCTTAAAGAGAAAATATGCCAAAATATGGCATAACATAACATTTTTATATGTGTAACAGCTTCCATGTTTCGGAAGATGTAAACATATATCGCTTAGCTGCTTTTTAGGCTGGGAATTAGTCTTGGGTTTGTCCCTCCTGGCGAGGCTTACAGCAGCCCCCTACCCCATGAGCGTTCGGTATGTAAAAAACATGCTTTTAAAAAATATATACTAAAATTAAAAATATGAAGCGCTGCTGCAGAAAGGAAACATTAACTTTTCTAATTCTAATTTTTACTTCCTGACAAAATGTAGTCAACCAACTCTTGGTGAACTGTAATTCCCGATATCCTCAGCCAGCCAAAAAACTAATCCCAGGTTGTTAAGTCTGCTGTAAAACACCTGCTGGTTGAGGATGTAGGGGATCGCAGTACAATGGTTCTCAAAGCTTAAATGCCTGAAGACCACATTGGAAAGCAACAAGGGCAGTAGCTCCTGTGTAAGATAGATAGATAGATAGATAGATAGATAGATAGATAGATAGATAGATGATCAATTAATCAAGGGCATTTGATTAGCAGCACCTGCCTGTCAAGCAACTTAATTTCTGTGGTAGCAGTGAGGGTGTTCTTAGTTTTTCACACATGGCTTCTCCATTTTGGCTTTATTTTTGTTGATCTGTCATGTGTTGTTCTATTTACCTAATTTTTAGACCTACTAAGCAACAGATTTTAGCAAAACTATTGAAAATTGGGCTGTAAGGATTACTGTTATGTTAAGAAAAAGCCCATCAATACCCTTATCAAAACTATATTCTTATTTATCATTAGAATTCTAAACCAAAATGGTTTTATTTTTTTTATTTTTTACATGGTTATATTATTTTAGTGCTAGGGGGGCAAAAATTACAAATTATATATTGAGACTTACCATTCATAGTTCATCCTATTTTAAAAATGTGATGTCATAGAATTTGATGAGAACAGAAGTATTAAAGCCCTGGAGCTGAAAACCAGTCCTGATTATTTGACACGATTTATACCCGTCTGACAGCCCTGGCTCTGACCAAGAAACACTGGCAAGGTGTGTCCAGGTCCGCTAGCTCTCGGTACCTTACATGTTAAATTCTTGCCCTCCTTACCTAGAAAGTTATACCCTGCCTAGCAGACTCTGTTACTTGATACACCTGTTCCTGGCGTACCTGGGTAGCTGACAAAGTATTATCTCGGATACTACCCTTAGACGCCTGACAATTTAAAGCAGTGCCTGGCAGCCTGGGTTACCTGGCATTCTTTGTCCCTTCCTGGCATATCTGACTACCTGTCACCCCTGTGTACCTGGAACAGTCTGCCCCCTGCCCAATACACCCTGTGTACCTGGAAGTCTGCCCCCTGCCCAATACCACTGTGTACCTGGAACAGTCTGCCTCCTGCCCAATACCCCTGCGTACCTGGAACAGTCTGCCTCCTGCCCAATACCCCTGCGTACCTGGAACAGTTTGACTCCTGCCCAATACGCCTGTGTACCTGGAACAGTCTGCCCCCTGCCCAATACCCCTGTGTACCTGGAACAGTTTGACTCCTGCCCGATACCCCTGTGTACCTGGAACAGTCTGCCCCCTGCCCAATACCCCTGTGTACCTGGAACAGTCTGACTCCTGCCCGATACCCAGGGCCGCCGCTGCTGCCGCCACGGGGTCCTCCTCCGCCGCGGGGTCCTCCTCCGCCGCCGCGGGGTCCGCTGCCGCCCCCTCTACACCTAAATGAAAACATTGTTGGTTTTTGTTGTTGGTTTTTTTTTACTTTATTTAACATCCTCCATGTTAAATAAAGTTTTTTTTAACTTTATTTAACATGGAGGATGTTAAATAAAGTTAAAAAAAACAACAAAAAAACCCAACAATGTTTTCATTTATATCACGGGCAGGGGCACCGAGCGGTTGCTCGTATAGTTCTCAGCAACCGCTCGACGCCCCTTACTCTCCGTGACTCTGTCGCGGTGCCGGCAGGACTCCTCAAGGTAAGTTAGGATAAGGAGAAGTAGGGAGAGGGGGGGGGGGGGGGGGGGGTAGTTTGAAGGAAGGGGCAGGGGGGGGTAGTTTGAAGGAAGGGGCAGGGGGGGGTAGTTTGAAGGAAGGGGCAGGGGGGGTAGTTTGAAGGAAGGGGCAGGGGGGGGTAGTTTGAAGGAAGGGGTGGGGGGGTAGTTTGAAGGGGCAGAGGGGGGGTAGTTTGAAGGGGCAGAGGGGGGGGTAGTTTGAAGGGGCAGAGGGGGGGGTAGTTTGAAGGGGCAGAGGGGGGTAGTGAGGGGGGGCACCAGAGGAGTAGTTCGCACAGGGCGCCGGAACACCTAAGGCCAGCTCTGCCGATACCCCTGTGTAACTGAAAAATTCTGCCCCCTGTCTGGCAGTTTTAGTTAGGTGGACAGCTGTGTCCCTGCGTGGGACGGTGACCCCACACTCTGCCCCCGCGCGTGGCTTCCCTGCTCACCTGAGAAGTCGGCGAGTCCTGACACCTGCAGGGTCCACAGCAGGAGGACGCAGCACACACGGCCAGCGATGACCAAGGGCTCCAGCGGTCTCCGGTCACAGCGATCTCGCTGGACCATGATGCGGGCGTGCTGGGGACTCACATGGTCCGTCCTTTACCCAGCCAGAGGTTTAAATGCCCTGGGAAGCGAGTCATGTCCCGGCTGTACAGGAGATCCGCTCTAACAAAGCTTGGCAGCCGGTCCCATACATACAGTGTGAGTCAGGGTTCTGCTGGATCAGGTCCACATCCAACCCCTTTCCTCCTCACACCCCCTTTCCTGCTGCCTCCCTTCTTAAGTGCCCTTTCTACCTCCCTCTAACCATCCAGCAGAGGGGCCCGGAGAGAAGCTGGTGGCTGTGATTGCAGCCCCCAGTATACAGCAGCTTGTGTCACTATCACTGGGAGTAAACAGAGCTGCCCTCCCTGCCTCTGGAGCACGTGGAGGGTTCGGAGATCCAGGCATCCACTCCCCCTTTTCCAGCCTCTGGTCTCCCAATGGGGACTTTAGACAATAGCAAAGAGCGCCACCTACTGGGGACATGGTGTATTGGCGTCTGCAACTACTGAAATCATATCGCTTGGCACTGTGATTAAACGACTTCTCTATTTACTAACCAAAGAGGGCTGGCCAAATGAACACAAAAAAGTGTTGTTTTCTCACCCAGCAAAGTGCATCACACCCCACGATGGTGGCCACCAGCGATAAAGCCACCTGTAAATGTGGGTGATGGCAGGTAGCCCAGCAGTGGCAGTGCCCAGCGATGCCTGTGACACAGGAGCCACTGTTGCTTAGCCAGTCATGTGGCTTCCTTATGTTTATTTTCCATTGCATAAGACTCCTTTGTTAATATTGGTAACAATGCCATTTATAGGGCAAATACCGTATGTGGGAACTCTCCATCGCAATGACTCTATTCTGGGGATTTAATTATGTGGACAAGCAATGGTTAAAGTCTTTATAAAAAAACAATAGTCACATTATACAGGGCCAAAGTAGCTCTTTTGCAGAAGAAACTGACTAGAGTAGGTATTCTATAGATCTTCCTTAACAGCGTCAAACCCCAATAAAAGTCTTTTTCTGGACCTTTTTTGAAAGGACAGGGTGTGTAGGAGATTTATTACAACGCACCTCACTAAGTTATGTATGTATTACGCATGGCCAGCTATGCCCTGGTCACAGAAGAAGCTCACTTGCCTTTTGATAATACAAAGCGATATCATGTTTGATTCCCCTACAAACCCCCTCCTTAGTGGATAAATCCCTATACCATTTTAGGAAGAGTCCTCTCCATTTTTTAAAAATAATTTTATCTAGAAAAAAATGATGCCCCATCTGCCGCGTGTCTTGCGGGGAGCTACTGTTTTGATCTGAGTTTGACCCGGAGTCTCTGGGGGAAGCTCTGCTTCCCTGGGTCTCTGAGTCACATTCATCTTTCTCTGGTCAGTGGAACCAGTGTTTGGCTACTCTCACATCCCCTCCCTTTCCCGGCTAATTTAAGGTTAACTGCCTCTTTAGTGAATACTATAATTCATTTTATATTATTCTGCACCAAGATGGCCAAATACATACTTGCCTGATGCAAAAGGGAGCTATAAATTAGGACAGAGAAGACCGAATCTAGGGTCAGCATGCAGTAACGTGGCAGAACAACATAGATATAATTTGGGCTCAATGGATCTTTCTATGTCCCAGTTGGTTCCCAAGCCCCAAATGATACATTTAGTGAATACAAGTTGATAATTGTCTATTTTTATCCACTTATAAAACATATTACATGAAAGTACCATAAAGCACACACTACATAACCCACAATAAAACCATAGACCCAACAACCTTACCTAGAGACGTGAAAATAGACGCAAGAGGATATCCGTATAATTCTATTACAACACGGAAAAGATTTGAAAACTCTTTAATCTTCACAGTGCCAGGTGATTAATACGGTTTCTCCACGTGGGAGGACGACACCTTATCAAATTTCCTTCACATTTCCACTGAACCTGCGCCAATTATTTCACCCAGAGCGCCTATCAAGAAAATCCAAATAAAGAAAAGGCATGGAAATGCAAACATTACAAACACGCTTTATTAAAGAGCGTGATAGATTCTTTTATTTGTACAACAATTATCACAGATTTCGGTTACCGGGAAATCGCGAGCCAAAGAATTCACAGCCCGAGAACAATTCTGTTAACCCTTGCAGTGTCAAAGATACTTAGAACTCATCTTGCAGGCACCTGCAGAGCCACACGAAGAACCTCGCAGAATAAGCCAGATCCTTTGATTTCTGGATTGTGGAGACCCTCGCATGCATTTTCATGGACATGGGCTCTGTAGTCTGGAAATAGGTAGCCCTAAATCATTGGTTTTTGACAACAAGTGCAATATTTGGCACTCCAGGCAAATGCCTGGTGGGTCGCTGCCCAACATCGCTCCATACACACCCATTGTACAGCGCTACATAATTTGATGGCGCTATATAAAACAATAAATAATAATACACACTGATCTTCTGCTCGGCAAATAATGTGCGGCCACCGCTTGGATATGCCGGTCCATATGCTACGTGAACATAAAGACGTCAGTGGCACCGACAGCATCCAAAATCCAAAAACAAAATGTGTTTTTCTCTCTATTTTAGTATATGTATTTTTTTTATTAATTATAACTAATAATGATGCTTTATGTATTTCTATGATTTTAAAAGAATGTCCTATTTCTCCTGAACAAAATGATGTATCATTTGTGCGGGTTCATCAAAGATGGAAAACACAACTCATGGTTTAACAAACATACGTTAAAAAACGACCCCAAAACAAATCTGGTCATTAGGTTATGAAAGTCCCCAGGTGTGAAGGGGTTAAAAATATTTTCTATTCGTTACTCTTATTCGCGTTGGCATATACAGGAAAATAATAAGTGAGATGTTTTAAGTTTGTCACCTAAATATAATTATAAGAAAAGCACAAAAAGTGGCTTGGCCTGCCATAGGGGGAAAAGAATGAGCATCTATGCCCGGCACTCAAAGGGTCTTTTTTTAACACTTTATTTATTTATTATCGGTGGCTACTTTCCTTAAGCGGTGATACACACTGAAAACTCTGCAGCTGTGGGTTGCATAAAATATTACAGATAAAAAACTACATATTTAGATTTAAAAATAAATAAATAAATAAAAAATCTAAAGAAAATCTAATATTATGAAATGAGTGGAAAAATATTTTAAAGAAGACTTTAAAACTTAAGCTTTATTCCTTCCTATTAAAATAATAATTTAACTTAATCAATATCCAAAATCTAAGAAGTAATGGAACATTATTATAGTTACTTCTTTTTATCCAATAGGGGGTTTCGAAGTATCTTTTTGGTATAGCAATAATGTAATTTCTAATATCGGTATCGATAGTTAATTATTATTGTAATAGACAGGGATAAAAGTTAGGCTTTAACCCCTTCATTACAATATTTTTCTTCTCACTTTATCATAGATAAAATAGTTTAAACTCTTTGGGTTACTCACAAGGAATACGGTACATTGAGTGATTTGCTACACTTTCTAAAGAAAATTATGATTTCTATCCCAAAAGAAATAAGATATAATATTATAATAAAAATTAGATTCGGCATCTCAATTTTTCTATTCAGCACATGTAACAGAAACATAGAATTTGCCATCAAAACAGAAGATTGGGCCTCATCAGGTCGAATTGTTATGTTATATACTACTTGTTATGTCCTGTTTACCCATTGTACAGCGCTGTGGAATATTATAGCGCTATATAAAGCAATAATAATTGTTCTTGTCTTAGATTCAGCATCCATATGCCTATACCATACATTACTTACAATTATTTTTATAGCGCCAGCAGATTCCGTAGCGCTGTAAGCATATTTTTTTATAATTATAATTTTTTATTGCTTTATATAGCGCCATCAAATTCCATAGCGCTGTACAATGGGAATCCCCTTACTGTTATTAGCCTCAGTCACTTCTGCTAGTGCTAGGAGCTGTTCTACTTATTTACCACCCTCATGTTAAGCATAAAAGATTACAAATTCTATCACTGGGAGTAAAATAGTATTTGGAAGTTAATACAATGCTGGGGCTTACGGAGAGAACTGGGCTCGTTGCTCTCTAGCTTGTGCTAACCAGTGTGCGGAACGAATAGACTGCGCGCTTTGTTTCCGAGGGAGAGGGGAGAGCGCTGGACCGTTTCCTGAATGTTGCCACACGTGGTTAGCTGACAGTGAGGATTCCCTTATGCTGAGAGTTGTGCGCTAGCCCGCGCTCATCATGGGGAATAAGCGCCGGAGTTCGGCTCCTATGGAGCCTGCTGAGCAAGAAGCAAAGAAACCCAAACCCCTGGAAGTGGAGTTCACCGGGACTCACTTCAAATCCATGCTAAAGGATCCGCAGACTGCCCTGAAAGGTGAGGGGAGGAAGCAGGAGCAGTGATAGTAACTGGTCTATGCAGGGCAAACTTCGACTGGCTTCTCAGCTGCGACAGAACTACAACTCCCATGATCCCTAGAAAGTGTGCACCCAACCAAATTCCAGCTTACAGTCATGGGAGTTGTAGTCCTCGAAAGCTAACTGTTGGCTTAGTGATGTCAGTAAAATAATATTTAAACTCTGTATTTTCTCTTTATAATAAACTGCTTCTGGTATGAGATTCTGTACAGTATGAGTATGAGTATGATGTAGAGTACTTTAATATGTATTCTTCTTTAGTGAGGACTGTCCTCACTCACCATTTTTATTATGCACCTTGAAGAGCCAACCTAGACTTGTACTCAGGTGAACCCCAATAAGACCAGCCAAGCATAATAGTTAACGCTGTGGGATGGAAGTTTTCATTGTTGATTGTTTTTGTTTGTAATTTACCCCTGAAATGGCAGATTACATTAAATCTATTTACCGTATTTGCTCGATTATAAGACGACCCTGATTATAAGACGACCCCCCAAAATCTGAATATTAACTTAGGAAAAAAGAAAAAGCCTGAATATAAGACGACCCTAAAGGAAAAAAGTTTTACCAGTAAATGTTAATTCATGTAAACTATTTTTTTTAATAAAAGCTATGATTGAGAAAAATATTTTTTTTGTTTTTATTTCTTGTATTTTCCAGCCTGTCCCCCAGTTACGCACATCTGCCCCCAGGCTTGCCACACCAATATGGCACTGTGGCCCATGATATGCCTTTTAACCCTCTATATGCCACTGTGCCCCATGGTATGCCTTTTGACCCCCTATATGCCACTCTGCCTCCAGAAATGCCTTATACCCCTATATCCCATTCTGGCATTTAGGGGGTTAAAATGCATATTATGGGGCAGAGTGGCATATAGGGAGGTATAAGGCATTTCAGGAGGCAGAGTGGCATTAAGGGAGTTAAAAGGCATTGTATAGAGCACTCTGCCTCCAGAAATGCCTTATACCCCTATATGCCACTCTGGCATTTAGGGGGTTAAAAGGCATATTATGGGGCAGAGTGGCATATAGGGAGGTATAAGGCATTTCAGGAGGCAGAGTGCTCTATTAAATGCCCCCTTAACGCCACTCCAGAAATGCCCTATGCCCCCATTTAACTAACACACACACACACACTCTCTCTCCCCCCCCTCCCCTCCCCTCTCCTCTCTCCTCTCTCCCCTCTCAGCCCTCTCTTACCGGTGCTTCCAGCCGGGGCAGCGGGTTGACGTCGCCTTCTGCTGCAGCCGGAAGGAGGTGGAGTTGGCAGCGGGGGTTTGTATGCGTCCGTCGCGTATACTTTCCCCGGCTGTCAGAGATCAGAGATCTCTGACAGTCGGGGAAGGTCTACGCGACGGACGCAGACAACCCCCGCTGCTAGCCACACCTCCTTCCGGCTGCAGCGGACGTTGTCTACGCGGATCGCGTAGACGTCAACCCGCTGCCCCGGCAATACAGCAGGAAGCACCGGTAAGTGTGTATGATGGGGGGGGGGGAGTCGGGTGAGACAGGAGGATCCAGGTCCCCTGCAGCGGTGCGGGGGATCTGGATCTTAGTCTCCTAATCAGACTCTATTTGAGGTCTGATTAGAAGACGACCCCGATTAGAAGACGAGGGGTATTTTTCAGAGCATTTGCTCTGAAAAAAACCTCGTCTTATAATCGAGCAAATACGGTATATAGCGCCCACAGATTCTGTAGCGCTGTTACAATTGGGGGTAGTGTAAATATTTAACAGACAATTTAAAATCCACAAGCTAAGATGTATTGGTAAAAAAGGAGATGAGCTCCCTGTTTTTGTGTGCTTAAAATCTATTGGATTTTTTTTTTTGTTAGGTTTGGGACAATTTTTAAACCTATCCAGAAAACTGCCTTCCACTGATTTGTATGACGTGGTCGAGGGGTACATCAAGATCTCTGTGGAATGCATCGAGATTCTCAAATTGTTAGATGGAGAGAGACGCCCTGAAAATGAAGTAGGTGACATCTCTTTCTAGATGTGCGTGTCGGTAACCAAGGTAGTGCCAGGGGAGTCTGATCCATTTGTGAAAACTGTTTTAAATCATGCAAAAATAATTGTAGCAAACCATACAGTATGTTCCACGTGTTACCTTAAAGTGGCCACGTGAGTTTGTTACGAATTCTATAAGGCAATACTTATTGTATTATTCATTGTCCCAGTGACACAAAGAAAATACAATGTTGCTTTTACTTTCGCATCATATTTTGTGCTGCTGTCTATTAGTAGTTTCGTGAAGTTTTTGCTTATCAAATTGCTTAATGATTTCAGAATATGATAATTTTTCAAGTTCTGGAGGCTATTTTATTGAGGACCGCCAGCGACCTCTCACACTTAAACGTGGCTGGTGTCAACATAGTGAAGACGATGCTGAATTCACACATGAAGATTATATATGCGTCTGTATACTCGGTGACCCACAGGTGAGTCACGGTGAGCTAAAATGTTTCCAAAGGGAATAATAGTGGGTTATCCCCTAATCATTTAGCTGAAGCTTTAGATTATGAAGAACCCGTGATCTCTTTCATGGGCTGGGCAGGCACTGTCTAATGCATAGTTAAATTGTAGAGGTGAACAAGCTGGTCAGTGGCATGATACAAGCAGATCCAGACCAAAGGTCCAGATTTCTGATGTGTGCATGAACTGAACTGCCTTCACTCTCTCTCCTCTCTCTCAACATTACAACACTATGTACAACCCAGTACTTAAAAGGGGTACTGCAGCCATCATATACATTAAAGCACGGGGGGGGGGGATTCTGCAGAACTCCCTTCAAACAAATTTGCCCTTTCCCCTGCCCCCAGCTAATTGCCTGCAAGATATGTGTTCCCTGCACATGATGTACCCTCTTCCAGTCAACTCCAGTGCAGTCTAGTAAGACCCCTAGTACGCATGGCAGATCATTGGGGAACAATCCAGCTCTTTTATGCTTTTTATAAAGTATGTCTAAATTTAATAAAATAATAGTGACGAAGTTAGCTATTTATAGCATAATTCTACCTAAATCCACTTTTTTTTTTCTTTTTTTTTTTCTTCTCAGGATGTCTCGAATTTGCCTAAATTTGTTGTCTGCAATGGTGACTCAAGGACCAGAGTGCGCCAGGGATGTTTTTAGCCATTTTGATTTTAACAACAAGTTCCTGCCAGGGTTGTTAAAAAAGAGAGATAAACAGGTAATGGAATATTGTGAACTCATCTGTCACAAAAAGGCATTGTTGTTATCATCCTACTGAACTGAAAGACAATAGTTTGAAATGCTGAAGGGTGAATAAAGTAACAAGTGCATTCTTTTTTTTTGCTTTTACTCTTTTAGGGAAAACAAATGCTTAAAAAATATATATTGTAGGAAAGGAGCCTTTTTGCAGAATTTCTTTTGAGTGCAGTGTAATTTACAAAATATATATTGATTTTTTCAATATGTAAAATCCATTACCTCGCCCTTCAGTAGGTGGCATCGACAGCTATGTAAATGTATTTAGTTCTGGATGATTGGTCTTTAACCTCTTCCTCTGTTTTGATGGAAGTTACTTTGCTTTTGTCTCTCCCTTTAAACACACAGCTGGTTTCTTTTCTGTTACAGGGGAGGCCGGATGTCAGGATGGCGTATATTCAGTTTGCTCTGTCTTTCCTGATTTCTGGAGATAACACAACCATCGTTCAAGTCCTAGAACTAAAAGGTATTTGCTTGTTGTTACCAGCTTTTAATCACCAATGTTCTGTGAATAGGACTCTGAAAACACGAGAAATAAAAAGGACATTTAGGAGAAAAAAAATATATTGTTTTTTAAAGGGGGGGGTAAGAAAACAAAATAATGTTTCCCCATTTTTTGTTTCTGCACAAGTAATTATACATTAATTTTGGGTTATTCAATAAAGACAACTGTAAAAATAAGAAAAAATATACTGAAATGGTGTAAAGTGGTAAATATGGTTATAGCTATATGGTTAAATAACGTATTGTTCTATCTAGCCTTTCTTCTGCTGAGTACCTTTTTGTTTTCTGTATTACAGATTTCATTGGAGAGATTTTCAGCGCTGGTGTAAAGGAAGACAGAATTTCTATTGTTAATCTCCTGCTTTCACTGCTTGGAACCAAGGTACTCGCTGTATACTATTGGTAGACAAGGATGTCCCGCTTTAGGGTTATATAAACCAGAATTAGAAACTTTGCTATAGAACCATTCCTTGAATCTTAATGATAATTTTATGATTAACACAGAAAGGTCCCAGGGACAGCCAAAATCTCCAGTTTCATAAAAAAAAATAGAAATCAGTTTGGAATTCTTGGTAAATTGCAAATGTTTGGTTATTACTAGATATACAATCTGTATGACTATAAAAGAGTTTTGTGCTTTATATTTTTTTCCCCTAGGTCGTTCACAATAAAGTAATCACAAAGACGCAGAAAGTTCGCTTTTTTACATCGGTCATGTTAAATCACATTGCTTCGCTTTACCGCTGGAACGGTATCGTTGATGTGAGCACAGAGGATGTCAAGGTAGTTTATTGATTTGCAGCTGTTTTGCAGATTAATTTTCTTAATGTATTTTTTTTTACTCTCTGCCTTTTCTTTGGCTGACCCAATCTCGACATGTAACCTTCAGAGCAGGGGCGTACCTAGAGTATTTGGCACCTGGGGCGGATCCTGTATGTGGCACCCCCCCACACACACTTTAAAACTGCATAGCTTCTACCGTTATATACCGGCGCAGACACTGAAGGTGGTACAGCATAACACTTAGTGTTATCATTATATACTGAGGCAGACATTGACGGTGGTACAGCATAACACTTATCACTATATACTGAGGCAGAAATTGACGGTGGTACAGCATAACACCTATCACTATATACTGAGGCAGAAATTGACGGTGGTACAGCATAACACCTACCACTATATACTGAGGCAGACATTGACAATAGTGCAGCATAACTCCTATCACTATTTACTAAGCCAAACATTGATGTGGTGTAGGCCTACCACTTCATTAGTAGTAGGGATGCACCGAAACAAATTCTGGACTGAAACGGAAAATGCAGCATTTACCTGGCCGAAACCGAATATGACCCCCCACACACCATAAAAAAAAAATCTAACACTTTTATTTAAAGTAAGTAACACACCAAAATAGGACAAAACAATGAAATAACAATATTAATATATATATATATATATATATATATATATATATATATATATATATATAATTAACAGCAATCACATTCCTATCATGCCCAGGCATACCCAGATTCCAGGATGTACTCGCAGACTTGGCATGATAGGAGTATGATTGCCCTATCTACCCCTTCTCACTCCCTTTTGTCCTACCTACCCCTTCTCACTCCCTTCTCCCTATCTACCCCTTCTAACTATCTACCCTCTCCCCCTTTGAAGTTCACTTACCTTTCAGGAGTCCTGCGGTGGGGGTGCAAGGCTTCTGTCTCCCAGCTCTGCCACTGTATGGAACAGTATAAAGTGATGGGAGTTATGATGTACTAGAGCATAATTATATAATGAAAAATACATTGGAAATGGTACAGCATAACACCCATCACTCTCACACACTTACCAATCCGCACATATACCAATCCGCGCACATACCAATCCGCGCACATACCAATCCGCGCACATACCAATCCGCGCACATACCAATCCGCGCACATACCAATCCGCGCACATACCAATCCGCGCACATACCAATCCGCGCACACACACACCAATCCGCGCACACACACCAATCCACACACACACACACACCAATCCACACACACACACACACCAATCCACACACACACACACACCAATCCACACACACACACACACCAATCCACACACACACACACCAATCCACACACACACACCAATCCACACACACACACCAATCCACACACACACACCAATCCACACACACACACCAATCCACACACCAATCCACACACACACACCAATCCACACACACACACCAATCCACACACACACACACCAATCCACACACACACACCAATCCACACACACACACCAATCCACACACACACACCAATCCACACACACACACCAATCCACACACACACACCAATCCACACACACACACCAATCCACACATACACCAATCCCCACATACACCAATCCCCACACACACCAATCCCCACACACACCAATCCCCACACACACCAATCCCCACACACACCAATCCCCACACACACCAATCCCCACACACACCAATCCCCACACACACCAATCCCCACACACACCAATCCCCACACACACCAATCCCCACACACACCAATCCCCACACACACCAATCCCCACACTTACCAATCCACACATATACCAATCCACTCTCACTCACTGAATGCTTTTCTACCTTTCCTCTTTTCGCCTTACAGCTTCTTTTCCTCCTCTTCGCTCCTCTTCTTCAGTTCCTCTGTCTTCTTCCGGTTCAGTGGGCGCGGCTTCAGTGTTGTGCGCCGGGTTCAAGGGTTGAACCCGACTTAAAATCACTCAAGGGAGCTTGAGGTCTGTTAAAGACCTCCGATACCGCTCCCTTGCGAGCCTGCTCCTCCAGCGGCGGACATTACTGTCCGTCTCTGGAGGGGTGCCGGCAAATTGGCACCCCCCTGATGAGCAGCACCCGGTGCGGACCGCTGCCCGCTAGGTACGCTACTGCTTCAGAGTGACCAAGGTCTGAGCTTAACTCTTAATATGTAGCACAAAAAAAGTTACTGAAAATATATATTCTTGAACTGCTGTCCGGAAGTAGGTATACTTTATAAGTATTCAAAAAAAAAAAATAGGATTAATGTTGTTTTAGTTTATATGCGTGAATTTGTGGCTGTCTGACCACATGATAAATTACGCTCCAGTCCTTGATCGGTGTGACGTTCTATTGGACGCACCTGATTGCGCAATGTTGTATAATTTTCAAAAGATAAGCACTTCAAAGCCAAGTATGGTTTTAGCAGGAGTCACTTTATTTTATCTTCCTCTGTTAGTTTTAAACATTTCAGTCTTTTTGTTACCCAAAACTATCCCCCCCTTTATTCCTTTCCCTCGGACGGGAAGACGAGATTTTACCTTAGTTGTATTGTAAGTGTTTTGGATTTTATGTATTTTGGCTGTAAAGATGTGGATTCTGTTCTATCTGCCGATTTGCTGAAGTTCTCTACCTGTTTCTCTTTAAGGATGTCAAGGATACGAAGGAAGCTGGAAAAGTCATGGTGAGGGAATTGGTTCATGGTTTCCTTATGGACCTCTGCTGTTCGCTGAAGCATGGAATTAATTTCTACGATCCAAGTCTCGGCACGGCTGGAAGGTAAACACAAATTTCTGTTTGAAAGTGATACCAAAGAAGCAATGCTTTTCCATTTGCAGTGGATTTCCACTGAATTCCGCATTCCTTTCAAATATGGCGGCAACCACCTGCTGGAAAGAGCTCTGGAAACGATCAACGATTGCTTTCTTTCCTCAGCCGGTGTTGCTGAAAAAACTAATCAGGGAGCCACGTGATTGCTCTCCTGAGCAATCACAAGCACCATATTGAAAGGCAGCATTTCTAAACTCAACACACACCCCTCAAATAATTTGGGGAACTCACACACCCTTTGCCCTGTTCATGTATATCTAATTTTTTTTACGCCACGTATAAGTATGAATTTGATGTATGTTTTAGATGACAAGTTCCTTCTATTTGTATTTACATTTCCAGGGCTGGGAATTTGGTACTTTTGAGGTTTTTGGTTTCCCTTAAAAGTGCCACCGAAGATGACCTGGTAGCTGAGCTCGTGGTGAATATACTCAAGGTGTGCCCTGATTTACTGGGAAGGTACTTTAAAGAAACCCAGTATTCATTCGCTCCGCGTCTCAAGTCTGCCTGGCTGGACAATATCAAATTACTTAAAAAGGTAAGGAACCAGACAGTCATTTCTGATTGCACAACACCATAAATTTATATATTTAAAAGAAAGTCGCCATTCGTAACGCATACAGCCTTCCAAAATCCCCTTACACGCCACAGCCCCAGAGGTGCAGAGGCTAATGCATGAGCATAGCAGGGATTCTGAGTTCGTTCATTCATTTACAAGGACAAAAGTATTCATTTAAAAAAAGACACTCGGCTATAATGTGCATTAAATTGTTTATGATGGCGGCAGTGTCCGTTCAAGCAGAGAGGCATGTGATTTGATAAAATGGCTTCTTTGGTTATAGCGTATGAAATAATATTATCGTATTCCCCCATTCAGGCCTTTTTATCGTCGCTTATTTAAATGTCTCACAATCGCAATATATGGCCGGCCATGGCTGGTTCTGCGTATATTTACCGGTAATGTTTGTTTCTCCCTTCAGATTTATGAAGCCCTGCCACCGGTCTCTGCTGCTTTCAGGACGACCGAGTTTGTCCCGTTCCCGCGACTCGTATCCATGGTGATGGTAACTACAGTAGCGCCCGTCTGTAACAAGGCCTTCTTCACACAGGGACTAAATGTGAGTGTTTTATCACCAACAACATAGCAATGTAAATATAATGGTTTAAAGGCTGTGAAGCTGTTATGGTGCCATTAATATCCATGTCATTTTAGGTGTTATTAAAATATATATTTATATCTATCTATATATATACACCAGAGGCGTATCTACCGAAAACAGCGCCTATGGCAAGCACTGAAATTGCGCCCCTGTCCAAATATCTCAAACCCATTTATTAGTCCCTGCTGCCCATATATATATAAATATTAGTCCCTGCTGCCGATATATATATATATATATATATATATATATATATATATATATATATATATATATATATATATATATATATATATACCAATAGCAGGTATAGATCAACACACAAACCCAGATCAATTGAAATTCACTTGTGATCTCAGCACTGAAGGTATATATCAAATAAACTGAATCAGACATACAAATCCTGTATTTTCAGGTATACAATAATAATATATGAAACGTAGCATCGCAGGTATAGATCAAATAAATACATGGAAACAGCATTGCAGGTATTAATCAACTGAATAAGACATATTAACCCTGTGTTTGCAGGTACACATAAATAATGTATGGAAACATAGCATAGCAGATATAGATCTACAGAATAACACAAAAACAACCCAGCTTTGCAGGTGTAGATCAATTGGAATTCACATAAAAACACGGCATTAAAGGTATATTTAAAACCCCCTAAATTACAGGGGTAGATCACAGGTTGCACACCCCAAAGCAAGCCCTGGCGTCCACACTGCCCACATAGAACCTGACCAGCACCCAAATTACACACACATAAGATTTGCCATCTTTGTCCCCAAATAGTTCAGCACAAGTCAACTTTGTCCCCAAACAGTCTGGCCTGTGCCATCTTGGTCCCCAAGGCTCAAACCTCCTGCTAGTGCCATCTTTGCCCTTCCACAATTATACATCTATGATACACACAAACACTGTCACTCACTAATTCACACTTTTATTCAGACAACTCATCCACACATTAACCCATGCTCTCCCTCATTCATTCAGTGCATCCACACATTAACTCATGCTCTCCCTCATTCAGACAACTCATCCACACATTAACTCATGCTCTCCCTCATTCAGACAATTCATCCACACACTAACTCATGCTCTCCCTCATTCAGACAATACATTCACATATTAACTCATGCTCTCCCTCATTCACTCAATGCATGCACACATTAATCCACTCTTTACTTATATCACTTTCTAACCCCTCTCCCTCCCTTATCACTCCCTTACCCCTCAAAAGCGGATAAAAAAAAAAAAGACAGCGTTTAAAAGCCGCTCGCTGGTGCCGGCACCGGGACGGAGGTAGAGGCCTCGTGGAGGAGAATGAGGGCCGCTGAGCGGTTGCTAGGCGCCCCTCTCTCTCCTCCGCATCAAAAAAAAAAGACGGCGTTTGAAAGCCGCTCACTGGCGCCCCCTTCAAATGGCGCCTATGGCAGGAGCCATAGCTGCCATACCCTAGATACGCCTCTGATATACACAAACCAAAGGGAGCGGCTGCACACTCAGAAATATTGTTAATATACACAGGCTTTTATTTGCCCGGGTGCTCCAAAAATAGCCAGACACATGTAACCATGTATATGGTTATATATACACTGTTTAAATGGGCGGTTACATACATTTTTGATGTTATTTTCTTCATAAATCGCAGGGGATTATGAGATCTGAAATAAGAGCCATTGGACCAAAAACTTCCAAGGTTAAAAAACTATTGGGAAATCTGCTGATTCTGTTTGTGTTCCGTTTCAACACATAAAGCCAGGGATCACTGGGTGCAGTTTAATTCACGTCTTGTGTGATTGATTTGATGGGTGACTGGTAATAAAGTGATTTTTATTTTTGTCCTCACCGATTTAGCTGCCAAACAAAATAGTTAAGCACACGATCCTGTCCCTCGTGTCCGCCATACTGAAGCGGGCAGAGCAGAACATCCATCACTGCCTGCGAGAAGATGTCTGGCAAAAATCTGAAATATACACGCCGGCTGCAATGGCTGAATTCTCCCAGAAATACAAAGAAGCTCTCAGTAAGGTAAGGAGACTTACGCAGAGGAAGCCAGGTAGCTGTCTCGCTGTAGTGGAACTCTTGCTTTAATTATGTTTACGCTGCCGTGGGGGTAAGTAGGAGAGTAATAAGAGGTTCTAAGATCTCAGTCACACTGGGATGGTACAGAAAAATTTTCAGCCTTTAAAATAATAATAAAAAAACAAAAAAAAAAACAGCCCCTGATAATTTACGTTTTTTTTATCTTATTTTGTTTGCAGCTTTTGCCAGACGTGAACACCGTTGTAGCTGTATGGCAATCCCTTTTAAAGCGAGAAGGCGCGGAAGCTGATGGTAAAAATGGCGCTGAGGAGACCCCGGATGCAGAAACAAACCCAACGACCTCGTTCCAGGAAATTCCCGAGGTTACGGAAGAAGAACATGGTTAGAGTACATTCTTAGACACTTCTGCGGGCTTCTGGTCCGTAGCGGAGGAGCCTCCATGGGATAGAATGCAAAAGTATCTAAAAGCAAATATAAATCACTTAGAGTGATGGATACAGAGTGTAAATCTACTTCCTAACTCTGTTTTGGTTTTTTGGGGAACTATCCTTTTTTTTTCGTATACGTGTCCATGTTTTAGTGGGTAATGAAGCCGCTTGTCTTTCCATCCAGGTTCAGATGACTTCCAAAGCGTTCTCCTGAAGGCCTCCCTCTTGCAGGTCCTGTGTCTGTATCAGAGGGTCGTTCCACACCTGGTAGCTCAGTGTAACTTCGATTTCAGCAAACTCCTAAAAGGTAACCTACCTTGGCCCATTCTCATCTAGATTATAAGCTTCTGGGCAGAGCCACCACTTGTATTATAGTTCGTCCATAATAATAAAAAAAAAAAAAAACAACTTTACTTTAGCTACCATAACCAAATTCATTGGTGCTATAAGTATACCGAGAATTAAATAGCTGGTATATAAAGAGGAAGTCCCAGAAATCATACGGTTTTGTTTATTTCATGCATCTGTTTATTCTTCCCCAAAACGCAGGTATTGTGAGTGAGAGCGGCATTCGGGAAGAGGTTCCTCCTATGCTTCAGCAGCAGATCCTTCAAGTTGCTCTTGAGCTTCCAGCCAGCAAGTTTTCTTGGTTTAAGTTCCAGGTATATTCCTTTGTTCTTGTGTTCTGATTCTCTCCACTCCACACTTCTGTGATATATATAGATATAGATACACACACATGTAATACATAAAATACATTAGTTAAGACACTTAACATTTTTCTGCTAAAATATATATTTAAGGGTCAATAAAGTGGTTTCCTGACGTGTTGTCAAGTTCTCGTCGATGCAAAACAAGGTGTGGATCAATGGTGCATCGTATCCTGCATTATTCCATCTGGATCCAGCTTACACAGCCAGAAATATACAAAACAGATAAAACAATTATGTTTTTTGAACATAATTGTTTTATCAGAACGTCTTGTGGGCCATATGAGTAGATTTGCTTGTAGTAAAGTTTTATATTCAGAATTCTTAAAAATCCTTAAAGTAAAATTCAATCAGTTTTAAAGTGAAATCTCTCTTCTTTCCGTCATGTCTTTATGTTTTTCATTTTGATTCAGTTGCAGGATGTCCCGGATGTGTGTGGAGAGAAATCTGTGTTCTATCTGCTTCTGAAAATGTTTGTGTCCTGTAACAAACCACAGCTCAAAAATTCAACCAGACTATTGATTATAAAGGTACATTTTAATTTATGTTTTTAGTGTTTTTTTATGTTATTATGAAAGGTATGCTTCTTAATGACAAAAAGAGAGATTAACGTGCCTTATTTATTTACTAACCTTCAGATACCCCGTGCTACCAGATCGTCTTCATCTATCTCTTTATTTTAACTCTTTCTAGGTTCTTCGTGACAGTGGAGTGTTTGAGTATACTTGGAAAGAGTTGGACCTCTGGTTGAGACATCTCGATAAAGTAAAAGCCGACTCAAGCGAAACGGTCATCCAGTTTTTGGAACGGGTATATCATCTTCCGCACTTGTTACATTTTTCTGATTGCATGTAGACTGTCCGAATTCTCATGTCTAATGATCCCAGCTCTCAAGCCATTCAGTTATTCTGCCCGATTGCTTGTGTACCGGGTGCCCTTTTCATGATGGTAGAAAAGGGGTCACTGATGGTAGAAGTGGGTCATTGGAAATTCATTCTTTATATTGACTGTTATGCTTTTAAGCCCCCCCCCCCAAGCCTAACTCCTTATCTTTTCCCTGTAGATTTTAATTAAAGTGGTGTCTAACCCCTATCCATACTCCGACAAAGCAGCCGATTATGTCCAAGAGGCCAGCGTCCTGCAGACCAGCTCCACCAAGCAGGACTCCGATACAGTCAGCATCCCTATCTCACATATCGACGGTCAGCTCGTAGTTTACTTCACATCATAGTGAATGCACGATTTGTCGTTTTCTTGCGCTGTGTACTACCTGTATTTTGCCGTATTCCTTTATGTCTGTTCCTTCCTTGTACAGATGTTCTGGACATGGTGGATGTCATTGTTGAGGGCAGCGAAGGACTCGATGAAGAGATTGGCTTTACCCTGGGCGAGGACCTGATCGTCCAAACGTTTCCTTTTAGTGCTGTTGTACCTGTGGCTTTGGAGGCACGGAATAAGCTGCTGGCCCTGGAGGAGAATGGAAATGGTATGCATAGCAGTGGATCATAGTATCTTCCTTATCCATTCTAGTCTTTGTTCTGCTCTACTTGGAAATTAGGAATTGCGTGGAAATGTTGTAGATGGGTTCATTCACTTTGTTTTCCCCAAAAGACTTTAACCCTTTCGGTCATTGTTAGTAAGTACTGATAATCTTATTGTGAACTAAATCATGAAAACGGACCAAGAATCCTGCATCGCTTCACATTCTTGCGTTTTACTTCTTAGATTGTGTCCTGCAGTATCTTGTCTCGGTTTTGACAGATGTCCTTCACACCCAGAGGGACCCACTTGCTCTTTGTCTAATGATTCAGTCTTACGACAAAGAATTAAATGCTCTAGACGCAAACTCCTCCAAATATGCCTTGCTTGGACGGTTTTATAAGTACTACAGCCTCTGGGTACCCACTTCTAACAAAGAAACCCTGGTAAGTGAACCTGGATTATATTGGGTATTAAAATGTTCTTCATCTAGTCTGCCTGTTTTTCCTGCTGTATTGTCCTTAATTGGTTCCTTGGTCTCGTTTTAGATTCAGGATAACCATATGCCTATCCCTTGTATGTTTAAATTCATTTGCTGCATTAGACTCTACCACTTCTGCTGGGTGGCTGTTCCACTAATGGCACCTTGTCAGTAAAATAAGATGTCCTTATGTTGTATCTAAACCTCTGACCCTCTAATTTAGGATCTTGAGGTCTTGTCCTCCTTTGGTAATATGCTTTCCACCTGTGCTTTAAATCCTTTTATGTATTTAAATGCCATTCCTGATCATTTTATCCCGGAGACCATTCTCTGAACTCTTTTTAGATTGTCTGTATCCTTTTGAGATGAGTTCTGGGGATCTTAGAACATGTCGCTGATGAAGATGATATTTATATCATGAAATATTTTAAAACTAAACCTTGGATTTGTATTTAAGACTGTTTGCAAGACTTACCGTTTTATTATAAAAGGTGACACTTTGTGATCTTTGTACGTCGTTGCAGTTCAGCGGACTTGGTGACTCTGAAACTGGTCTGGCAGAGGAATCCTCGTACTCCTCGTTGCTGAAGAAGACGTTTGCGAGCAGTGGTCCTTCAGACAGTCACGAAGAAGAGACTCTGAAAGATGTAATCTCGCAGGTCGCACTAGAGGAGCTTCCAGTAGCTGTCAGACATACAGTGCTTTACCTCAAGACAACCGCGGACAACTTCAGCAAGGTCGGTATCCGTTTTAACCCAAAAACTCGGAGAAGATGAGTGAATGTTCTCCTTCCCTCAACAGAGCTGACAAAATGTAGTCCTCACAGTCTGCGTACAGTTTTCAGATTAGCGCGTAATATAAATTTGAGCGTCAAAGTCATAACAACAGGCAGGTTAGAAATGATATCAAAACAAGGGAAGAGGTATACAGATTATTTTATATGTAGGAGATATTTAAACCATTGACCGCACAAAATCCCAGGGCCCCCCATACCTGTCTCGTTTTGGATGTTAATGCTAATATTATATGTTATGCTAAATATTATTGAACAAATAAATGATAAATTATATAGTGAGATTTAGAGACGTTATACAAAAATGCATATGAAACAGAAGATTTAGTGGTGTTTTTGTCTGTTTGTTAATTTCTTCAATACATGAGTTTCAAAGTCTACAGTGAAGCAGCATTAACAGTTCCTGAAATACTTATTAATTTATCCAAACGGTGCAAAATCATTGTTTTTGTGCGAACTATTTTTTTTTTGTGTGTTTTGGTTGTTTGTTTTTTTTGAGTATCCATCCAGCATGTGGCACGCTGTCACTTTCAAAAGATATATATTTTTTTTATTATTATTATTTCCAGGTTAAAAAAGCTTCTGGAGCAAATCTAGTCCGCCTTTTCCTGGATCTTTTACAATGTCTCCTGCGCAGATACGAGGTGGCAAAAGCCAGTCGCCAACAAGCAGTAGAAGAGACCAAGACAGAGTCGGAGCTCTTTGTGGACAGCGATTCCATAAGTGTGCTGGAGTCTCAGGAGAACACGGTAACCCGACTAAACGTTTCTTATCGATACTCGGTGGAGAGAGTGAACGTCTTCTCTGGCCCCACACAACCGGTCTACTGTCACATGCTGGTAGATCCCTGCTGGTGGATATTTAAGAATGTATTGGGATTTTCCAGACACTGTTGACCTCTATGTTTTCTGTTAGCGTTCCAGGGGCTGTCGTGTCCATATATCCACTGTTTGTTTTGTTTTTTTATTGCCTCTGATCCCAAGAGGCTTTTGAGAGGCTCTTTTTTTTTCCTTTAGGGAGCTTCCATTTGCACTGCATTTGACATCATTAAATGTATTTTATTTTCTTTTGCCTTTTGAAGTTTTGAGGTTTGGTGCAAAGGAGCGCAGGGTTAATGTAACACTAATTACCTAAGGTTCCTTTTTATTACATTAAGGTTTCTCTTTGCAGAAAACGTTTTCTCTGAATACGCTGACAAACTGTTGTCTCTGTAGCTTCTTGCACATACGCCACTCATTATAACTGTAGAATTAGGATAAAGATTGATACGACACCAGCTTGTGAATTAACCCGCCGCTTCCTAAACATTTTTCCTTCCTCTGTTCTAGATTCTGGAAGATATACTCAGTGTGATCTTCAGACATCCCACTTTGGAGAACTGGTTCTTGGCTTTGGAACGCCAGTCTGTCCCACCGCATAGCTTAAGCCCTGTGAGCGTTAAATTGCTGTCCTCTAGTTTGAATCAAGGCGTCATCCAGCTGCTGACCTATAGTGCCCGTCTGCTTCAAGAAAGCAACCATTTGCAATTGGCATCAAAATATTTAGACTCCATCTCAGAAAGCGTCCTGAAGGAACTTGAGTCATTTAAGAAGAAATCCAATAAAATATCCCATCCGTTCGAAGCTTTGCAGAATTTACACCCGTACATGGACACCGCGCAACTGAATCCAATCACCCTGGCTGTTTTGAGACTCCCTAAAGAATTTCTTCTGGTGGATAAAGAATTAAGCGCTCATGGAAGAATCTTGGTCCAGCTTCTTACTGAGGGTTGTCAAAGAAAGCAACAGCTGGCAGACTTGACCTCCTCCGTGGAGCACGTGAGAGGAGTGGGTAGCCTCCTATCCACATCTTCCGCGGGAGAGATTGAAACGGTGCTGTACGAGGCTCTGCAGAGCGAACCGGCGCTCGCCCATGTTTGCGACGTGGATGTCTTGACCCACTGTCTCAACGAGATGACCGACACGTGCCTCTCCGCGGCAGCTCTGCTGATTCAGAACAGCAGGACCCACTTGCTGCGCTTTGAGTTGTGGTGTTTAAGTCCGGGAATGGAGAAACGCCTGAAAAAACACATGGACGTCTACCTGCCGCTGATCAGCAAGTACTTAGAATGCCGGGAAAACTTCACGTTTTCACGCCCTTCCGAAGGTGAGTAACAGACGGAGCGCTCCATGAATCGAGTCGCTCAGAGCTTCTGTGCTCTTGATGCAACAATGCGTACTTTAGATATGTTGCATAAACCACTTATAAAGCAAGCATTCACATTTTATTATTTTTAATTATTTATTCAGCTTTTAAGGGCTCACATTCCAGCAGTATTGCCTTTATTTTCACATCTCCTGCTCCGTCTCTCTTAGTGTCTTCTGCTGTTCTGCACGTCCTGAAAGATGCCTTCTGGAGCAAACTGGTGAAGGTGGCGCTAACCCCCGAAATCCCTGAACCTTCGCTGGATCAAGCGGCAGTGCTTTCCCGGCTCATCCTAATATCCGCTTCCAATGAGTTGGAGAACGTTCTCGACCGGCTCCCGGATATTTTGGCGCAGTCTTGGAGTCGAGAAAAGTACGTGTGTTATCTGTGTGTCTTTTATAAATATTTGAAAGAAGGCAGTAAATCAGCAGTTTCTGACATCACCGACTCTGCCTTATATGCAAATGAGTACTCTAATGGAATTTACATATCAATCTCTGTATATATCTCATGCATACAATAATTCCCATCATGTTATAATGAGAACTAGAATACATGAATAGGAATTTGCCTTTGTGTTTGCCAAGTGTTAGTCTGGCAGCTACGTATTCCATCTGTTTCCTTCTTTGTTGGAAGATTGTAATTTATTGACCGTGATTAAAAAATCTCAGAGTTTTCATAAAAATAATTGATATTTGTATAAAATAAAGAGTAAAGGGATAAGTCATAGTGTCGATCGTTCTTATGCAGTGAAAGAGTAGAACGTTAAGGGTCCCTCTCCAAAAACACGGGCAGCTATGGGGTAGCGTGACTGCCGGCGCAGGCACGGGGACAGATGTCCAATCATGGCTGCTTTCACCAACTCCAAACAGGATTTGTTACACATTGGGGTTGAGCTTCTGATGAATCCTATTCTTAATGTAAATATGGCCGCCATGTTCTTCTCATCTGCTGAGTGATTAGCCAAAATTAGCGTCTTTTCCCCGATTTCACTTCCTGCAGATGGCTTTTGGCTGAATCTGTTTCACAAGCGTCAGCCTGTGCTGGGACACGGATCTGTTCTTGGAAGCGGACGCTGTTGGCGGCGTGCATGAAGTGTCTGACTGCCGCATACAATGCCAACAAAGAGCAGGAGGAGGGTGCCGCGCCGGAAGCAGAGGCTGCCATGGCTTCCCGTCTCAAGGACCTCATGGTAGGAGAGAAGAAGGAATACTTCCCGGTTTACCGACCAACCTTTATATAGTGAGATTATGACATATGCATATCTAGATTTATAGGGCCGCGCTGTGTCCATACATTCTACACCCTTCATAATCTCCATTACAAGTTGTGGAATACATGCATAAGTTTTAACAATGGAATTTGGGAGCATTTTTTCTACTGGCCACCTTAGAGAAAAACTTAAGTCGGATCTGAAGGTTTAGTTAACATTTTTACTTGAACTTCACAACTACGTACTTTTTCTTGTGTTTGGATACTTTGAGCATCGGCTTTTTCCCTTTTTAAACAGCCTTTTGTTAAGGAAGATGTGCCGGACGAGTGGAACAAGCTGGTGAAAACCGGACTCAAGTAAATTTTTACTAACTTTTCAGTTAAAATTTTTCAAATAATGTGCCTTGAAGGGGGTTTGATATACATTGTCCTACATATATAGCCGCAAAGTTACTTAGAGGCCAGCCTTGTTATTCGTAGTATCCATTTGTAACTGATTTATTAAAAGAACATCAACCTCGTTAGAGGATATGAGTGTTCTGTCAAAATGTCGGGTCTAATTTAAAAAAAAAATCAACCAATTTATTCATTTAAACATTAAGAGTAATCATAACTGTGCTTGTTTTGCTGATTTAAAAAAAAATAAAATGTTTTCATTGTAGGACATAACCTGTAACTCCTTGTTTTAGTACTGATTTCTGTGTTTTGGCGAATCCTTTAATTTTTTTCCTGCCCGTATATTACAGATATCGTTACAAGGACTGCGCTTTCTTGGATGTTCTTAACGCCGGCATTGTCCAGTGGTACGACTCGGACGGCCCGTGCACCGCGGCTCTGGTGGAGTTACCCGTTGTTCACATGATGATAACGCAGCATTCCTTATTTTTGCCCACCCTGCTGAGGTCCCGAGAAGAAGATGATGCGCGCAGTGACGCACGAGGTGGTAGTTTGGGGGATTTTTGCGTCGTTTCCCATGCATTACCGTATTATCTTAGACATTTAAAATTGCCTTGGATAGCCTAAAGTGGGGGTTGGTAATTCTGACCGGAAGTAGCAAGCTTCTCATAGCGAGACCTGCGTGGAGAATGTGTTGTGGGTTATAAAAAGCAAATTTTCAGTGGTCCCATCTGGTCATCATCATTAAAGGGAAAGTTTTAGTTTTTATTACTAAATGTGAGGTCAGCGGAAGCCCCAAAGTTGTTGTTCCACTTAAATTCTTTATTCTAGTATGTAAAGCGGATAAGCCCTATCAGATCTGTTATTTTATTCTATGGCAACAACCGATCAGCACCTGCTTTTGTATCACATGACAATTGTGTGAGCATATAAGTATGAATGAGGAAAATGTTTTACATGGTTGAAGGGTTTTTCGTGCGGAGTGTATTGACAGCACTAGCGCATTTCTAATTCTGCGATTAGTTGCCCACCCAGCTTTTAAAATGGGGGGGGGGAATGGGCATTTATTATATGGGGTGTGGTTAGAGGCGGTGCTTTGATTGTGACCGAGGAAAACAATTTACTTAATGAATAATACATTTTTTTAATGTAGAACGCTGTGATATCATTCTGAGCTCCTAGAAAACATCGAGAGGAAAAAGTGACTGTTTTGGGGGCTCCTTCGGAACTTCTTTGCTATGTGTCGACCATTGTCTTGTAGTAATTCTTTACAGGCTTGTGATGAGATATTATTATTTATCCCACCCAAAAGAATTGTTAGTGGATTTGCTGAGGACGATTGTTAAGAAATGTCCGTCTGTCTGCGATGGCAATCACTTTGCTGTGCTACTCGGAGCCTATGGAGCCACTATGAGCAGAACAGGTAACTCCTTTAAAAAAAAAATATATATATATCTAAAGGAAAAGAAAACATTAATAACGCTGGATTATCATTAGAAATTAAGCCGCAGAATTATTTCTGAAGGTTTACCTACCTATAGTGCATATTATATATACGATATATAGCCTTATTGCCTTTATAATATAATATAGCCTTATTGCTGTCGGTTCCATGAAGACCCAATGAGAACATGTTTATCGTGTCTATAGATCAGATTATCTGCTGATTCTGAAATAATCCATAGGGTAAATGCTACAACATCTAATGCTGGACTGATTCCATTTGATTTTATTGTATTTTAATCTTTATGGCTCTTCCTTCATTTGTTCCCCAGATCAGAAAATCCTGCTCCTCCTGCAGTCGTATGAAAGGAATAACCTCAGTCTCACTGAATTCAGGTAACCACTCGGCAATATTGTGGGGTTTTAATCACAGGAATGGGATTTGCGATGAGCTGTATCATTTTATGTCGCCAATTTACCAAACCGTTATGTAGGTCCGGCTCGGAGAAAGTTGGTGGAGTCGACCATTCTTTCAAAATGCAGAGAAAAGTTGATGCTTCGGCAGCTTCGTGTTTAACCCCTTCTCTTTCACCCTCACAAAGAAAAGTATTCAATAAAGTGGTGCGCTTCCCTTTCTCCAGGCTGCTTTTATGGGGACCGGCAGCGGTCGATCATCACAAGACGCGGAAAAGCCTCGGGAAGTCCTTGTGGCAGCAGCCAAGTATGGAGGAGATCCTCTGTCTGCTGGATCGGGACAAAATGATGAACACCATCCTGAATTTCCCACTGCACCGAAAGCTCACCACAGAGGTACCTAACTGCTGATAATCGCGTCCCGATCCGCCGTCCGCGGGTAGCACGATGTCCTCCTACGAGTGCAGGAGCGTAGCTTAAAATACATTTGCCGTCGTTCAAAGCAAAAATTAGGAAAACCTGTGTGGATTCTGCCTGTGACCGTAGAATTTCATGGCCGGTCGGAGCCGAGTCCCAGCTCTCTGAACATCATTTTTCTGTTTCAGGAGGGGAAAGAAGCGCTATTTGAAGATCGGGAAATAAAAGATTTAGATCATCTTTACGATCCTTGTTTCCTTCTTCCTCTTTTCAGTGAATTAATTAGGCCGGGTGAGTAACAATACAGTTATTTAAGACTATGTCCATTTGGTCATTTAATAGAAGTTGTTGCAAAAACAAGTTATATATATATATATATATATATATATATATATATATATATATATATATATATATATATATATATATATATATATATATATATATATAATAGATGTCCATATATTGTGCTAGACCTCTGGCTTGGAATTCATGTTTTGGCCATTGGTCTGTATAGCTGGGCCCGGTCACCATTCTTGTAGAATCCCAAAGTACAATGTAATACAAACATACACCACTCTATACTAATAAATTGTAATTACCTTCCTGTTCTGGGTATCTGCATGTTTTTCCTCCCCATATCTTCTCCCCTATTAGTCTGCTGATTGCTCGGGCAGCCTTTGCATAGGCAGGAGAGAACTTTGACAGGAATCCACTACAGATATTCTAGTGCTAGTGCCATATTCCAAAATGTCCAAAATGTAATAAAAGTAAAATTAAATGCTTTTACACGTAATACATATTTCTCAATCCAGCTTTCGCCTGCCTGCGTCTCGGACTTTTCTTAGAATGCAATCAGATATGAGTTGCCATAATTTTTCCAAACTTCCTGAAATGGCCATCATATATCTTATCGCTGCGTAAAATCTGCACATAATATTTGGATAAGACGCTCACGGCCAGTGGAAATTTTTATAGGAATCTGCTGAGCGGCTTACATGCGGCTGCCCGGTCTTCCAAGGTTATTTAAACATGGGAAGGGAAAAGCGACAACGCGAATGTGTCTGGCATCACAAGGGCACTCCCTATACAAGAGGATCATGAGCGTTAACTGAAGCTTGCGTTCTGTGACCTTTTTGCTACTTTTGGTTTTCCGTGACTTTCAGAAAATGTTATGCGGTGTGGTTTGTCTGTATGCCAAAAGGTACCATGGTGCATGCATGGGTTTTCTTTTTGTGACATGGGGTGAGCATGCTTGTTCACTAAGCTCTTTGGGGAAAACTAAACGAAGCGGAAGGCATTAATGGGGAAAATGGTTAAGAAAGGATTGCAGTTACACACTGGATTGTATTTTTAACAGATTCTGGCAATTTGTTTGTTTTAAATTACAGTACTGCAGATATCCACTAGGGGGAGCAGAGCGACGTGAGGTTTATGTATCATGCACTCCATAGCTGGATCCTTTCTGTGTGCTTTATACACAACTGTCAATATGCATACAACTCTCGCAAAATCAGTGGACACGCATTCAGACACACGCACACTGGCAATAACCCAGGCACTCATCACTAACATGCACATCTCACACTAACACTCATGCACACACTCTAACACACACACACAAACATACCCAGAGATACATGTTCACACACCCAGACACACAAGCATACTCAGACACATTGTTCACACACACTCACCTATCCCCACCTATCCCCACCTACACACATGCTAACATATCCAGAAACACACTAACATACCCAAACATACGTACATTCATAGACACACACGCAACTTACCTTGCAAATCCTCAGCCTGTCTTTGATGCAGCTCACTCAAGGATTTGCTGCGCTTCTCGAAATTCGACATCGCGTCACCCTGGCCACCCTCGCCTCATCCTGAAAATTAGGGCGATAAAGAGTTAATTCCGGATGTCAGGACTTTCCCCTTTATCTCTACTCCCGCAGGATAGCTTTGTCTATTTTTTATGGGGCAATTACCCCGTTGCCTACCCTTGATCCAGCAATGGTTGGAGGTTTGCTTACGCTGCAGATATCATACGGGTCATCCCCGGATGTCCGGCGGTCCTCGTTTGACCAGCGGGCCGTATGTTGGACGCTCCTGCGTTAGGTTATTGGTTGAGCATGACGAGAGTTGCAGATCCTAGATGATGAGACTTAATGTGTCGTCATTAAGCAGTAGTCCGTTCCTCGTGAAGTCATTGATTTAGAGTGTAGGAAATTGTCAGATTGTTTAGTATAATTCTAACGCTTTTTAGAACCGACGGCACCTGTCGCATCTCTCGCTGTATTTTGAGAAAATGTGTGTGCTCCGTAATATATGTCCTGATAATTTTTAAGGTCAAATAAAACACCATAATTCCATTTCCCGACCTTTATTTCTCTATTGATCTGCGCATTTACTGTTTAATTCATGGATACAGAGAAATATAAAGCTGGGCTGCTCTGACTTTTTCCCTGCTGATCCCTCGCAGAGCTGGTGGTTGACTGTGCAAAGTTTGTGGACGTGAACGCCTTGGGGCTGACCGTGGTGGCCCTCAGCAGTTACGATTACAATATGCGGGCGGCAGCCAATTACATCCTGGGGTCTTTTGTCTCCCAAATGGAAGGAGCGCGTTTCAGAGATAAGAAGCAGGTAAGCGCTGAGAACCATGTCCGTTACGTGGCTGGATTTCACCAGGTGCATTTATAAGTCTTCACCGCGATCAAGAACACAAGTTCTTATTTATTCTACGAATCGCACAGATAAACAGTTTGAGAATAAGTCAGCTTTGGGCCCATTAACAAACTCCAATACGTGATGTTTTTGTAACAAAAAATGTGTTTAGAGTTCTTCTTGTTACTGCGCTCCAGAAAACGTATCTCAAGCACATTTTCATGGTAACAATTTACTGCCTGAAATAATCCACTCCACAAGCATCTTCTGGTCTCCTCTGTTTCTGTTGGCCATCACTTTCTTATCGCTCACTCCGCTTCTAATGCCGCTGCTTTTGTTTCATCCTCATCTCCTGAGCCCCTTTTTCAGCGGCTAATTTTACCCCTTCGTTTGCCGTCCTTCTGTGTTCATCGTGCCAATGCCCCCAGCTCTTTCTCCCGTCATACAATTGGGTTATTAGTGGCTTTTGACGAGGTCTTTAAATTCCACCCTTGACTTTTGCGATCTCTTCATTCCTTTTCATGTTGGCGGCTTTGCTCTTGTATTGTGTATTACAGCTGCAGTATCTCATGGACATTGTGAAAAATGGGGTCCGGCAGGAGAACCTGCGCCTGACGTTTCTGTTGGCTCTTTATGTCGCCAAAGCTGCCCAACAAGTTCTTAAGCCAGGTAGGGCCATGTCATTCAAATCAATGGGCATAATCAACATGGGTGTTGGATTACTAGTATATCACTCGTGAATCCAATGTGTGTGTGTGTGTGTGTGTGTAATATATACATGTATGTATAACTGGGGAGGGAAAGAACCAGTCGTAAAGGAATTAATACATATAGCAGAGAAAAAAGAAGTAAAAATACCCCTCCTTTTCTTTGAAACAGAGGACCACATGTATATCAAGATATCCAAGTTTATTTTATCACATCAATACCTGGACATGAAGAAAGTGCCTGATTTCTATAAGCTCTTTTACAGCTTTGATTTAGAGGTAAAGTACAATTTTATTTTAATTTTATTTTTCTTAATCTTTTGCTTATGTGGTAACAAAGAGCAGTCCACTTTTTTTATTAATGGAAAAATCTTTTTTTTTTTTTTTTTTTTTTTTTCTTTTTCCTCCCCTGTTAGCACAAAGCAGAGCGTGAATGGATTCTCGGGCTTCTGTGCGACGGACTTCGGGACAGGCACTGCTACGAGCTGTGTGATTATCAGAGGATTTTCCACGTCGTTCTGGCTTTCTATAACAGTCCTTTGTGCGACGAAACGTTTCAGGTAAAAGGAATATTCTTCGCACGCTTCCCTCTAACCATATAATCAATAATATTTTTTTTTAAAAGTTCCGATGTGTGTTATATCTTTGAATTAGAACATTGTTATTAAAAATAATTAAGGAGATGAGACATTTTTCTAGGTTTTATATACAGAATTCTCGACATAGTTAAGAAAAGCTTGGAAAAATTTGGCAAAAAAATGTTGGTTCTCCTTTCAGAATCAAATCATCGAAATATTACTGAAGGCTTCTCGCGTAACCAAAGCCGCTTATCAGCTCATCCGTGACCACAGCTTGTTAACCTTCATACTGAATATCCTGGAGAAACGGTATGTTTTACCCAAATGCCCCCCGAATTGATCTTCTGAAAAGCAGCGATTGTTTTCTTTAGCAATACCTTTTAGTTCCTTGAAAATAATATTGCAGGTTCTGCTCAACACCAGCTAACCCGTTCTTAGCCCTATGATGGTCTTTAATGGTATGGAGCTAACCATAGAAAGATAAAAGGGCAACGTTGGTAACCGCTAACTGAAATATATTAGATTGCAAGCTTTCAGGACTACCTAGGTCTCTTCTTCAGGCATATTATAGCAGATAGACTTAATGGAAACCGCAGGCTGACAGCTGGAGGGGCCGATAGCTGAGACTCAAGGGAGAAATGCTGTGTTATTACATATAAGGCTTGTTCGATACAGAGTAATACCGAATGGCCATAACAGACAGTATGTGCGTTTCGAATGGTTAGGTGGGGCGTTCTAAACACTTGAGAAGCAAAATCAGTAACAGATATTATATTATACCTACATGGGCAGGAGAGACCCCAAAATGTGCAATCTGCCTTATTTACTGGGAGCCTGTTACACCAAATAGCATAAAATGACTTATGTTTTTATTAATTTTTCAAACTACCCGTCTGAAGTACCCTTCTCTTCAGTGCAGTCAGGATAATGACATTATTACATAATAAGGAGACTTATGGGTTTACCGGCTGACATGGAAGCTTTGCTGGTACATATGTATTTTATTTCCCATTCCGTCAGTAGGGCGGTAAGACCATCGATTGCATTTACCAGAAATTATTTTATTTTATTTCTTGACTTTCAGGTATCTCGAAAATAAAACATTGTCCAATGTGGTAGCTTTAATCGCTAACTTGTGGTTAACGAATCTGGGAAATAAGGGCAGTCCGCCATCCAGCGAAGAACAAAAGCAAAAGTTCCTCCCTCTTCATCTGGTCAATGAATTTCTCGGCGTGTCGATGGCGTTGCTCAAACACATTCGGTGGGTCATCTTCTCTTATCTTCCTTGTTGTGGTTGGGACGGAGGGACGTCCGGGAGATGTTCTGTACGCCGTCCTTTGTCTTGTAAACATTAATGGGTTTTAAAGCTTGAATTTCCAGTGTTTCTCTAAAAGGCTCCAAAACCTTTAAAATAAAAAGGACAAGACTGAGTTTTTTTTATAAAGTTCTCAGGCATCCTTCTTATTTCCATGCCACATAAAGGTTAATCCCGTGATTACCAGCTGGCTCTGTGTAGCACCCCCCCAACCTAAAAAAATAAATAAAATTAAAAAAAAAATAAAAATAAAAATAAAATATATATATATATATATTTTAATAGGCTAATAAAATAGGATAATAAATTATCAGGAAGAGGTCCTTATCAGCATGTTCTCCATCCAGCATTAAACCAACGAACAACATGTAAGCCCAGGAAACTGGATGAGTTAAACTTTTATATTTCTTACAACAAATACTATTCCATAGGTAATACTAAAAATAATAAAGCAAACATATTTGGTCACGTTTTCATGTAAGTAAATGGGGCTGGGAGCCTCTTTTTAATCACAGCACAATTATTTCTTGCTGGTGTCAGTAAGGACACATTTTCATCATTAAAAGTTTTCAAACTAAGAAAAAAAAAATTCACTTAATGGGCCTGGATTTTGCATAACGCGTAACTTTAATTAGCGCTCATCAAAGGTACATCATGCCTAGCAACCGATTCTGGTAACCGTGTAACCGTGTAAGATATATTTACTTCTGCTTCTTTTTATAAGCCGAAATCTGATAATGTGTTGCTTTTGTTTGGTTTTTTTTCTCCTTTTCGCTTACCATCTGCTGTATTCTGTTTACCGTATAACAGGCCAAATTTAGACCCCTTCCACTTGAACCAGTTTTTCAGCACCATGAGCTCTGTGCTGCGATACCGTTCAGTGGTTCTGGGAGCCTTTAAGGAAATGGGGCGATTTGCCGTGAACGAACGGATGCTGTCGAGCAAGGACATCCTCCTCCTCCTGCATAAGTGGAGCACCGTAGAAAAGGACCTGGTCCTTCAGGAGAGGCTCGCTTCTCTGGCTCAGGAACATAAAGTCAAAGAGCTGCTAAGTATGTGGGTTCCAGAGTCTCCGGGTCTCTTTCTTCTTTCTCTGGGGTCTCTTTCTTCTTTCTCTGGGGTCTCTTTCTTCCACTCCCCACTCAATTCCCCTCCTACTCCCAAACCTCGTAACCGCTCCCTCATGCATGGCTAGCCCCCGCCCTCATGCATGGCTAGCCCCCGCCCTCATGCATGGCTAGCCCCCGCCCTCATGCATGGCTAGCCCCCGCCCTCATGCATGGCTAGCCCCCGCCCTCATGCATGGCTTGGCCCCGCCTCTTCATGAAGCTGCTCCGTGCGTAGAAGGAGAGCTCTGGGTAGCCTGAGAAGTTCGAAGGACTTAATCACAATGAATGTATGTGAATTTGTTTTCAGGCACTATTAAGGAGAAATATAAACCTCAGGGTAACCAGCAACATAAGAAGAAGAAGGACACACGTGATGAGGCTATTGTGGAAGAAAAGCTGCAGCCACCCAGCCTAGACATTTCCAGAGATCACATGAAAGCCATATTGATCCAGTGGGAGCCTGTTTTTTCCAACCCAACCATATCTGTGACCCCAGACAAGTCTGAATCAATGACCGACTCTTGCCACCCGGCCAAAGACGGTGAGACTGGGGACAGAAGCAGTGATGCAGACATCCTCGTGGGTGCCACAGCCTGCCTGGTCGCGGAGTGGATTTTAAATGCTGAAAGCGAGCATACGCCAGACGTCCAGGACATCTACAAATCTTTATCGTGGTTTCAAAGGAGTATCCTGCCACACTCCGCCGTAGTGCAGAAACTTCTGAAAAATAACACGCTGAAAAGCATCATTTTTAAGCTGTACAATAAAGTCTGCGGTCACGTGACGCTGGAGCCTAGCAGCCTTGAGCTTTTGCACGCCTTCAACACGGTTATGGTGCGGTTAATTGAGACCCTGGATTTGGGCAAAACCTCTTGCCATGGTGCTGTGAAAGAGCTCTGCTTGGTACCCGATAACATAGTGGACGACGGTAAGAGAGGTAGGTAAACCGTATACGATCTTTGATATTAAGACGTTTTACTCCATGTGCCTTTAAATGGAATTAACCATTTGTAGATCTAATGTTTTAGTATTTAGTCATATAGTTGAATTGTGTTTTTGTTTGCTGTAGGTTACGCTTTAGTGACCTTTTGTGTGTTTTTCTTTCCCAGCTGCAGGTAATTTCTTGGTGTCTCTTTATGTTGGAGATGTTTGGCTTGTAGAAAAGTCAACAAACATGTTTAGGACTCATGTTGAGGCTGTATGTTCTGCAAACGATGTAAAAATTCCAGTTTCCAAGGAAAAGACTCCTGCTCGGAAGAAAAGGAAAGCAGCCCAGGAAGCAATTGTGTCCATTTGTAAAGAATTGTTGCCTACGATGATGGCTTCTCCTCGTTGAATCCGTCGCCTCTTGAGAGCTGCTTCATTGGTCGACATGATGTTATGGAGCTGACCTGTGTTGTAAACTGGATCATCTGTTAAAACGTATCTGTACCGAACCTTTTAATTCTCAGACCGTTTTGGAGAAGCACTTTAGAGTAGCTTGTTGTGAGGGCCGAGAGTGAAATGATGAGCAAAATAGGAAGAAAGCATCTATCATCGAGGCTAGGACTCTGTTACCACCAACTAATCAGTATGAACACAAAGTGCCTCCAAAAAGACCCCCAAATAAAATCACGTTTAATTTGGGGGGGGGGGGGTCTGTTTAAATTTAACAATATTCCCTGCATGAGATAACGTCATCATCACATCTACATAAGATACCTTAATAACCATTAGACTGGATCACTGCTCCAGCTTCTGTAGTCTTATATAGTTTATTCCCCTTTTACTTTATTCCCCAAAGGCTTTCCATGAATAGGCAAATCCTCTAAATTTCCCTGACTCTTAAAAACTGCTCATCCATACAGTGTGAGCCTTAAATAAATGAGAATAAGATGTGTTTCTGCTGAATGGCGAGGTGTAGGACTTTATAACTGAAGTACATATAATTCTCCTGAAATGTATGTCCTCTCTGGAACATAAGTAATATATACCTTTCGTATCTATAAAGGTAAAGCTGAGGGCAGAGTGAGCATGCGCGGCTTCTCCATGAAACTGGTTGATGAGAAAATTAAAAATGAAAAAAATGTACAGACACGGATTTTGTATGCATTCAATTTAATAAATCAGATATCTAGCTTTTTAATTTAGTATGGCCTTTGTTTTGGACATCTCTGTATATTTTTCAGTATTTTACTACTATATTCAAGATACTCCTGCATTATATAAATACAAACTAACCAACCCCTAGCTATGGAGAAACGTCAATTTCCATAATGGCTAGACATGTACCAAAAAATGTGTATCTATGGCTGACTCGCTATCACTTAAGATGTAGTTTGACTACCAGGGAATAGCCTTTTGGTTCTTCTCGTATGTCTCTCCAGCATAGTTCTGTAAACCGAGTAGCGGGCAGTTTGTAAAAGGCCTTCTTTACGGGTCTCAGTGTGGCGGGGGAAGAAGTTTCTTCTAAAATTATTATTGATATGAATATTCTATAGCACTACGCTCTGTGAGGTAAGGGAGACTTGAGCTTCTCCTGTATTAAGAGGCCGAGCTGGCCCTCCATAATATATATAGTCCAAACCATTTGGTGACTCATGAAATCTCACCAAGTGAACTGTACATTGTAAAGAGCCAACCAAACCCTCTTACAACAAGAAACTCGCTGGGGTCATCCGTTCATAATAGTGAAGTCAGTGAGCTTACCTCATTCTTTTAATGCAACAATGCTTAGGTAGGTGGTACGTGTCATACGCATACGCAAACTGCGATGCTCTGTGTGTTCTGGCACCTTACTATCGGAACCAGCTTTAACTTTTTCAGCAATTTGAGCTACAGAAGGGCCGGCCTCCCCCCCGCCCCCCTGCACTTCCATCAATGAGCCTTGGTCACCCATGACCCTATCGCTGGTTCACCGCTTTTCCTTCCCTGGACCCCTTTTGACAGGTACTGACCACTGTTCCCTCTAAGGTGTGCGCTTGTGCGCGCGCACATAAGTTTTGATGAGAGCGCACACGAAGAAAAATTGTGCGCACAACGGTTTTTACCATGAAAAAAAAATAAAAAAAATAAATCCTTTACCGTGATTCGGCAGGCAGTCATCCATCCATCCAACCGCAATCAGTGAGACAGACACGAGACGTCGTGACGTCACACGTCACGCGTCTGTCTTTTTAAAAGCTCGGGGGCAGTCCGTTGCAGAGGCAGAGGTGTGGAGAGAGCTGAAGGACGCCGACCGCTTTCTGCACGAGCCTGGTGAATTTCTGTTTTGCAGGTAAATTCTTGGTGAGTATTCTCTGTCTATTGTGCTCCTCTGGTCTTTTATTTATTATTCATTATATTATTTCTTGAAAAAAAAAAACCTTCCTTTACCTCCGATTTCCCGTTTTTTTTTGTTTGTTTTTTTTTTTTTACTGTTTAATTTGTGTATCACATTAGGACAATATTTCACAAAACCAAAGATTGTCTCCTGTTATTTTTGCCTGTAGAATCTATGTAAAAATCAGCAGAAATTAAGTTTTGTATTTTTTTTTTTTTACTTGCTGACTGCCCCCCCCAAGTGCGTATGCTGACTGCCCCCCCCAAGTGCGTATGCTGACTGCCCCCCCCCCCCAAGTGCGTATGCTGACCGTTTGGCGGGAATTCAGGGCGTTCTACCTCAGGCCTCATTTATTAACACTTAGCAGGTTTTGGCGTCTTAATGATTATTTTTATAGGCAAATGGACGCCTATAAAAATAATCATTAAGACGCCACAATTGTCATTACGTTTGTAGCCACTGTTCCAGACTTCCAGCCACAGAACAGAAGCCCTAGCCAGCCAGTGCCACCAGCATCTAAAGGAAATGTGTTTTCATGGGTGAGTCTAGTACTACTATTGGATAATTATATTTGTCTGCAGTGCTGAATCTTACTGTTTGTGCCTCCTGTGTAAAATAAATAAATAAAAATAAAAAATATAAATCCCATTAGTAAGCTTTATTTTTAATGTTTGGAAACACTGCTTATTTATATATCACATTATTGGGTAAATCATTTGCTTTTGCCTCCATTGGATAGTTTGCAGATTTTCCATCATAATTTTTTTAATGTTTAAGAAACATTAATATATAAAAAATACTGTCCTGCAGATTGCCGTTTGATGTTAAATGAAATAGCCCTCAATTGCCTGACCAAGAGACCAACCTGAATATTCAAGCCACACTGTCCACTACTTCATTTAGCTGGCTTCCTGATCTACTGCAACTCTGCACGGTAAGTAGTAAAGTCACCCAAGACCCTGTACACTGTTTTCCCCCTTTTTTTCTTTATTTTCCTCCTACAGAAATCATTGTTTTCTTTTTTAATATATAAAAATACTGTCCTGCAGATTCCTGCAGACTGCCGTGTGATGTTAAATGAAATAGCCCTCAATTGCCTGACCAAGAGACCAACCTGAATATTAAGCAACACTGTCCAACGCTTCATTTGGCTGTCTGCCTGATCTACTGCAACTCTGCACGGTAAGTAGTAAACTCACCCAAGACCCTGTACACTTTTTTTCCCCCTTTTTTTTCTTTATTTTCCTCCTATAGAAATCATTTTCTTTTTTTAATATATAAAAATACTGTCCTGCAGCCTGCCATGTGATGGGAAATGAAATAGCCCTCAATTGCCTGACCAAGAGACCAACCTGAACATTCAAGCCACCCTGTCTATTGCATCATTTGCCTGTCTGCCTGATCTACTGCAACTTGGACAACTACAGGTTTTTCAGTATCTCCTAAATTGTCATAGGCTGGGTTTTGATATTAGCCTTGCATTGTTCATTCACTATTTCAGTTTACTTTGTCTAGTTCAAAATCTTTTTTTTTTTCATACATTAAAGTGACTCAGTCATGGCAAAGCGCAAAAGAACAGCAAGTTCTTTTAAAGTAGAATGGATAAATTAAATTGTAGAAACAGCTACCCCAAAAGCCCATGAGGCTATGAACATACCGCTGCGTGAAGTTTTTTTGTATGATTTAGAAAATGGACTTCGATGTCTGTATTGTCATGATGCAAAAGTTTCTGGTGATTTTGCTACTGGTAAGAAATGGGATGATAGTTGGAAGCTTGACTTTTTGAAACGTCATTTAGCAAGTAAATCACATATGGAGGGTGTATTGAAGCTTAGACAACAAAACCAGTCACTACCCGCTACAGGCGTGCTACGCATGCTACGTGAAAGTGTGGAAGACAAAGAGCGAAAACGAACAAACCCAGATAAAATCAAAGTTCTTATAGACAACGTGTTGTTGGCTGTTAAAATGAATAGCTCGTTAAATTCAGTTCAACACATTAATGAACATATGGTAAAGTATGTGCAAATGACAGATAGCTGGCGAAGTAAAAACTATGCGTTTGAATTTCTTGAATCTATCAACTATGTTGTTCAGAAAGACATGTTAGAAGAAGTAGCATCAGCAGCTTTTCACACGTTAACAGTTGATGAAACCACTGACATATGTGTCACCAAATGTCTTATTCTTTATTTCAAATTCCGATCTAAACATTGTAATGTGTATAAAACTGTATTTGGTGGAATTATTCATTTGCATGCATGCGATGCTCCTTCTATTGTTTTGGCAATTAAGAAGTTTTATAAAGAAAAGAAACTTGACCTTCATAAAATGGTGATGTTTACATCCGATGGTGCCTCAGTAATGTTGGGAAAAGTTAATGGTGTAGCGGCGCGACTAAAAGAGAGCATTCCACACTTAGTTCAGCAACACTGTGTTGCTCATCGTGAAGATCTGGGCATTTGTGATGCATGGAAACAAGTACAATTAATAAGAGATGTTGATACTTTAATGAGAACGATTTATACAGTGTTTTCAAGATCATCTGTTAAAAGATGCAAATTTAAGGAAATCGCAGAGGCCACTGAAAATACTGCTGTTGCTTTCAAACCACTCAATGAAGTCAGATGGTTATCTAGACACTTTGCATTGCTGGCAATAATAAAAAATTATGATGGACTTATCAAATACTTTTTAGAAGATAAGTCAAATGACCCGGTCACAAAATACTGTTACAAGAAACTGACAAACATGACATATAAAATAGCTTTACATGTTTTAAGTGATGTCTTTGAAGAACTGTCTGCCCTGTGTAAAATTCTGCAAAAGACCAACCTGACACCAATTGATGCCCTTCATTTTGCACGCGGCAAAATAAACAAGATCAGAAAGCAGTATTTGGGAGATAATGTTTTATGGAGTGAAAAAGTTCAGTTTTTGTTAAGCCAAGTAGAAGAAAAAGTAGATACACGTCCCCTGATGAATTTTATAAATTCTCTTTGTGTTCATTTGGAAGAAAGGTTTCCTGAAGATGAGGTGCAAGAATGGTCAGTTTTTGAGACATCCTTAATTGCAAATTGTGACTTCATGTTTGGGAATGCAGAAGTTAGTGTCCTATGTAAAAAATACCATTCTTTTCTAACAGCTGATAATAAGGTAATAGTTCAACAGTTCACTGATTTTAAGTTTTCCTTGCAAGAGAAAATAAAATCCAAACAGATAACAAATTTCATTCAGATGGTGGACTTTTCACTAAATAATGACCAGTTTTGTGACCTTGCAATATTGATGGACATTGGGGGAACCTTTCTTGCATCTAGTGCAGACTGTGAGAGAGGTTTTAGTTTAATGAATCGACTTAAAAATAAGATAAGAAATCGTTTAGGTGAATACCATTTGGATATGCTAATGAGAATCAAAACCTACCAGTTGGATGGAAATTCTATCAGTCTAGATAGAGTGTACAAAGAATGGGTCAATGCCAAAGACAGGAGAGTGAAAAAATAATTCTGTGATTTATACAAGTAGCATTTTATTTTTATTTTATTTTTTACTTTTACTCATCAACATATAAGTAAAGGATTCTGTCAGACTAGCTTCCTAGTCAAAGACTGGGACTTAACTGCTTCACTTTGACTTCCTTTACTGGGACTGTGCCCTCATTGCTTCAATTTGGCTTCCTTTACAGGGATTGTGCCCTTACTGCTTCAATGTGGCTTCCTTTACAGGGACTGTGCCCTTACTGCTTCAATGTGGCTTCCTTTACAGGGACTGGGCCTTCACAGCTGCAGAGAGGCATTCGATACAGGGACTGGGCCTTCACTGGAGCAGACTGGCTTCCTTTACAAAGACTGGCACGTTACTCCTCCAGATCAGTCTTTGTAAAAGAAGCCAGTCTGCAGCAGTGAGGGTCCAGTCCCTGTAGAGGAAACCACTCTGCTGCAGTGAGGGCCCAGTCCCTGTACAGGAAACCACTCTGCAGCAGTGAGGGCCCAGTCCCTGTACAGGAAACCACTCTGCAGCAGTGAGGGCCCAGTCCCTGTAGAGGAAACCACTCTGCAGCAGTGAGGGCCCAGTCCAGTACAGGAAACCACTCTGCAGCAGTGAGGGCCCAGTCCCTGTACAGGAAACCACTCTGCTGCAGTGAGGGCCCAGTCCCTGTATAGGAAGCTAATTATATGATTCTGCTAAAATAGTGGGCATTTATTGCTGCAGACTAACATTCTATTGAGATACTGGAGATTTTGTGATGCAGTTTGACTTCCTATAGAAAGATTTTGATTTTGATTTGACTGGTGCAATCCAAGTGGCTTTCAAGTTACAATACAAAGACTGGCTTCATCTGCAAAGATTAAAATTATTAGGAATCCCAACACTGGCTGCATAAATTAAACATATGATTCACTTGCAAATGCAATTCTGCATTAACATCAACACCATCTGGCTTCATTGACTGCAACAGTTTGAAAGCAACAGCAGTAGACACCTGTGTAGACCATGGCTACATTTAAGGAAATCGCAGAGGCCACTGTAGACCATTATTCTTAAAGTGTACTATTATTATTATTTATTTTTTTTTTATGCATGGAAGATCTTATAAGAGTCCTCAGAACACCTAGTTTGAAGTTTCCTTGCTGGTTTTCTTAGGAGCTAAAATATATATATATATCAAGTCAAATGTTTTGCTACGAGATCTATGTAGTTGAATACCAAAAAATATACAATTATACACTTTAAAACATAATCAGAACAGAAATATTTGTCCAAGAAAAAAAAAATCAGTTAATTTTGTTTTGTCAAAATTCTACAAATGGGATTTTAAACATTTATTTAATTGTGAATTATATTCTATTGTATTCTATTACATTTATTTGTTTAGCGCTCACAGATTCCAGAGCACTATTACAATAGTAGACAGAGAAAAATATACTCCACACAGTATGTTTCTAAGTTCCTGACATTGTAAACCTTGTTGCAAAGAGTACTGTTATTGCAAAGTAAATGCAATTTTGAGGTTAACAGTTTGTCCTCTTTAACCTTAAGTATATCTTTTGAGAACTATGTTTAATAAAAACATATAATGTGCACTGAATGGTCTGCTTTTAGTTTATTTTCACATTGCATTACATAAAAGTAACAAATACACATTCATGTGTGACTTAATGGAACAACAGATTGAACAAAGTACATATGCATAGTTGGTGTATTTACTTATCAATGATACTTTGGCCATAATGATGGCAATTGAACAATTTGACATGACGTACAGTGAGAATTTCACCTTTAAAATAGACCATGGAAGTGGAGTCAAAAGGGGTGGAAATATATTGCTCCATCCCCTTGCAATGTGAATTTTTTCAGCTCCACCAACTTAGCTTTATATGGACTGTGACAGAGCAAAATGGACATTAGGAGAGAGGCTTGTCTGTCAGACAGGATGACATTACAGTAAGTAATACTGTTGTGTAACTTATACTATATTATCACACTATAATGTAGTGTTATTAACCATGAGCGAGCTGTACCAAAAATATAGAATAACAATTTAAATTTAACATTTGCAGAAGCATATTGTGCGCACAAAATTTTGGCTCCGGGAAAATTTTTGCACAAGAGAAATTTTGTGCGCACACCACCTAAGAAAAATTAGAGGGAACATAGGTACTGACCCCTGCAGACTGGGGACGCCCCACAAGAGCTGCAGTTTTGGAGATGCTCTGACCCAGTCGTCTATCACAATTTGGCCCTTGTCAAAGTGGCTCATATCCTTACATTTTTCCTCCTTCTAACACATCTGCTTTGAGGACGAAATGTTCACTTGCTGTCTAATATATCCCCCCCCCCAACAGGTGCCATGATAACAAGATCATCCGTGTTATTCACTTCACCTGTCAGCGGTCATAATGTTATGGCTGATCAGTGTATTTTCTGGCATGCTATTCAACAGTTAATTACCACTTATTATGTTTTATGACTCCAATAAATTGTAACAAGCCCTAGTTAACTAAAATATAACATTTTCTGGGATATCATCCACCAGTTAATTAACACTTGTTACATTTTATTAGAATCATAAAAAGTGGTAGTTAACTGTTGGATGACATCCCACAAAATATGGTCCAGGTCCCAAGGGGAGCAAGGGTGAGGAGCCAGAAGAAATGGATAACGAAATATTCAGAGGTTTCTTCATTGTCGTTTGTTAAAACTGAAGTTTGTATGAACCTGAATACACAAGTGTAGCATATGAGTATTTTAATTCAAAAAGTTCATCCAGGGATAACTTTAACCTTGGAGTTAAAGGCTGTATTTTCTTTTTCAGAAATGCATTTTTGTCTTCACCTAGAAGATCAATGCAGTTTGAAATATTTGGGGAAAAGGCTGAGATTTCCTCAATCCGTGTGTCTATTACAACTTTAGTCTGCAGCAGCCTTACCTTGAGAGCCTCTGACGGTTTCCATGATCGCTATCCTCTCAATCATCCCCGTTTTCTACTTCATGTGTCTGTCTCAAGTTAGCTCTGGCTGTGTACCTGTATTGACTGGAGAAGAGATATGTTACACGCTAACAGAAGCCAATCAGTGGTAGGAAAGGACTCTCGAAATAATTGGGAGTGCTTTCCGTGCGCGTGCTCAGAGGGTCTTATTAGACCCCCCTCCTAATGATTGAGTGGAGGCATGGCAGGTAACGTGTTCAGCCAAATACATAGTGGGGGTTGGGGAAAGGGGCAAATGCATACAGAGGACTCTGCAGAATTCCCCCATGCATTTGCAAGAGGGGCACCATGATAATTTACCTGCCTATCATGCATTTAAGTGCATAGCACACTGGAGACTGTACGTACCCAAGTGTTCTGGGTGCACAGCCCAATCTACTTTCTGGTGACAGGTGGGGGCATCTGCTGGGATTTTGTTGCTCCCCAAATCCTTATATTTTCTCCAGCTAAAAATTGGTTATTGTATTTTCCTTGTACTTTAAACAAAATTGACCTTGGATATTGGGCTACAAAGCTACAAAATTTGAAGTAGATCAGAAACAAAGTAATTTACTAGAATATTTTCTTTTATGTAGGTAAAGAAATCCATGGCCAAACAGCCTTTTTGGTCACTTGGTATGGGCACCTAATTAAAATATTACTGAATTCATTGGGACATAAAAACATTTATTGGGAAAGGGAAATAAAAAATATAATTTCCCTAAAAAAAAAATGTCATTATTATAAAAACGGTCCTAGGAAGATTTGTCTATTGACATAACATCTATGTTTAAGGTCAATGTCTAAATGAGTTATGGGCACACAGTGTAATTCATCATAACGTATTCTAAATAAAGATTCTGGGAACATTAATAGTCTGAGCAAACAAAGCTAAACACATAGTTACAGAGTAATTTCCCTTCTTTTATCGTAAACCCGATGGTTGGATTATAGGATACTGCCAGACAAAGACAAAGTCAAAATAAATGAAAATCTGTTCTCTTATCCGCTGAATTTTTGCCTCTTAAGTTCAGCATAGACATGGGGGTTTATTCACTAAATGGAGAGTGTGCTTCAGCTCCTTGACTTCACTATACATTGAGAAGCTTCAACCTCAATAAGCGTCTGCTGCAGGAAAAGCTTGGTTGGCCCTGTATGATGTATAGTTAAACCAGTGATATCCCCCCCCAGTCTCCTTATACATTTTACAGGGCCAGCATTTCTCGTTGGAGAATCCTGCCAGTGTCGGCCTTGAATAGTGGAGTGGGGGAGATGAAGCTCCAACTCACTTGTCAACTCTCCCTTTAGAGAATAAGACCCCACCGTGGAAAAGATGTGTGGATGAGTTACTTAGTAAAGGCAGGTTGCATGCTTTTTGTATACACAGGTGGAATATATATTTAGAGGGCAGCCCTAGACAAAATAATTGTTTCCACCCCGTGGTGTTATTATGCATTATGAATAGATCTGGGCAAAATTTTGAAAAAGCACTACGGTAGTTACTGATAAATAAGCTTTTTATTTTCCTTCTGCTAAATGATGATCCCACACGAGAAAAGACCTTTTTCTGGTGAGTCATCTGAATTTAGTTCACAAGAACCCAGGTGAAAAGTATTCAGTTAAAAATATATGTATATGTATATTTTTTTTTTTTACAACTGTATTTGTAATTTTTGTTTTACTTTTTATCAATGGGGGGGGTCTCTGTCAGGTGGGTGGGCACCTTGGTTGTCAGAATGGCTGATCGGTACATTTAAGCAGTGATCAGCTGCCAGCATGTTTGTTTTTTAACGATTACTATGGGGACCGGCAGCTAAAGTAAGCCGTCGGTTCCAGGCAGAAGGCAGCTGGTTTATTTTTTGGTAAGTGACCAGTTGGCAGCTTTCTTACACACAGAAAAACAGTGCGTAATGCAGTTGTGTGCAAAAGTTTGGGCAAATTACACATTTTGTTGAAAGGAGCAAAAATAGCATATGTAGTAAACAAACTCATGACATACCGGTATTTCTGCAAATTCTAAAGCACAGTTACTGTTTATTTGCTGATATTAATAAAGTACAACAGGAAACGTGACACGTGCAAAAGTCCGGGAATCCTGTCCGTCAGCACTTAGTAACATATAGAGTCATATAGGGGAGGGCAGGAAAGGGGAAAACAAATTTGTTCCTCGTTTCTATCAATAGCTAGAACTCTTTTACTAAGCAGCTTGGACACCTTTACTTTACACATCACTAAACAGCTACACCTTTACTTTACGCAGCACTAAGCAGATACAACATCCCTACTTTACACAGCACTAAGCAGGTACAACATCCCTACTTTACACAGCACTAAGCAGGTACAACATCCCTACTTTACACAGCACTAAGCAGGTACACCTTTACTTTACACAGCACTAAGCAGGTACAACATCCCTACTTTACACAGCACTAAGCAGGTACACCTTTACTTTACACAGCACTAAGCAGGTACACCTTTACTTTACACAGCACTAAGCAGGTACAACATCCCTACTTTACACAGCACTAAGCAGGTACACCTTTACTTTACACAGCACTAAGCAGGTACACCTTTACTTTACACAGCACTAAGCAGGTACAACATCCCTACTTTACACAGCACTAAGCAGGTACAACATCCCTACTTTACACAGCACTAAGCAGGTACACCTTTTCTTTACGCAGCACTAGGTGGCTACAACACTTCTACTTTATGCAGCCCTAAGCAGATACAACACGTTTTATACCAGGCAGTACTAAGCAACTTGAACACTTTTACTTTTACTCTGCTGCTAGAACATCATTTTCTTCAGGCGGTACTATGTTCTATCTTAGGTTGTATTTAGTAGTAACTCTTGTAGCCATACATTCTTTTCATAGACTGACTCTTAAAGCTGTAACAGAGGGTGATTTGTAACTGAGTTGCAAGCGTAAGTTTATGTCGAAGTTTGGTAACTTTGCAACAAATGAGTGGTTATTTTAGTGGGCAGCGTGATCCTGCCCCCTGCTGATGTCTGTTTCACTGATTTGATTGGTTTTAGGGTAAATGGCTCATCCGCACTACACCCCCATACCTTCCAACAGTCCCCTTTTTTTGTGAAAGTCCCAATATTCTGGGAATGTTCTGCTGTCCCAAGTTGCTGCCCCATGGACCTTTTTCAGGCTGTGGGGGGGTCACACGTAATTCGAGGAGATCCTCTGACCTTCTTTGACTGGCCCCCAAGAGCTGTAAAAGCAATGGAGGTCTGTGCCAGCACCTTACAAATAATTACACTAGTAAATCAACTGGAACACCCCAGAAGTTCTGTTTTACTTTTTTAAGTATTACATTTGCAAAAATATAATACATTTTAAATGTATTCACAGGTTTGGGATGCCCACATTGTGCACAGAACTGTATGATGTCATACCACAGCATCATCACTGATTGTATAAGTGTCTTTTAAAGAGGTAAGGAAGAGAAAGACACGATGTCACAAATCTTTTGCACCCCTAGTTAAACTGTGTGTGTGTGGTGGGGGTAATTGCACACTTGCGACACAATTAAAACTGGAAGATCGCTGTCACACCATCAATTAAGAGACTGTAAATAGAGCACAGAATGCAACTTTGGCCTTTAGAGTCTTGACACAGAAGATGACCTACTTACTTTGCTCGTGCTGAGAAGGTTCTGGACATGTACAGCAAAATAAGGAATAAAAACGCCACAAAAACTGCTAGACCAACCCAAAAAGCAATAACGATCGAATCTGTAAATAAAATCCAAAGAACACATGACAGCGTTAGTAACATAATGAGGTCAGTAACAGGCTTGGTATTACCGCCAATATTACAATCACAGCTGTAGTCTAAGCAGTCAGGCCAGGACAAGCCACAGACTGGGTGTTATACACCCGTTTCTAAGCCAATCATTTCTTGTTTACATTAAAGAAAAGGACCAGCGAAAATAAGGGTTTTTCAAAGTTCGACGTTCGACTTTCAAAGTAAAATCACATAAGCTTTCAAGATCTCAGTGGTCCCTTCTTAAGATTAATTTGCATACTATGGCATGCTAGACATCCTTCCATAAGGGGTGAGTTGGCAGTCTATTGGTGGGGAGATGCACATATTCATTACAGACAACTCAACTGCCATCCTAAACACATTTAAGTTAGAATGGAAATGGTAGTCATATCAACTCAATGGAAAAAATAGAAAAATATACCTAATGTACAGCACTGTGAAGTATGATGGCCATCTCAAGAAAAGACCTCTGATGTCTACAAAGCTTATGCAATGTTACATCTTTTCCTACGTATGCCTAATAGAAGACTCCAATGGAAAGCACTGCAACCCAGCTACTCACAAACAGTCAAGCTGAGTAAAGGGCTTTATAAATACCCCATGGACAGTTGATCTACATGATGGATCTTGCCCCAATGGACAACATTCAACTCGACTACTTGACTTTTAGTGAATAGACTGCATTTGGAGTGGAGTCATTACCTCTATAGCTCATCTGTCAACTGAAATGGGAACTCCCAATAAATACCTTTATTACTAGTATGAGATTACAAATATACTTTCAATTAAATCTTTAAGCATACAGTATAATGTTTTAAGCAGATGCATATTAACCATTTGTATGTGTTCTAGCTCTCGTCTTATCCCAATCTAGCCAAACAATCTGACTTCATATCATATATATGGCCTGTGATAAACAACAGAGTGACTCAGTCTTAATCACCCAGCCAGACACTGACTAATGAAATTCTGTGGAGGACCAAACCTCATTAGCATTGTCAAAAGGAATCAGCTCAGTATGGTGTTTGAGCATGAAAGTCACTGAAAATATCACATGATTGACAGATAAAAGAGGTTTATTGGGACAAAATGTAAAACCATTTTTTTTCAGAATTAACCTATGTTATGGTATACAGCGCTGTATATTATGCTCAAGGCGAAAAATATTTTCCTCTTTAAGTGAATAGACTGAGGACTAAGAAACTTCAAACTAAAGTATTCACCATGGAAAATGCACTTTTCATTCATCGGTAGAACGTACAAATATCTATATTTCTGAGAAATGTTTCTTAAAGCTGTTCAGCTCTATGCATTGGAACTTCTTGTGTTATTGGCACAGTTGGCACATGTGTTAATTAATCCTCCCCCACTCCATTCTCCGTATGCATTCCCTGGGGCTAAGGGCTCTCAGATATCAGCTGTTTGATATAACGCACTGTCTTATTATCACACAAACATTTTTGAAGTCAAAGGAACTGGAGGTATCCCTATCATGACCATACTTCCTAAATATTGAAGAAGAGACCCTATTTTAACACATTCGCCCCATTCTATATATGCCAATTAATTACAAAATAATCACCCTTCTGAGTTTTGGTATTGAAAGCTTTCTATACACAGTATCCTCAAAAACGCATAATTGTTATGCCGCTCACTAATGCTAATTGTTGTTAATTTTAATGTGCTTAAGTCCAAACATAAAACAGATAAAACCTAATAAACAGGGAATGCGGGTGGCGTTTAGTACTCACATTTATTAGCTTTCAGCTCATTTCCATCAAAGGAAACAAAATCCACATAGTCGTAGTAGTATTCATAAGACTGGATGTAATCCGAAGCGTTGTTTACTTTGGCCATCTCCTCATTGTGACCAACATCCATATAATGAATTAAATTCACAGCTTTTATCAGATTCCGTGGGAACTCGCCGTCCTCAGTACACGGACATATATTTTTCAAATGTACGTTTTCTTATAAACTTTTTACAAAACAGTCCTGTGTCGGCTTTGACCGCTTATTGGCTTCTAGCTGTAATCTACCCTCCACCCTCCCTTCTTCACCAAGGAGATAAAGATCTAGAACAAACACACGAGGAATTGGGCAACCTACTACAGGAAACCGAGCTCTGCTAAGCCACGGCGGAATCGGTCAAATATATTCAAAGGAAATATGTTCGTGTGACAGGCAAAACGGGTTTGTATTGGATTAAGGAAAGCTTAAATTTTGCTAATTTGGGAACACAATTTATTTATTATAGTAGCTGCAGAAACCCACTTGGGCTTCCTGAAATTGGCCGTGAGATTAAAGGGACACCAGCCATCATTTGGGCTTTAATGCATATGATAGCTGAGAGAACCCTTTATACTTCCACGATGTCTATTTTGTAAATGCACGGGGGGGGGCATTTCACCCCCCCCCATCTGAATGCCCTGAAGAAAATACACTTCTCTTCAGTCAACTCCAGAGCTGGATTGAAGAGTATGTGTGGAAAGTGCTGTTGTCAATTTCAAGGAAAGCAATTTCCTTGCCACTGATTGGCTGCTTCAAGCAGCCAATCAGTGGCAAGAAATGTTGGAACCTCAAGGAGAAGGGCAGCTGCTGCAGCAGCAGTGCAACTTCTAAGTTGGGAAAGTGTTTTTATTCTTGTTTTGGAAGAATGCATATTAAATTACTTACAGAGAGTTAGAGGTGTCAGGGACCTTAGACTGGATTTTCAAAAGGAGGTATTTACTAAGGATTTGAATGTCCAGCAGAGCTTTTCTTGAGAAGAAATTTGCCAAAGACATTTGGTGCTTACACTGGCTTATGTCATACCAGCTGTAATTGGTCATCACAGCAATCACGTGACTCTGCCACTCACCAGTGAGGACTGTTTTGGTAGCGAGGCAGCCATTTACACCAGGTGCGAGTATGAACGAATGAGCACAGAGCACGGAGTTTCACGTGACATTGTGTTCCGTTGCAATGGACCATACCATTGACTGGGAGAAGCACCTCTTCTCTGGTTCTGCGGGTCAACACCCGAATCCTACGGGTCGTGGGAGCGGGGTCTTCACACGCCCCCACCCCGCCCATTTCCCATTTAAATGGGGATATTTCGTGAGATGTCAGCAGGAACGCCAACTGACATCAGCGGGACCACCCACCGAGGTCAGTGGGCAGTCCTGGCCGTGTCCTGCAAGGGTAGGCTCCGAGTAGCCGAAGCTCAGAAGTTCTCAGGTTTAGTGACCTAGTAAGAAAACAGCTGATCTGGAAACTCAGCAAAGTACAAACGTTAAAGAAATCAATATTTGCAACTTAAAATAGACCGTAAAATGACAAAAAAGTAATTTGCTTTTTCTCACTTCTTAAATTATGTAATCTTTCCAGCCAGCTCTGCAGCGGGAGAAGATTGACGTGACTATGGGGACATTCTTTAAAAAGATTGTTTAAAAATAATCCTGGCAAATCATTTACACGGTCTAAAGAGAATACATTCATTTGGTTTTAATCTTTATAATTTAAAATAAAACATGGTGATTAAAAATGTCTTTTAAGAATGAAACAGTACATTCTAATTTTGAGTGTTCTGGAACAAAGTCTATTGTTGACACAGATGGCGAGTCTCGATTTGCGTGGGGTATTCTTTCATATCTCTCTGAATGATTTGACAAAAGGGAGTCAGGGGAATGGTTTGGGTAGCTTGAGGTGAATGTTTGTGAATAGGAAAGTGAGTTACGTGAAATGCTTCGTTAAAGAGATGTTGTTTTGTTTTTTTTAAATCTTTTTCCCATGAGCTTTGAAGGCAAAGTTACAAAGACAGACTGACAATGTTTAGCCAGGAGGCAATCCCAGTTTAATAACTTATATTACATTAGGGCTGCAACAACGAATCGATAAAATCGATAATAATCGATTATGAAAATCGTTGTCAACGATTTTCATAATCGATTAGTTGAATCGATTTTTATCGATTTATAAAATTATGTTTTTCAGAGCAAACGCTCTGAAAAACTCCCGTCCTTCTATAATCCGATCTCAAACAGAGATCGGATTATAACTGTAGAATCCAGACCCCCCGCAAAGCTGCAGGAGACCTGGATCCTCTCTGCCACCCGGTGAGGGTCTGTGCAAAACACACAGACATCCTCCGCTTCTCCCCTCCACTTCCGCCGGGGCTTCTATTACTGAACCCGGCGTCATGTGACCTTCCGGTGCGGCTTCCATCATGGAAGCCCCAACGGAAGCGGAGGGGAGAAGCGGCTGTCTGCGCGCATCACACAGACCCCTACCGGCTGCCGGAGAGGATCCAGGTCCCGCTGCAGCGCCTGCAGGGGATTTGGATTTAAGTGGGCGATGTGCGCAACCTCCAGTACTTCATCTCGCTGCCACTTCCACCTGCCCCACCAGGGGTTAATATATCAACAATAAAAACAGGGCAAGTAAGCAGCACTGGGTAAGTATTATCTTTATTTTTATGCTCATTTGCCCTGTGTTTCTTCTGTTGATATATTAACCCCTGGTGGGGCAGGTAGAGTTTTTGCGGGATCTATTAATTATGTGCATTTGTGTGGTTTTTTTATGTCTATAATATTTGATTTATTGTCCATATATTTATATATATTTATATTGTATTGTGTATTTTTTTTGTCTATATTTAATAAATATAAATATAAAAAACAATTTTAGTGATGTCAGTTTTTCTTATATCGGGGGGGGGCATAAGACATATCAGGGGGCACAGTGGCATAAAGGGGCTATAAGGCATATCAGGGGGGACAGTGGCATGAAGGCGCTATAAGGTGTATCAGGGGGGACAGTGGCATAAAGGGGCTATAAGGCATATCAGGGGGGACAGTGGCATAAAGGGGCTATAAGGTGTATCAGGGGGGACAGTGGCATAAAGGGGCTATAAGGCATATCAGGGGGGACAGTGGCATAAAGGGGCTATAAGGTGTATCAGGGGGGACAGTGGCATGAAGGCGCTATAAGGTGTATCAGGGGGGACAGTGGCATAAAGGGGCTATAAGGCATATCAGGGGGGACAGTGGCATAAAGGGGCTATAAGGTGTATCAGGGGGGACAGTGGCATGAAGGCGCTATAAGGTGTATCAGGGGGGACAGTGGCATAAAGGGGCTATAAGGCATATCAGGGGGGACAGTGGCATAAAGGGGCTATAAGGTGTATCAGGGGGGACAGTGGCATGAAGGCGCTATAAGGTGTATCAGGGGGGACAGTGGCATGAAGGCACTATAAGGCATATCAGGGGGCACAGTGGCATCTCAGTGGCATATAGGGGTAAAAGGCATATCGGGGCATGGTGGCATATCAAGGGTAAAGGTATATAGGGGGGCTATAAGGCATATCAGGAGGGCACAGTGGCATATCGGGGCACTGTGGCATATATGGGGCTATAAGGCATATCAGGGGGCACAGTGGCATATTAGGGGACAAAGTGGCATATCAGTGGCATATAGGGGGCTTATATGCCTTATACCCCTCCTGATATGCATTTCTGGGACAGAGAGGCAAGCTGGGGGTGAGATGTGCATAACTGGGCAAAAATAGTTTACATGAATATTTACTAGTAAAGCTTTTTTTGGTATTTTTTGAGTTCTTGTTAAAATATAGCTTTAATTATTACGTCAGTAAAATAAGAAGGCGAATCGTGAAATGCCATTGTAAATTATACGTTTTTATTTAAAATAAACGAAAAATTTGCATATTTTTTTTTTACCCGATTAATCGATTAATCGAAAAAATAATCGGCCAACTAATCGATTATGAAAATAATCGTTAGTTGCAGCCCTATATTACATTTAAAAAAAATAGTGCATGAATGATTATTAAGAATGTCTACTGGTGAGATTGCATTTTGGAGGATGATGGATGTGGTGACGTAGCACGCTGCACGTCCTACGTGCTGCGTAACACGGCGGCTGGTGCCGACCTGGACCTTGGGCGGATGATCGGAGCGGCGAGCTAGCGATTAATCGCTGCTGGCGCCGGGACCGTGGGAGCCTGGACCTGGGCGATCAGTGAAGCGGGCTGTAGGAGAGGATTGGAGGCGGTGTGGGAGAGAACGCCGCGGCAAGTGCGGTGAGAACGCCGCGGCAAGTACGGTGAGAACGCCGCGGCAAGTGAAGTAAGCACGGCATGAACGCCGTGGGAAGGCAGATTAAGCGGTGTAGAGCCGCCAGAAGAATATTTGTGGCGTCTGTCGGTAAGAGCGAGCGGCGTGGCGCCAACAGAAGATAGCCTGATCTTTAAGGCGTTTTGATTATATCTGACATCGCCACAATATCGCTACAGAAGGGTGAGCAGTGTTTTTTTTTCTCTATTCTGGTACAAGAGTTATCCAGATTTGGTTATAATAGTTATACCGGTAAACACCGGGATATGTAATACTGCATTGAACCCTGGTCTTGAGGACTTCCACACTATGCCTTTACACACCTAAGCACTAAAGAGAACTTTATTTTTCTCTCCGAAGCCGCTTTATGATATATTGAAGTACAACAAGCTATTTTATATTGATTTGATGTTCCTCAAACGATTTTTTTTTTTTTTTTCTCTAATATCTTGGTGATTATACTAAGAACCTGTACAATCCTATTGATACTGTTCTCCACTAACATTTTGGCTTGGTATATCAAGTTCTTAAGAGCCATCTGAATATATTTATGTGTCACGAAAGAAAGATCAATAGTTAATTTGGTCTCTTCTAATCCATTATTTAAATTATGGCGCCCAAGAAAGACAGAGAGAGGGAAAAGGAAAGAGACAAAGAAAAACGGTTAAGCATCGATAAATCAAAGACTCTGACAAATTACTACTCTCCAAAAGCTGGGAACAACACATCAAAACCGTCGCATGAATCTCTTCTAGATCCACAAAATAATATTTGTACGGACGCTCAATTGGAGTCCTCACAGCTTGAGCCACTACAATTTACTAGAGTTTTGAATATAAATGAGCTATACTCTAAACTAAGCGCAGAGATGAAAATTAATACAGATGCCCTGAAACTAGGGATGGAAGACATATCAAATAAGCTTACTGCTCAATCTACGATAATGCAGGGGCTACAATCTGAAATTGAGTCCCTGAAACAAGAAAATAAGGATCTTAGATCAAATATGCAAGCAATGGAAATTAAATTAATTCACTTTGAAGATCTATCTAGAAGTAAAAATTTGAGATTAAGAGGGATCCCTGAAGAAATTAAAAGCTCACTATTAATAGATTACCTAAAGGAACTTGTATTGGGTTTTGTCAATGAAGATAAAGTGGGGAATGCCCCATTTGAAAAATTCTATAGGATGAACAAACCAAAAGATCTACAGAATTCAGAAGCCCCAAGAGACGTTATAGCTCGTTTCCATAATCCTTATATAAAAAACCTATTTGTATCTGAATTTAGGAAAAATCCACGCCTAGAAAAATACAAGGATATAATTCTCCTTTCAGACATTTCCTATACATCAAGAGCCTTTAGGAGGCAATTCAAGGACTGCATTAAGATGCTTGGCGATGCTAATATAAAATATAAATGGGGCTCCCCTTTGAAGTTTCATATTCTGCATGACTCAAAGTTTTTCTCATTCTCCGATCCAGTAGAAGCAAAGCAATTTATATTATTGAATGTAAAATGAAAAGATTAGGTATATTATGGTCCCTATAGGATAGTAAAACAGTCCGCCTCCATTTTTTTTTTTTTTTTTTTTTTTTTTTTTTTTTTTTTTTCTTTCTCTCTTTACTCACACATTCTTTCACGTTAAGAATCATACACAGTCTTATATAATTTTTACCATATTTGCACGTGGGAATAACCCCCTAACGTAGAAGATTATTATATATCATATATATGACACGCTCTTACAAACTTCATTTATTTATTTATTTATTTATTTACCTATTTTTTTTTTATTTTTTTTTGTGCATACATACTTTTCACGTATGAATTATACATAGGTTTATATATTTCACATTATTTTCATGCGGGATTAACCCGCTAAAGTAGAAGACGTAGTACACGATTTAATCTATCAGTACACTCACTATAAGTAATATATACATATTTTTATGAATCTTATACACTTAAGTAGGAATAACCCAATAAGTAGAAGATGCACGCACTATACACTATATACATTTTCCTTTTTTTATTTTTGCATACATTTCTTCACTTATGAATTATACACAGGTCTATATATTTCACACTATTGTTATACGTCGAAGACGTAGTACACGACCTAATTTATGATAACACTCATTACAAGTAATACATACATATCTCTATGAATCTTACACATTTAAGTGGGAATAACCCAATAAGTAGAAGATGCACTATACACTATATACATATATACATTTTTTTTTTTTTTTTTTTTTTTTTTTTTTTCCTCCTGCCCTAAAATTTAAGATCCAGGACCATGGTCGGCACCTACGCATGGATCAGCCCTTTATAATGACGGGGCAAAAAATACATAGAAGTTGTATATGTATTAATTGTATGAATGTATATGTTTTTGAATCTACATGTAAGACGAGATGTCAGAGGCTGATAGAGAGAAAGACAAGCAATCTAAATGACACTTAGATTGATGTCTATCAATTGCCAAGGTTTAAATTCTCCGCATAAAAGAAGTTTTCTGTATGATCTGCTGATCCGAGATAATATTGACATTTGTTTTGCACAAGAAACCCATTGGATAAAAGGATCCCCCCTTCAATGGAAATATAAAAAATTTTCATCTGTATTTGTATCTAGCCTTGATCATAAGAAGAAAAGAGGAGTTGCAATTATCATAAATGACAAAATCAAATTTGATAAAATTCATTATGAGTGTGATTCAGAAGGTAGATATGGGATCCTTGTATGCAATGTGAATGATGTTACTTATACCTTTGTAAACATATATGCCCCGAATACTTCTATGGTTAAATATATTGAAAAGATAATTGATAGAACATATGCAATTGCAAAAGGATATGTGATTATAGGGGGGGATATGAATTGTATCCAAGATGTTAAGTTGGACAAAACTATGAAACACGGGAATTATCCCGATGCTAAATTGAAATCTTTGGCCAAATCATTTTCATCATGTATTGCAGGGAACAATTTATTTGATATGTGGAGGACAAACAACCCTTCGGTAAAAGATTTTACATTTTACTCTGCCGTACATCAATCTTATTCAAGAATAGACACTTTTCTGTCGGATAGCAAAACATTAGAAATCTGTAACTTTGCTACCATTGGAGTCAGGACATGGTCGGACCATGCTCCAGTAATGATTGAAATTAAAAATAAGAAAGAATTTAAATCTAGGTCAAACTGGAGACTTAATGAATCATTGCTATTATCTCCATTATTTCAAGAAAAACTTAGTATTCTGGCCAAAGATTTCATAGCAATTAACGATAATGGGGAAACTTCCGATACAACTCTGTGGTGTGCGTTTAAATGCACGATGAGAGGCTTTATAATAAAACAAGGGGCTGCTATTAAGAAAGCTAAAGGTGCGACGCTCTCAGATCTTTATATCCAATTGGCAAAACTGGAATCGATTAATAAATTAAATCCATCTATACCAACGATTAGAGAGATAAAGGTAATACAACTTGAAATAAAAAATAAGCTAATCGAATGTTCTAACAGGAATTTAGTTAGACTAAAACAAGATTGGTATTACAGCAGCAATAGAGCGAGCAAATTATTATCAAATAAGATCAAAAGCCGCACTAGTAAAAATAGGATTAATAAAATTATCCTTAATGATAAACTTTATTTATCCCCAAAACAAATAGGGGAGGCTTTTAGGCTGTATTATAAATCATTATATAATTTACCAGGTCTAACTAAAGATAAATCAGAGATTAGAACCTTTCTTAGCAGTTTGAATCTCCCTAAATTGTCCCCTATACAATCGGATATTTTAAGTGATCCAATTCAACTTATTGAAATAACTAATACTATACGAAATTTAAAAAAGGCTAAAGCTCCCGGCCCAGACGGCTTCTCCGCTCCTTTTTACCAACTATTAAATCCAATTATTGCTACATTAATGCGGAAAATGTTTAAAGAGGTTCCAGTGAATAAATGCTTTCCATTAGAAATGCTTCAGGCTTCGATAATACCCATTCTTAAATCAGGGAAAGATTCAAGCAAAGTGACAAACTATCGTCCCATATCGCTGATAAACCTAGATATCAAAATTTTCTCAAAAATTCTAGCTGAGAGATTAAAAAAGGTAATACGAGCTTTAATTCACCCAGATCAAACTGGGTTTTTAACTGAAAGGAACGGGGAAGATAATACTCGCAGAATTTTAAATCTTATATATGAATTAAACGAGTCCAGATCGTCGGCAGCCTTTATCGCCTTAGACGCCGAAAAGGCGTTTGACCGGGTTGATTGGTCATTTTTAGAAGAAACTCTTAAGATTTTTGCCATGAAAGGGGACTTTTTATATAATATTTTAGCCTTATATCAAAATCCTCAAGCTAAAATCCTAGGCATGAATCTAAGCTCCGATATTTTCAATATTAATAATGGGACTAGGCAAGGCTGCCCACTAGCTCCCCTGCTTTATATCCTTTCTATAGAACCTCTTGCGGCTATAATTCGCCAATCGGCTAAGGTTACAGGTGTATTAACTGGCCCAATCGAACATAAAATCAGTCTATATGCAGATGATATTTTGCTTACTCTAACTGAGCCATATACATCGATTCCTGAAGTTATTGATCTTATAAAAGAATATGGTTTATACTCTAACTATAAATTGAATATTGACAAAACACAAACTATTGATTTCAATATGGACCCTTCCTACTTAATGAGTTTGAAGGGAAAGTTTCCCTTTTTTGCGAGAGGGATATATATCAATTATTTAGGTATTAAAATTTATAATAACTTTAGTGATATAATAACCCATAATTATCTGACACTATTTGATAGTATGAAAATCCAACTCAATGAGTGGCAACGTTTAGAAATCTCTTGGTTGGGCAGGCTAAATACACTTAAATCTTATATGATACCTAAGTTAATTTACTTATTTAGAATTATTCCACTTGCAGTGCCCAGTAAGATCTTGAATCAATTTGATAAAATATTTTCAGCATTTGTTTGGTCAAAGAGGAAGTCTAGAGTTTCACGACTTATATTAAGTAAAAGCCAGGCTCAGGCTGGACTAAATTTTCCTAATATTTCTAATCTATATAAAATTTGTCTGTTCAGTCATTGTTTAGCCTGGGATACCAAACGGGACCAAGAATTACCTTGGCGAATCTATGAAAGATGGAAATGTAATGACCTCGATCTAGCTTATTCCTATTGGCTTGACCCTGAAGCTATAAAGAAATTAAATATCTCTAACCCATTAATATTAAATATCCTAAAAAATATGCTTAGCTTCAAAGCAAAATTTGCTTCTCTAGATCTATGGTCACTTAGCATGCCTATAGAAGTGTTACAATTATTTTTGAATGATATAGATTTTAAAATATGGCAGGTCCATGGGATAAAAAAAATAGCAGATATTTTCTCCCCAGGAGAAGTTATATCTTTTTCAGAAATCCAAGAGAAGTTCTCCCTTCCAAATAGGGTGCAGTTTTCTTTTCGAAGATTTATAAGTTTTATTAAATCTAAGACTTGGACTCCTGCAACGGATTTAGATTTATTTATTGAGGGCCACTTCAAAAAAAACATAATAGCCAAATTAGGAAAACTATTAGAAAAAAATTCAACCTCGAATAAGCCTAATACCATTGTGAAATGGGAGGCTGAATTTGATATTCTTTATCCGTCAGAAACCTGGTACTCTGCTTGGACCAAAACAAGGCAAGCCATTCACTGTATTAACCTTCAGGAACAGTATTATAAAATACTCCATAGATGGTACTATACGCCTTCAATCCTACATAAAATGCTAGGAACTACCCCCAATCTATGTTGGAGATGTAATCGGGAACTGGGTTCTATGACTCACATTTGGTGGGATTGTAGCGGATTAACCAATCTAAAATCAGAAATTATGGTCTTGTTCCAGAAGATTTTCAGGTCACAATGGGAGTTAACCCCTCAAGCGTTTTTATTTCATATAGATATTCCCCTTCAAAATAAATTTAATTTCGACCTATCCATTAATATATTAGCAGCAATAAAAATATGTTTGGCCCGTAACTGGAAATCAGAAGAAGTTCCAGCTCAGCTTCAAATTTTGAAGCAAATCGAATATCAACATCTAATGGAGAAAGGCTTCTTCAGAACTCATAATAACTTAAAAAAGTATGATAAGATCTGGTTACCTTGGCGAAATTTTTATTATGATATGGTCTGATCCTAATAGTTTAGACTCCTTGGCAATTTTCTATCTTTTATATTCTCTCTATACCTTTCGAAAGCCTCAACTGCCCTGTTTAAATCTAGGGCTGCAAGCTAGCCATCTAAGTTATGAATGTGTATAGATAAATTTCATATTTGTTTATATATATTTTAGAATTTATTCCTAAAATATTAATGAGATTATGTTACAGCTATTGGAATGATCTTGTTTTGCCTGCTCGTTTGTCTGTTTGTACTTGAAAACTAATAAATACAATAAAAAAAAAAAAAAAAAAAAAAAAAAAAAAAAAAGAATGTCTACTGGTTGGTCCTGTCCAACAAACGGTGGACATTCAGTGGCTTTACACAAAAAAACATACAAAAAAAAGAAAATTGGTGTAGTCTGATTAGAAATGTATTGTATGCACCAGATAATATCTTATCTTAGACCCTGGTGGTCCAGCTTTTTTACATCCAATTTGAGCACCCTGGGGGGGAAAAAGTGTGAAACCCAATTCGACACCCTACCGTATGCACCCCTTTCTTATTGTTGCACTCTCCCTCTCACTAGGTTGGGTAACCATCGCAACTATAAATGTATACTGTTTCCATGACAACTGATAACAGAAGATAACATTATCTAATCCTTTACTGAGAAACTGATGATAATTAGTTTCTTATTGGCACTAAACATCGTGATCACTTTTACTTGGATTCCATACTATATTTTGGAATGGACAGCAAAACGCAAATACAAAAGGTCATATGAGTGCATTAATTCGCTTAAAACTGTATCATGCACTGCTTGCTATGTCACGTTTGCCCGTTGTACGGTGCTATGGAATATGATGACACGTTATAAACTAGTAAATAATAATCATACAACATGCCCATTATTTATTGAAATTCCATTAATTTCTCTGGGTTATTGTAGTTATTGTACAAATGGCAAAAAATATAGATTATGGATCCTCTAGATTGTAAGCAGGGCCCTCCTCACCTGCTCTCTCTGTAACTCAAATTGTTGTTACATACTACTTATGTCCTGTCCACCCATTGTACAGCGCTACGGAATTTGATGGCGCTATACCAAACAATAAATAATAATAATTAATCTATTCTAAGCATTTTTATGGGTTCATGATGTTTTTTTGAATTTTCTAATTATAGATTTCTGACGGTAGTTTGCATTCGGATAGATTTCTCCCAGAAAGGGGTGATTTGAATACCAAGAAGCGAAGCAGCAGCTGTGGGCTTTAATTTGGGATAGGCACAAATTGTCACATTGTTTGGGGGGCTCTCTAAGTCTAAGTCCTCCCCGGGGGTAAATTCTAGCTGGGGGGGGTGAATAGCGTTAATGCAGACACCAGCAGTAAGCACGGTTAATGGCACCTACTCGCTTTTACACGCGCTGCTGCCTGCTGCTACTAATACATATAGAAACACTATATGGCGCCATCAAGACGCGGAAGTGGGATAGAGAAGCCTGTAGATGAGGGCGCTCTGGTAGTTGTCCGTCTCGATGGTAAAGGTCGTCTCCTGTTTGGCGGCAGATTTGGAGATGGAGTCTGTTGATGATTTGACCAAAGTGATAGATTCCATTCAGGACAGCGGGCTGTCGGGAGAGTCGGTGAACGCGGAGAGAGACGATGACAATGCGGTGTTCTTATGTAGCAAGTGCAAAAGGCCGCTGGGGGATACGTGTGGGTGGAAGGGCAGTGACCCGGAGGAGCACTGTATAATGCTCAAAGGTGCACGGAATAAAACATCACGGTACAGGCGGGGGCCGGGGGAGCACAGCGTTATGGTGCAGGGGGTATACGGGGACCACAGGGTCATGATACAGGGACCGCAGCGTCAGGCTGCATTGGAGGATACGGGGGAGCGCAGGGTCGGGCTGCATGGGGGGATACGGGGGAGCGCAGCGTCGGGCTGCATGGTGGGGGATACGGGGGCCACAGAGTCATGGTACGGGGACTGCAGTGTCGGGCTGCAAGGGGGGGTACAGGGAGCGCAGGGTCGGGCTGCATGGGGGGGATACGGGGGCCACAGAGTCATGGTACGGGGACTGCAGTGTCGGGCTGCATGGGGGAGTACGGGGACTGCAGTGTCGGGCTGCATGGGGGGATACGGGGGAGCGCAGCGTCGGGCTGCATGGTGGGGGATACGGGGGCCACAGAGTCATGGTACGGGGACTGCAGTGTCGGGCTGCATGGGGGGATACGGGGAGCGCTGGATGGGGATATGGGGGAGCGCAGCGTCGGGCTGCATGGTGGGGGGATACGGGGGCCACAGAGTCATGGTACGGGGACTGCAGTGTCGGGCTGCAAGGGGGGGTACAGGGAGCGCAGGGTCGGGCTGCATGGGGGGGATACGGGGGCCACAGAGTCATGGTACGGGGACTGCAGTGTTGGGCTGCATGGGGGGGCATACGGGGGAGCGCAGCGTTTGGCTGCATGGGGGGATACAGGGAGTGCAGTGTCATGTTAAGTGGTTAAAGTTTCAGGTGAAACAGTTTAGACTATAATTCACAAATCCACTCTGGACTGTAAATGTGATCAGTGACTGTATGCGTGATTCTAAACGCGACTCCGTTTCCCTCTAGCTGTCTCCGCGTATGTGACCGTGGAAAAAGAACAGGTGCTGTCGAAACAGCCGACCGAGTATGGTTGGTAAGCAGACAAGTGTAGCTCATTATAATAGCATATTATTAATCTTATTGTCTTTTATTTATTAAGCGCCAACAAATTGTGCAGCGCTGTACAACTACACACTGCTCCCTTTTATATGTAACCCACTTATGTGACAACTAAAACATTTATAACGCAGAACAGTTAATGTTCAGATCATTAATTCTGCCTCAGTTTCTCTGGAATAGTGTATTTATACCGTGTTGCGTTCCCCTATATAGGCAGAATATTTTTGCGATTTACTAATCTAGTCCCTAAGAAAATCTGTAAGAAATAACTACATTTTTTCCAGATTAAAATGCGCAATATATTATTATAAGATGTGTTCTGTATACCCTCAAGATTGTAAGCTTGCGAGCCGGGCTCTCTCCACCTAATGTGTCGGTTTGTTTTAGTCTGTCAAGTCTCGTCTTGTCATACCCCTTGAATATACGTATTGTATTAAGCGCTGTGTAGATTGTTGGCGCTATATAAATAAAAGAATAATAATAATAGTAGCCCTCTTGGATGTGATTGATGCTATGGTGACAATACCCATTTTAAGACGGTTCCGTTCCCTTTTTGGACATGTACTGTCTGGTGTGTGAAATAATGTGGGTTCTTCATGAAAACATGATACTACTTTTGGGGTGGAAGTCCAGGATATAGCAATGTTATCTTAATCTGTGTGTTTTATATGTTTACATCCTTTTAGCATATTTGAAAACTTGTTGTGCAGCGGCTGCAACTCAATCATCGGCAAGATCTACAGGTGTACTCCGAAACAATTTGATTTCAAAAGGGATCTTTTCTGCCTTGATGTAGATGCTGTTGACAGGTGAGCGGGGGAAAGTACTTTCCAGTAAACCTCTCTCTCTCTCAGTATGCTCGCCGTGATCAGTTTAATAATAATGGTAGGCTGATTAGGGTGTTATTACCCCAAGTATACTACATTTCTTTCATTTATTAATGTGAATGTGGCTTTACACAGGTGTAGATGGGACTGCTGAATTATTGAATAAAATAAAACCAAAAAATAATTTTGGTATGTTGAATTTGTATGTGTTTTTTTTTCACAAAAAAATGTAATATTATAAAAATGATATTTGTTTTACAGTTATATCTTCGGTTCTGCGTCCCAGCAAGCTGTTCCAGAATCTGAGGAGCCTGTCCTTTTTGAAAACCGTATGGCCCTCGAGGAGGAAATAGAAAAGGTAATATAAAAATATAGGTTTCTAGCGTTAGGTAAAGTGTTAAATATACACGTCTTACAGAGTTGTGGGTAACTTGTGGTGAGATAACAACTTTAATTTTTTACCAACATAAAAAGAAACTGTGTCTCCTGCAAATCGCTTCATTTTGACCTCAAAACAGCATTAAATGGGTTTGAATCTGCTAAACGTTAATTATGTATTACATTTCTAGCTTATATGCACACCATAGGAGCAGAGATCATTTGCTGTCTAACTGAATTGTGTTAGATTGCAAGCATTCACGAGTAAGTAGGTCTCTTCTTCAGGTATATGATGATATGCTTGAAGAATCCAAAATAAAGAAGCACTCGGGCACCATCTCACAACTGAGTGTTCTATTCCAACCTTTGTTTCTGGATATGCTCGAAGAGACCATGGTAGTCTCAAGAGCTTGCGATCTAATGCAATTCAGTTAGCTAATAAAGGTATCATTAACACATATTCACAAACTCTGTGTAGAAGGCAGTTCCTCTTTGAAAGAATTGCGAAGAACTCTTATTGCATATTTTTCAAAGAGGTCTCAATGTTATCTCACTGAATTAAGTAGGCATTATGTAGGACCTCCGTGACCTTTCTTTTGGAAGAATCTCAGTAGGATTTTCCTTTAAAACATGTAGTTTTGTTACCTTTCGTTACTATCCTATAGTATTTCAACTCACTGAATTAAAATGGTAGAGGCCCCCCGTTTAACCAGGAATTTGTGCTTCTCTTTTCTTTTGAAGGCCAAAGCAGTTCTCGCTGTATTGCAGTGCAAACTGGCGTCCCTTGAAACCAGCCTTCTACACGATAAAGGCTGACATTGTATCCGTGTTTCTGACACGGGGACCTTCCCGGGTTTGGAGATCATCGTGCGTCCGCATTCTAAAGCAGCTGTTCAATAAAGGTTTTTTATTTTATTTACTTTAGATTCTCTGATCCGGGGGGGGGGGGGAATGTTAAGAACAGATGCAAAGAACATGTGAAAACGTCTTGGACCCCATCATTGACTTTTACCATGTTTTAATATTTGCATAATGAGAAATCTGTCGTGTATCAGCTGCCTTCGCTTGCTGGGAACTGTTGACTACACGAAGATAAGTCTTCCAACGTTTCGCGATCCGTGCATAGCTGGCTGCAGCGTGATCTAATATCCTGTTGGTTCCAAACCAACTTGGCTGGGAAAAGCCACAGACAGTTGCCTTCCAGTCCCTACAATCCTTCTGGTATATTTTACAGTAACAAATGAATTAATGAATAAGTGGATGTTTCCAAAATCTCAATAAAAAGCACAATACATCTGTGGTGTAGAAATATATGATTTAGTCATCGAGCTTCTGTTGCATGCCCTGCATTTAATAAAATAGAATATTATCTTTCAATAAAAATATATTCACATCATGATACCGAGTTCAGTTAGTTTCTTTATCCACTTTATGTATATTAGGATCAGGAAATGGAAGCAACCAGCCGCGAGTGGGAGAACTTTATTTTTATTAATCTTTCCGGATGCACAGCACTGTTTTAAGAGGAAAAAAAATCTAAATTAAATATATGGATTTGTTCAGGTCTGTATTTTGTGGACAATTGATTTTAATTGTAACCTCCAACTACTGGGTATTTATGGCATATAAATCTGCTACTAGGATTCCACCAAAGCTGGTAAACCACATTCCGCCAGAGCCATGGCTGCGGTCTGGGCTGAGATCACGTCGGTTACGTATAATAATAATAATAATAATAATTAATAATACCGTATTTGCTCGATTATAAGACGAGGTTTTTTTCAGAGCAAATGCTCTGAAAAATACCCCTCGTCTTCTAATCGGGGTCGTCTTCTAATCAGACCTCAAATAGAGTCTGATTAGGAGACTAAGATCCAGATCCCCCGCACCGCTGCAGGGGACCTGGATCCTCCTGTCTCACCCCCCCCCATCATACACACACTTACCGGTGCTTCCTGCTGTATTGCCGGGGCAGCGGGTTGACGTCTAGGCGATCCGCGTAGACAACGTCCGCTGCAGCCGGAAGGAGGTGTGGCTAGCAGCGGGGGTTGTCTGCGTCCGTCGCGCAGACCTTCCCCGACTGACAGCCGGGGAAAGTATACGCGACGGACGGATACAAACCCCCGCTGCCAACTCCACCTCCTTCCGGCTGCAGCAGAATGCGACGTCAACCCGCTGCCCCGGCTGGAAGCACCGGTAAGAGAGGGCTGAGAGGGGAGGGGAGGGGAGAGTGTGTGTGTGTGTGTGTGTGTTAGTTAAATCGGGGTATAGGGTGTGTGTGTGTGTGTGTGTGTGTTAAATGGGGGCATAGGGCATTTCTGGAGTGGCGTTAAGGGGGCATTTAATAGAGCACTCTGCCTCCTGAAATGCCTTATACACCTATATGCCACTCTGCCCCATAATATGCATTTTAACCCCCTAAATGCCAGAGTGGCATATAGGGGTATAAGGCATTTCTGGAGGCAGAGTGCTCTATACAATGCCTTTTAACTCCCTTAATGCCACTCTGCCTCCTGAAATGCCTTATACCTCCCTATATGCCACTCTGCCCCATAATATGCATTTTAACCCCCTAAATGCCAGAATGGGATATAGGGGTATAAGGCATTTCTGGAGGCAGAGTGGCATATAGGGGTATAAGGCATTTCTGGAGGCAGAGTGGCACATAGGGGGTCAAAAGGCATACCATGGGGCACAGTGGCATATAGAGGGTTAAAAGGCATATCATGGGCCACAGTGCCATATTGGAGTGGCAAGCCTGGGGGCAGATGTGCGTAACTGGGGGACAGGTTGGAAAATACAAGAAATAAAAACAAAAAAAATATTTTTCTCAATCATAGCTTTTATTAAAAAAAATAGTTTACATGAATTAACATTTACTGGTAAAACTTTTTTCCTTTAGGGTCGTCTTATATTCAGGCTTTTTCTTTTTTTCCTAAGTTAATATTCAGATTTTGGGGGGTCGTCTTATAATCAGGGTCGTCTTATAATCGAGCAAATACGGTACGTGCAGAACTGATCTGCAAAGCGTCCACTCCATGCAGGCTTTGGAAGGAAAAAAAGGTTGGTGAGTCAAGTTGGGCTCTCTATGTCTGCTCTCATAAAGCCTGTTTTATTAATACCGTATTTGCTCGATTATAAGACGAGGTTTTTTCCAGAAAAAAACTTCTGAAAAACCGACCTCGTCTTATAATCGAGGTCGTCTTGTAATCAGGCCTCAGATCATCCCCCACGATACCTCACAATTCCATCGGCAGCCGCCGCCGCCGTATCAGCTGCAGCCACCGCCGCCGCTTCTGTATTCGCGGCAGCTGCCGCCGCCGCCGCCGCTTCTGTATTCGCGGCAGCTGCCGCCGCCGCCGCCGCTTCTGTATTCGCGGCAGCCGTCGCCGTTTCTGTATTCGCGGGAGCCGCCGACTCCGTATCCGCGGCAGCCTCCGCCTCCGTAATCCGCGGCAGCAGCCGCCGCCTCCGTAATCCGCGGCTTCAGCATCCTCCGATGCGGCCGAATCGGAAGCTGTGACCATAACAGATGCGCGGGTCACGTGGGTCGCGCTGTTCTCACCTGACCCAGCTTCGTTTTTTACGTTTTGTGCCTATGATTCTATGCAAATCAGTCCTACCTGACAGTCTGTGCTCCTGTTCACAATTTGTGAAGAGGAGCATAGACTGTCAGGTAGGAATGATTTGCATAGCTGGTTCAATTAGGGGCACAACCTAGTGAACTACATTTCCCATGATTCCCAGACCCCTTTAAGCGTGACTGAGGAGCATGGGACATGTTGATGGGACATGTTGATGGGACAAGTTGATGGGACATGTTGATGGGACATATAGATCTGCTATTCCCACTGACAGGTGAGAAAGAAAAAAGAAAAAAACACAAAAACAGTGGTTTTGATTTTTTTCCCATTAGGGTCGTCTTATATTCAGGCCTTTTCTTTTTTTCCCCAATAAGATCCAAAATTTGAGGGGTCGTCTTATAATCGGGGTCGTCTTATAATCGAGCAAATACGGTAATAACCCTACATGGTACGTACATTTGTACGCGTTTGTCTTTCCTTTCAAGATCGGCGGCACTGAGGTACAGTTTTTGCATTGTTAGCACTTTTAAGCATTATCCGCTTAGTTGGATACATTATAAAGAATGAAACCTGATCATTACTGTTCTGATATTTCTATTACATTCTTGTTCTGAATATCCTTGCAGGGAAGGAGTGATCGGCAGACCCGTATTAGTAGTAATACACAGAAAATCTTACCGGGCTGCTTGAAAGAAATGTAGTGAATATCGAGAGTCGTGTTCTGGTGTGTATTAATAATTCATTGATAATCTATCATGTTCTTTTCTCTTTATACGTTATTTTTTTTACCTTTATGCTACCTGCTCATACCTTTTTTAAATGATTTATCACGCAGACTGATCACAGCATGGGTTATCGTCCATTCTGCTATTTCTCAACTTATTTCCTAAGAAGAAAAAATGCTGAGTCGGTCTGAAAAATGTGAAATCGGTTTTTATTACATGTACCGGTCAGATATGTGTAGTAAATTATGATGACTTCACTTTATCCAGTGCGTCTCCGCGTCTTTCCTTTGCGTGTTACATTTTTGCTGAGAGGGAACAGCGGCAACGTTTAGTCGATGGCTGCACGGAGCTGAATTGAAAATAAAGTACTGTAGAGGTTCGCCCCTGCTACTGTTTGAGACGAATTATTTGCTTACCCATTCATCAAATCACTCCAGATTGTAAATGCAAAAAAATGGTCTGTCGGGGGGGATCTAATGACTCCGCTTAAAACGTTTTACCCTTTATGTAGCATGATCATAAAACAATATGTATTCCATGTATCTTTTTTTTTTTTTCCTTTCGCTCCAATCTAAAGTTTATGTTCATAGTTTGTAATAATCGTTGTGACTTTGAACAGATTGCATAGTCTGTGACACAGGATGTCTCCATTTACAACGTGGGGCGCCCAGACAAAATAACAAACACACAATGTGCCTGACAATAAATGAGTCTACCATCACTAATGACTAATTAGTTCCCGAGAGAAGTGGATTTCAGCGCTGCCAGAAAAATTACTTACAAATAAGCAGCTTATGCCGGTCATCGTTAACCGTTTATCATAAAGAGTCCAATTGGTTTGAGGCTTGTCCCCTCTTTGTTGCCTTTCATCATATAGCCTTCACATGCGCAACCATTTATTGCTAAAAGAAAACAATCAGTGTAACTTAGCCAGGGCCGGCCCTACAATGGAGCCGACTGGGGCAATTGCGGTTTTTTTTGAAGCGGAGGAGAGAGAGAGGGGCACCGAGTGGTTTTCGCTTACCCGCTCGGCGCCCCTCTCTCTCTCCTCTGCGGCGAGTTTCCCTGTTCGGTCTCTGTGCCGGCTTGTAATGCAGAGCGCCGGAAGTGACGTGAATTTCCGGTGCTCAGCATTACAAGCCGGCACCGTGGCAGCACAGGGAGACTCGCCGCAGGACTGTTTAAGGGTAAGTACCGGTGGGGGGTAGATAATGCCCCCCCCGGCGTAGGCGGGGGGCGGCATTTTAAACTTCGCCCCAGGCGGCGTTAAGTCTTCGGCCGGCCCTGAACTTAGCATACTAAACACACATAAACGGTATATCGCATGATCATCAGAGAATATCGTTGTACTTAGAGAGTGATAATTGTAGGACCAGTTACTTTAGCTTTTGTTATGTTCATTTATAATTATTCTTTATTTATTTTGTCTTATGTAGTTATTTGAATATCTTATTTAATGTCCAAGGTATTGGAAGATATAGAATCTAGATAATAAAAAAAAAAAGCCTATTGTGCTAAAAATATAATCCATGGCCACATCAGTAAAAAAACAAAAAAACCCAGTAATATATAATTACCGTCATGCCCACTGAAAAATATAGCGCGGAACAATGAGACAAAGCATGCATTTACGCAGATGGACTTTTTTTTTTTTTTAAAGCCTCATAAATACGATTTTAGAAAGAAAAATTTCAAGATGTCTTGCAAGATGAGTTCATCTAATATTATGAATAAAGATCTCGGAGGCATTTCTCCTACACAGAGCAGTGTGAATCACGCAGTTATTCTGTTCAATGGAGGTACACAACTTCAATTAATTTTTCTTAATCAGTACAGTTCCTTCCCGCAGTCTTCAAGAGGCCTGACGTCTGCTTCAATCAAATGAAACTATGGTGAGGATTCACCGGTGAATGAGTTATGGCTGTTGTGCTAAATACTTTGCATGCACTGAGCTGGGGAGGGCTTTTTAAATTTACCTCCAGTTAAGGAGACCATGGCTTTTAAGAGTAATCATGAGTGTGTGTATATGCAGTCTGAGGATTAACCCCCCTAATGGGTTAAAAAACGAGCAACTTTGTGTCCCGTCCTCTTATCAATACAGATGCCTGTTCGATGAGCTGGCGTACCAACTTTAGCAGAAGGGGGGGCTTGGTCAACCTGCAACCTGATGTTTTTAACATCAAAATCGCTAACTATTTTTATTTTGAGTGAGTGTTGTGTTGTCTGGTCCCACCATCAACATCATTTTCAGATTTCAATACATTTATTTCAGTAATCACAGAGACCATTCCAAAGACGGAATCTTTAGATTCTTGCTCTGATTGGTCCCTGTCCAATTTCATCTTCCTTGGCCCACCATCCACACTAATTCTGACCAGTTCCAACCTTCCGATATCATTATATAAGTCGTTTGGTGCCGATTGATAATCCACAAAAACGTATTTTCACTCCATATACCTCATTAGAAAAGTAAAAGATTTAAACTAAAACTAGATATATTTGTGTTAGCCGGAGAGAACATGGAGTCTAGTTGAAGTTGATGACTTTTTCGGGCCAACATAGAAAAAGATGTAAAGTTACATAAGCCTTTGGGACCTCGGAAGTCTCTCTTTTCAGACGGAAGATTCAGATTCAATCTGAAGATGAGACCTCTGAGCTCCTGTAAGCATATGTAACTTTCCATGCCTTTTATTGGGACAACATAGAAAAATATCGACTTTAAATACTCCAACTAAAAATTGATATGAAGTCCTAGTGTTTGTGTTTATATATATATATATATATATATACACACATATGTTTATCATGCAGCCAAATGCTCTGTAAACCAATCCCTTTACAGCTCTGTACTTATTAGGCGTCAGTAAAAAATCTTGCGCAAGCCGTTGAAGGAGCTGGCTGGAGATGAGTACTTTGTGTCAGCCATCGTATTCATTAACGTGCATATGGGGGCTGCGTGTACCTTATTTAAAAGGTGGCTGTAAAAGGACTGCATAATAAAGCTGTCCAGAAACCGGTCTATTCAGTGTAATTTAGACAGAACCCAGTCTGAAACTAAGCAATTTGAATGTTTTTTATTATAAATCCATCCACTAGGGGGAGACAAAACACCTGGCAGTTACTGTAATATCTAAATCTTTCTATTTTTTGCTTTCTTAAGAGACATTAAAGCAAATGAGCCGTTTATATAGCATCTCCAGGTTGGGTCCATTCACTACGATGAAATCCAGGTACTGAACCAACGTAGACATAAAAGACAGGCCCAATATGCAATGTTATCTGACAGTTGCTTTGGACCTCTAAGCCAATCTTGGGCACAGGGCATATGCCCTTTTCCCTTGCATTAATGATGGCCCTCCCTGTTAAAGGCTAAATGTCGATGAGGTTAAAACACATTAGAGAGAGCCACTATCCTGCAAAATGATGAAACCCGCATATTATGATGGCAATTATGAGTAAAGACCAATTCTGGTGCAAAAATGGAAGGAGTTAGTAGGAAGGTTTAACCGGTCGTTACAGTGGTTATCCCGCTTTACCACCGTAACCTCATCGTAAAGACCCAAATGTAAGGTCAGACAACAGATCTGGCTCTAATATGCGGGATTGCATTTTCCTAGGCAACGTCAGACAAACATCCAATGCGCATTTTTTATGGATGCAACTGAAAGCGGTTGGGGTAACACATTAGCCCCGCAGAATTTAACCCCTTCTACTTCCTTAATGGGAGCCTTTTTATACTAGTAATATCTGTCATTGTGTCCATTTTTTTGGTACTTGTAGTGTTTGTGTATACTAAAATGAGTGTGATTAACAGTAAGCCACCGCACAATGGTACAAAGCATCCCAAAGATAGGATGGAGAGTAAAAGGGGGCATCATAGTATTTTTGTGTTAAACAGAATATAGACTTTAGGTGAATTACTAATCCAATTTATAGTCGGGTTTTTATGTTTCTTCATGGCGTTGTCAGCTTAATAAACCTGTATATATATCTGATCACGCCATTCTATTTTTGTTTTATGCATTTGATTGATGAACTCTTAACATTTAAAGTCCGTCTGTACTTTCAATTAGTTGAGTGCTTTCTTTATTTAAAGGAAAAAGTTGTAATGTTGGTAAGTGAAAAACACACGGGGAAACATTATGAATTGTTAATATGTCCATAATCATCTTGGCTGTCAGAGACCAATGACCCAGTTTGCATCACTTGGCTGTGTCTAGACTTTAGCATTAAATTATAATATGTCAGGAAATCCATTGGCTTTTGGGTAATGATCGGCTGCCATCTGGGATGCAGATCCATGGCGCAGAAAGAAAACTTTGCAGTGTTTTTCAGTGTGTAACATCTAACGAAAATAAATTAAAGGGACGGTCAGTCTCAGCACTATATTGGCATGGCCAACCGTCTTCACAACACGCTTCTGGTTCATTGAGTTCCTAATGCTCTCAAACTCAATAAGGTATCTTAAATTACTGAGCGTGCACCGACTGAGGTGTACATTTAGAGCCAAGTAGCATCAGGGGCAACAGTCCCCCCACAGCAAAACCAAGGGGCAGGTCACCCTCTTAGGCAATCAGCCCCCTGGTGTCCTACTGAGTAATGGAGCGTTACAAGGGATATCTCCCCACCCAGCCCATTTACACTATGGAGGCTAGTGCTCCTTTAAGTCATGGAGTGCTAGGATATGATGTCATATTCCGTCGCTCCACAGTGAGGACAGCAGCTATGGAGGGGCACCTTTGGGTGTTGCCCTGGGTCAGGCCTAGAGCATTGACCATGGTAAATACACCTCTGCACACAGATATATTCATGCATCGTATGCCGGTGTTCTCTCTGTGCTTAAAATACTACAGAACATAAAAATTAACATAATTTCATGCAAGGAGACTAAGATAAATGGAGACGTTACTGTTTAATGCAAATATTAATACACATAATTAAAAATGAATAATCTCTAATCTTCTAGGAACTAGAAATATGCGCAAGGGTGCAAAAGCCCTTTGAAAATGACAAATTGGTAACATTATATCCAGACTGAAAGAAGGCGAGAATAGAAACGCTGAAACATGAAAGGAATTACAATGAGCGCGATAATAAATTCCCCAGAGAGGAAAGAGGAAAGAAGCGGTGGGAATGGCGTGACGTCAAGCACCAACGCGGTTTGGGCCAGTTACATAGAAACATAGAATTTGATGGCAGATAACACCCATTCTGCCCGTCTAGTCTGCCCGTTTTTCCTGATGTAAGACTCAGGTCTCGATCAGTCCTTGATCTTTCCTTATATTTAGAATAGCTTCATGCCTATCCCATGCTTGTTTAAAGTTCCCCACTGTATTGGCCTCTACCACATCTGATGGAAGGCTGTTCCATTTGTCTAACACCCTTTCAGTAAAGTAAAATGTCCTTACATCCATGCAGTTGTGTTATTTAAGGGAACCTGACGGGTAGAATAAACACCCCGATAAAACAAACTGCTCTTCCTGCTGCAAAACAAGAAGGCGTGCTAATGTTTTTCTCACCCTCTATCATTTATCTGCTTTGCAGTCTGGGTCATAGGCACTGACTGGTCATCTGGCACACTGGCAAATGCCCGTTGGGCAAGTGGCCAATAGGGCTGCACACTTACCCCTACTGCTGCTCCAGCGGCAGATCAGGTCCTGCAGTATGTGTCTGCCAGCAGGATATAGGCGATCGCACGCTGCACGACCATAAAGACTTATATCCAGCCCGAGGCCACGTGTATCTCATTTTAGCGTCCATTAGCCCTAAAGTGCCATGCCAACTTAGTCAACCCTAGCCTGGCTATGCTGGGTCATGTATAAGAAATGCAGCGTGCGGCAGCGATTATAATTCAGCTCTGCTGTATACATTATACTAAGGAGGAAATCTGTCCACCGGAGCCGTCGGGGTTAATATTACTGTGCATGAGCCACACTCTGCTTTTATTTTGGGTAAACTGTTCTTACGCTGGTAATAATTAAACATATGACACTAATCCGTGCTATGCCAAAGCTCATTAAATCTTCACAGAGCTCATGCTTTAAGTGAGTTTCGCAGCTATTTTGTTACCTTTTAAATCATTAAGAACAAGTGTCATACAGAAACCTTAAAGAGTCCCGAAATGAGCCTAAAAATCTATTTGCTTTCAACTCTTTGTTTTACTTGATTCTACCAGCATGTGTTTTAAAGAAGCATACTCACGCTACAAGTGTGTTAAATTGTGCTTAATACTGGTGAACTATGATGTAATAAAACATGTGACTACTGGGGGACCAGGGCCAGGGACCATCTCGTTTTCTTATCTCTGAGTGAGGGAATATAAAGTGCTTCCTAAAGATTTAAAGCCCTAAACACCTGTATGGAGTTGGCAACTTAAATAGTTTTAATTGGTATCTCTGGTGACAAGTTGACTCACGACCAACCCGTTTTGGTTGTGATTTTTTTTTTTTGTCTTGAGGTTGGAACCCAATGGCAACCCTCTTTCTCAGGAAGATTGAAGGTTCCAGTTGCTCCTGGTCTTAACTGGTAGACCGGCGAGGGGGAGAAAGGGCTATTGCCCCCCTGGGCCGCTGTAAAGATTTGGGGACACTGCCCAAGCTTGTTTTCCTTAATGGGCAAACAAGATTTTGTGTTTACCATGTGGCAAAAAGGGCAGCTTTCCAGGGCCCAGGAATGCTTAGGCAAGTAGCTGCCAATTTCCTCGTTGACTGGCTTTCAGAGAAACTGCAGGGACAGTTATGTGAAACTGAGAAGAGTTCTCCCACCCCCCCTCCAGCTCAAGTGGTTTGGTCCATAGGCACATCCTGTTTGGAGTGTAAGCAGGAAGTGCTTCCTGTGACAAGGTGTCCGTCCCATAGATACTAACTTTAAAGGCTGTAATATATTTTGGAGTAATATTCGCAAGTAGTAATGCATATTTCAGTATTTATATTGTCCGTGTTGCTACCCTTTGAGAGGATGAAGAAGTTTGTTGTGTACCAATCATATCTCTGAATGTTATCACCATAATTATACTTAATCTTCATCGAGACATTGTTTTGACTTCTGGATTGAATTTTTCGTTGGAGATTACATTTTTTTTACAATGTTATTTTAAAAAGTGTAGGTCTTTTCTCCACATCTGCTACTCATGAGATGGGAACAGGAACATGCACGCCGAGGTTTTGGTGGCATCTATTCAGTGTGGAATGCGGATACGCATAAAACATTTTTTGCATTGATGTCAGCATACCTCATATTGTTAATAGAATCCTTAAGATGTTTCCATGGATGGGTGTCTTTAATCCCTGCGTTAAATGATGTGTCAAAACACAAAAACATGTTTACGAAATCGGGATTAGTTTTTTTCCCGTAAAGAGTACAGGAATTGGCCAATCCCCCATCAAAGGGGGTCATTGGGGGTCTATTCACTAGTGTGAAGGAGAATCGGTAGGAGAGTCTCAACTACTTCACTATACATTAAGAAGGGCCAACACTGGCAAGTTTCTCCAACAAGGAGTACTGAGCTAGCCCTGTATAATGTATACTTCAATGAGTGAGGAGACTTTAAGGAATCTCGCTATACATTATACAGGGCCATCCAAGCTCTTCCATGATCAGAAGCTTATTAGAGATGGACCTTTATAATGTGTTATAGAGTCAAGGAGTTGAAACCACAACCCCTACCGCAAACTACAATAAGCACGGAATATGTATTAGAAAATAACTTTATCACGGAATCCCCCAACTTTCTGAATGATTATTCCTTCACATAATGTTATCTTTGCCCTGTTATTAAGTTTTTGATTACTGTCCATTGGTTAAGGCAGCCTTGTTTGGGTGGGGGGTGAGCATGAGTTATAGGTAGCTGTCATAAATTAGTTATGCTGAAAAAACTGTACTGGAGGAAGTTCTCATGTAACATCAAGTGCCTGCCAAAGGGAATTTCCATGTCATATTGCATGAGTTTACTTGAAGTTTATAGTATATAAATTATATAATATCCAAAACATATACTACATAAAATAATATAATAAGTAAGTATTAACTTTATGATGGGAAGCTTGTATTGTAACATAGCTGATAAAATTGATCACTCAGTTTAAAAAAACTGGCAAAAATCCTATATAAGAAGGAAATAGAGATGGGGTGTGGGAAACAGGAATAATTCATAAAAAGACAGACAATTGGCAGGTATCTAGAAGGAGGAGCAAATATTGTCACAAAGTTTTTATTTTTCAGATGAAAGACTGGCAGTAGATTACCACCCAACAAGTACATCTAAGAAAAGTAGTGTCTATTAGACGATTAGAAACCAAAATACCTTATTTAAGGAATTTGCCTTTTAAAGGGGGATTCCTGCCATACTTTTATATTCTGTAGGGTACAGGGCTCAGCCATTCTCCAGGGCACATGCACAGGTCTGTCATTTGCGATACGATATAAACTAAGCCTAAGTTATTGGAGTCTGTAGTGGAGATAGCCAACAACTAGCAATCCAACTGTCAATGAACTACAAATCCCATGATACATAGCAAATCAAAAGTAGGCATGTAGCAGTGGTTGTGTTCATTTGAACCAGTAGGGGGCAGTCTAAGCTCTTTTTGAAAATGGGACGTCCAACAGAGCAGATGTTTTGAAGTCTTTGAACTCAATATGTTTTTTTTGTTGCATTGGCATTGGACCATTCAAGCACAGACGTTCTTTAGCCTAGGGAAAAAGCATCAGCTGTCCCTTGGCCCGCCAACAGCCACAGCGTTGTCCTTTCCTCTGGTGCATCAAGAAACATTAATGCATTGCATGAAGGAAGGAGGAACCACTTTGAGTTGTGGGCAGCCAGAGGCAGGTATGGCCAGTTGGTTGCCCACTGAAGGCTTGCCCTATTATAACGAAGGCTAGCCCTAGCTGTGCTTTACAAAAGGGGAAGTCTCATTTCATGAGTAACATAGTTAGTTTGTAACTAGAGTACCTATTAATGAGTGCTTAGAAGTTAGACATTAATTCAAGCAGAAGAGCATAAAAATTTACCTAAGTTTTGTTTATTTCCATGGATTCTTTCCGTGTATGCAGCCTGCAGTAAATGCCATCTTCACTGCCGGACTTGAGACTTCACCAGGACTGACGCCAGGCGCCCCATACGTGAAGCCACATAATGCCATCAATAAACCCACATTTCTTTTTTTTTTAAATGCTATTTTTTGAGTATGGTGCGACAGATTGATTTGCTGAAACCTAAAATTTCATCTCAAATAACCAAATTTTGTGAATGTATTTATTTCCAATATGAAATGAATACAGTCAGTTTTACAGTTATAGTCTAGAGTCCAAGCACCATATTTGCCAAACGCGTTATATTATGTTCTATACAGGAGACATATAAATCCATTACCCAAAAATAATTGTTGCGGATCTTGATTTAATCTTCTTGCACACAGACGGTATTCCCGGCTGCAATCTCTAATTACCAATCGCAAACCCGCTTAAATCCGTCTACGGCTACAACATTCTAATGCATCTGTTTTATGTTACGGTATTTTCTAAGTAGAAATTACTTAAGAAAACCATATAAGAAATCAGATATTTTGTTATAAAAGAATAACCAGCAGTCTCGAAACAAAAAAAAAGTAACTTATTTTATTTCCTATATCGACTATAAGTTAACGTAATGTACAGTGATATATTACAAAGGACTATTTTGTGTCTTCTCTCTGGGGACTCATGTGGAGCGGGGCTGGTAACCATGAATGGCTTATAACGGTATTTGTGGGAAAATCTGAAGTTCCTGTTGAATGGAAGAGCTCGGTCAGTCTATAAGCTAAATAAATGGAGCTCATATGGAAGGAGTTAAGGAATTCTTGGTGTGGATGGGGTTCAATAGCCGGTGATTGCATTCAAGCGAGAACCAAAGTAGGCCGAGCTTGGTGACCTCATACACTCATATGGAAGGGTTTCCTTGTGTTTGTCTGTCTTACTATCGTCCCCAGCTGCTTCCAATAAGCTCCTAGCCCGTCTCTCACATGCACATGTTTAAAGTAATTCACTCAAAGTTGACTTTCTTCCATAAAACTTGTTTAGACTGCAGAGATAAATCACACACAGAGCCTTCTCCTCTAAGTCAACTGCAGTTTATTTGTCTTGGTGTCTTCCCCTAAAACCTGTTACATGACATTTTTTGGACAAGTTTAAAATGATTTTGATTTTTTTTTGGTATAAGATTAATTATATTTCGAGGTTTTTTAAAGTTTAAAGTTAATCTAATGTATGTATTTATCACAAGTAAAGATCCCAACTCAGATCGGATACCAGACATCCACAATATTATTGTTGGCCAGCATTGCCATTCTATGAAAACATTTTAATTACAATATGTAAAAAAAATCAAGGTGTCTGTAGTCGATGTTATCGGGCCAACATACAAAAAGATATAGAAGAAGAGACCTCTGAGGGCCTGAAAGCTTATGTGGTATAACTTTTAAAGGATAACTTTAATAATAATCAGTAAAATTTACTTTCCTTTCACATGCTGCTTTAGTCCATATTAATTAAACTTTATTAGGGGTCTTGGTATTCACGTAAGAGAGGGTATGTTAGGATGGGAGTAAGAGATTACGAGGGTAAGGAAATTAGGGAAGAAGAGAGTAACTATGTATGTATGTTAGAGTGAGAGTATATGTGTAAGTGTGTGAGTCTATATATATATGTCAGACAGGGACTGGTCATCTGGCACACTTGGCAAATGCCTGGCGGGCTCCTGGCCACAATGCCGCACACTCACCTGATCGGGGGCTGCAGGTGTGGGTGCACACACTACGTGAGCCTAAAAACTGCGCTTATATCATCAGGCGGTCACTGGCCTTAGAGTGCCAGCGTCATTACCAGTCTGGCCCTGGTCTGTGGAAGTGTGTGTGTCAGAGGGAGTGTGCGTTAGCATGACTGTGTAAGCTAAAGTATGAGAGTGTGTGTGTGAATATGTGTACCAGTGCTTATGAGGGTGGGGAGGCGAGGAGCCGGTGAGACCACTTGGCTTTACCGGCTCCCCACTCCAGAAGGTGTCAGCCCTCCCCTGTATAAGACATATAAGAGATAAGTAAAAGTAGAATTGCAGTATTTCATAACATGACAATAATTCATTGGATAAACTGTGAGCCGGATATCTTTCTGACCTAAGTTTTCGATTTGTCTGATACATTAGTTTTCTTTGATTGTGTGACTCACCACTCTCATCTTCAAAACTTAATGGGCATGGAGTGTTACCGCTTGACTATTATTCTATTTTAGAAGTGAAATTTTTTTCCTTTTCTTTCCTTTTCTTTACTTTTTTAACCAGACAGATGATAATGGATACTCATCATTAAATACTTCTTTGGATGAATTGTTAGTGAGATCACTTTCACTTACCACATCATTTATCTTTAACATGTACATCTTTATCATTTAGCCTATTATTATCTTTGTTTGGGTAATAAGTTGACCGTTAGCCGCATACACTAAGTAGGTGGCACACTTTTATTGCTGAGGCCTGTGATTGTGGATTTATTTTTTTGGGGTTTATCATTATTTCATTTTAGTGGTTTTATCTATTCAGTAATAGGCACTATAGCTATATTGTAACTCTGTAGACGCTTTAACACTCATTTACTTATATTTTTCTGTCTTTTCCCGTTCTTGGATTTACACATTACGGACTGGGTATTTTATATTAATACGCTTATCTTCAACGTGTTGCCACTTGCAGTGTTTTAAGCACATTACAACATACAACACACAACACAGATCCTGCACGCTAACACACAAAACAAGGTATTTAATGCCTCTTTTTAATATTTACTGCATGTTTTCTGTAAAGGGAAATTAAAGACCATGGACTCTCTCTCTCTCTATCCCCCTCTCTCTCGCTCCTTCTCTCTCTGTCTTTCTCTCTCCCCCTCTGTCTATCTCTCTCTCCAACTCCCTCCTCTCCCTCCACCCCCTCTCCCTCCACCCCCCCTCTCTCCCTCCTTCTCTCTCCCTCTCTCTCTCCGTCTCACCCCCTCTCCCCCTCTCTCTCACCCCCTCTCTCATGCTTCAGAAACCTGAATAAGATGCCATGTTCTTCTGTCACCCTTCCTACGCTAATAAGACCCACTGTCTTCTCCATTTGCCCCGTAGGCGCAAGTCCTGGCTTTGTCCTATTTAAGTTTGCACGTTTTATGATCTAGATCAGGGTGATTTCTCTTTAAGCAGCCTTCATGTGCATACCCGATACAGATTAGTATCAACTTATCATATTACAGTAAAAGCAGAATTTCTGACCCCACCAAGGCCTCAGTTCTCCATGTGGAAGCAGCAGATCCTGGCTTTTACGATGTACACAAAGCAGACTCTAATCAGTGATGTGGTTGTACACATGGCTCCCCTGTGTTTATTTAAGTTTGCAGTTCAATGACACTCGTAAAACGAATCACATAACTTTGTCCAATTAAGTGTAATGTTTGTGGAATGACCTCGCTCAGAACGGCCCTTACAGGATACTCCCTCTCACTGAAGACAAGAGCGTCTGTAAATGTAGCAAAAAAATAAATAAATCAGGATACATCATGGCAACTTTTTAAAACATACAAAAAATGTGAAGAAACATTGGCGAAGCAAATTACAGAGATGGGATAGCATGCAGAAAACTTAAGAGGAACAGTTGCAGTCACAGATTTTAGCAACTAAACTAATTTATTAAAATGAAAACTGAATTTTGTTTGTCAATCGGTGTAATTGTTTTGGATATATTTGGTTTAAAAGTTCATGTTATAGAAGCTGAAATTGACAGCGGCCCTATCTCCTTCCCATCCCTTACAAAGGCTGAACCAATAAGTAATGACAGTGTAACAGAATTATTTATTATTATTAATTATTTTTTACACATATATGGCCATCAAACGCAGTGGCGCTGTACAATGGGTAGACAGGACATAACAAGTAGTATATAACATAACAAATTGACTTACAGAGAAACAGGTCAGGAGGGTGCTGCTAAAACAAGCTTACAACAGTAGGGAAGAGGTAACGTTACTTGCACACCTGGGAACCTGCTGGGTTTGATCTGGAGTCTCGGGGGGCCATGCTGCGTCCCTGGGTCTCCAGGTCACTTCTTCCTTCTCTTAATGTTGTTGGATATCCCCACAAGGCTACCCCCCCAACAAGAGGGAGAGCCCTGAGTATCTTGCCCTGGGAAGTTATATATAGCAGTAGCCACAACGTCATTCATTTACTGATTAATAGCACCATCATCTTCAGCAGTGCTGTACAATGGGAAAACAGGACATAGCAAGTTATGCTTAACAATAAACAAAAAGTCCTACTCAAACAAGCTAGAAGGTGAAAGTGCAAAGGTTTGAGGTGGAAGGGCCACATGACTGTAAGCTCACCTGAGCAGGGCCCTCCTAACCTGTTGTCTCTGTAAGTCAATTTGTTATGTTACATACTACTGGTTATGTCCTGTCCACCCATTGTACAGCGCTACGGAATTTCATGGCGCTATATAAAACAATAAATAATAATAATGACTGTATCCGAGTGTGAGGTTGCACTACGGTTGTGGCTGCTCTCTTTTGTGTTTGTGGCCAAAAATTCATGAGCATAGGGGTGCCCGATACATGCTTGGGGCCTTCACTGCTTCGGTCTGCAACAAGTTTTGAATCAAATAACAAGTGTGAGCGTGGCACTATAGGAAATATTTTAGCACAATGTGAACTTTTTGCCTGTGTTTTTCAATCAAGTAAAGACAGGAATTGTTTGTATAGGCCATAGGCGGATATATGCAACGTCTCGCCTATGGAATAAACACACCTCTAGTGTAGCAGAGAAATCGAGAGTTCACTAAAAGGTAAGACTGGAAAACACCTCCTGCTGCTTTAATTAAAGGTAAATGAGAACTCTCCAATGAACAGAGAACACATTGAGTGCATGTTTAGCGGTTGTGTTGTTTGAAGGAGGGAAAGGGCATCGCATGTGGTGGGGGATAAAAAAAGGTTATTTTTTGTTCCATGCGTTAAAGGAAAAGTCAAAACCATAAGACCACTAAGTGAGTGCAAACATAACACTTTGGCCATTCAAAGCCTGGTAAATGGCCTTTATGTTGTTTTATGTGGAGAATGTCATACTAAACACTACTTTGCATTCTTATTAATGGTTAGTCGAGGTGGAGTACATATATCAGGAGGGGATTAGTACTCTTAATGAAATCTTTAACCATATCTTGGAACGAGTTTGTTCCGGGTCTCCGGGTGAAGCACTGCTTCCCAGGGTCTCCAAGCTAGATTCTTCTTTCTTCACGCAGAGGTGGGGTATTGGCCGCACACGATGCCCTTCCTATGTGCTGCCCACTTGACTGTCTGAGGCTTCCTATGTGCGGCTAGTCACACCCCATGCGCCTCACAGTTGCAACCCACCAGCATTGCCCCTACGTGAAGATGCCCCCCAGAAGAGGGAGCGCTCGGGTAGCCTACCCTGGGAATTTCCCATGTGTGTTTCACACATTTTACAAGACCATCCTCACACAGCCACCAACACATTCATTTAGTCCGACAAAATAAAGGATCAGATTGAGTAAAACTTCCATAGGGTTACTTCTGTTGAGACGTGATAGAACCGAGACTTCTTGGATCAGAAAGATTTACGGACTCACATTCACCAAAGGATATCCAGGACTTTTTATACACATTGCCTGTATGCATAACGTTCTATAGTTATGCCATCTCTTTTTTAAGTTTTTTACCTTTGTTTATTAAAAGTGATTCTTAGATACTGCACCATTTGGGTATGTCTATATATATTCCAGACTTTAAGAAGATTTCAAGCCACAGTGATTCTTGATGAGCCTTCTCCAATGCTCTTTTTGTGAGTGCATTCAACACTAATATTTATTACAGTGTACTTACTTATTACACTATTAGTTTTTTATTTTTTTTCCACATGTTTCTTGCGCCTCATTTTTGACATATCTACTATATCAGCACATTCTGGCATAGGCTGAGTAGGCCTAGGGTGGCAGGTCCAGGGGTATGGCAGCCCCTGAGACTCCCTGCAACGCCACCACTCCAGTCCTCCATACTTCAGCACCACACTACCTGTACAAGTGGGGCACATGAAAAGTGAATACATAACTGCCTTTGGTTACATTTTTACTAGTCTGCCAACTAAATACAAGCTCAGTGATGAACTTAGTAGCCTATAAACGGGACCACATTTTCTTACTCAAGGGATCTGATGACATTGACATGTAATTGTAATTAAAATAAATATGGTTTGGGACAAATATATTCCAAACTGACTGAAAGTCTGATCCTAAATTATATTCCACAGTGTATTTTACTTTAAAGGTAATGAAGGCCATTTTGCCATTAATTTACATTTAAAAATCTGTTAAAGCCGTTACTGAACTCTTCTATTTGAAAACAATGCGAAGACATACTGCGTTACCCAAGTCTGTCTTATTATAGAGATATTTCTGATTATAATGAGTTGAGCAAAATACTGATAAAAGGTGATGATAAAATATGAGGCAAGTGAGAGTTTATGATAATAATTGTACCAGTAACGATAACAGCGTAAATATCTACCTAGAGTCCATTTAAACCTAAAGCCACCCCTATGTACCTCGGATCAGTTCATTATATCAGTGTCTACATTGTCCATATGATATAATGCTCTATTACTCTTATCTAAACTCTGTTCAGGAAATAAAGAAGATTTGTTTACGGATATATCCGATTTTTCTTTTTCCTATTGGCATGGAATGTGTGTATTAAAATGCTTGCGTGGTTAACAGTGCCTCAAATGTTCCAAATTTCTCAGAAAACTTTACAAAAAGTCCAGGGTGTCGGTAATCTTTTCTGCATGGGGAAAATCTCCAAGCGAGCCTTCCATAAAGAGATCCTTAATTCAGTACGAGTCTGTCACACATGACAACTTTTTTCCATCTATTGCAATGGGAACATGTTTACAATCTTTGATTTGGAAAAGCTTACAATCCTCCATTTAAACTGGGATTGCTTGCAAATAATAATCTGTTTAAAGCAGTATAGGGAACCTTAACCATTTAGTGTCAAGATTCCGGGGGTGTTTTTTCCCCTTGGGAGGTCAGAACAAGTACTTTAGAATTTTACTTTAGTTAGATGTAGATATCAACCTTATAAACAGTTTACACTTTACCTATGGAACCCTAAAAAATCTTGGTAGAAATGGAAAATGAAAGAATATATAGTTATAGTTGTACATATATGGACACACAAAGCCAAAGTGTGTGACATTATGACGTTATATTTGATTTATAGAAGATTCTGTAGCACTCGGACAACCTTACGGACTAGTTGTGACAATGTTGGTTGAGCAACAGGATAGGAACCCTCAGGACAAGGAAAAAAGCAATAGTCCATTCATGAACTGCAATGCAAATGTGGTAGACAGAAGGATGGTCAAGATAAATCCAAAATCTGGAGGCTGAAGGCAAAATAACACAAACCAGGTCACAAGCAATAAGTCAGGGCAGGGGGCAATTAGGAAATGTCAAATAAACAAAGTTGAATCAAACACAGCAGATGCAAGGTGAGAGAAGTCAATACAAACAACCAGGACTCTAGATGCATGGACAAGCAACTTGCTAGGGCCTTTAAATAGACGAGGGGAATCCAGACACATGTACTTTTTATATCTTGTGGGAATTAATTTTGGGTCAAAAGCAACTGCTATAAAGTATTCTTGAACGGATACAAATATAAGACAAAATAATCCAAAAGCTCCACTATTAAAGACCTGCACATAGCTCTGGCAAGGAAGATCTAATAACTTGTCAAAAATATTTGTGCCGTAGACTGCAATCTGTCACAAATCTCTCACAATTACATCTATTACAATCCCTCTACTGTTTATCTGAATAGATCAAAGAATTACTATACAAACTCAAAAGCACATAAAAATGTCTCTTTCACTTGTAGGGTAGAATAACCACCGTTGTTCAATCTCATTTTCCATTCATGTATTATTAATGTCCACTGGATCATTTCCTTTGTGCCACATGAATTTCCCTAGAGGCATGTTATATGCATTACATGCCTCTAGTAACTGGAGAATGCATATTACAGATATAAACCATTTATTAGGTGTTCAATACAATTTCTTCTCCTGAAATCCCACCAGAACGGATATAACCCACCTTGTCGCTTAGTCTCAATAGATTTGGTAAAGTCCTTATCTGTAAGTATGTAACATTATTGATGGAAACAATCAACAACGAGGATATTTTTAAAGAATACAATAGTGACTGTCATCTTATTTAAGGAACAATGAATAATGAACAGAGGTAGAAATAATAATAATAAGTTAGTGGACTAGAGCCTTCATTCACCACAGAGTTGTAGAAATGTTCTCCAAGTCAAGGAAGCAGGCATCATTTGAGTATCTCATTTATTTCCGCAAATCTAGAGACAATCGGTGAGACTGGATGAAGATCCGGGAGGCAAATCATCAAATACAAATAAAGCAAACTATGAAACTGGAGAACTACAAAGGTAATTATCATTGTGTGCAGTTTAAGAATGTTCCAGACTGGAGCTGGGGCTCTGCCAGCAGACTTTGGGTCTGTTGGGGACACTTCTTCTAAAGCCATTAAGTTAGTTAATTTTAGGTTGGTCTAGAATTTCAGTGTACCATGCGAGGAATGGGCAGGACCAGGAATTGCCAAACGCAAGACCCAGAAATCAAATGCTGCAGGAGAGGCTTGGTAATAAGCTGTGATTCCAGCATCCTTTAGCTCCTTTAAAGATGCTGAAACACAAAAAGGTAGCTGATCTGAAAACTCATGTTTTGTTGCTGCTTCGGTGACTTGGCAGTGATACTGAGCATGCACGAAAAGTTTACACACTAATGTTTCCTGGTAGTAGAGTGAAGGAAGAAAATGAGATGGAAGTTTAACAATGCATCCTCCGACACGCAATTAAATCCAATGAAGTCCATACAAATGGATTACAATATGCATCAAAAAACAATTGTGGTCCCAAGACAGTCCTCTTAGAAACATAGAAACATAGAAAGTGACGGCAGATAAGAACCAGTAGGCCCATCCAGTCTGCCCAAACTCTGAGTACTTTCCTTTAGTACCTGCCCTTATCCTATATCTAGCTTGGCCTTATGCCTATCCCATGCTTGCTTAAATGACTTTACTGTATTAACATCTACCACTTCTGCTGGAAGGCTATTCCATGTGTCCACTACCCTTTCCGTAAAGTAATATTTTCTGACGTTACCATTACATCTTTGCCCCTCTAGCTTATGACTATGTCCTCTTGTTGTGGTGGTATCTCCAACATTTCTATATCCTTCTGGAGATCCGGTCTCCAGTACTGTACACAATACTCCAAGTGAGGTCTCAGCGGTGCTCTGTACAACGGCATGAGCTCTTCCCTCTTTCTACTGCTAATACCTCTCGCTATACAACCAAGCATTCTGCTCGCATTACCTGCTGCTCTACTGCATTGTCTGCCTACCTTTAAGGCCTCAGAAATAGTTACCCCTGAATCCCTTTCCTCGCTCGTTGAGGTTAGGACCGTACCAAATATTCTATACTCTGCCCTTGGGTTTTTATGCCCCAGGTGCATTACTTTGCATTTATTTACATTAAATACCACTGGATCCTCATTAACATTTTGGAACATTTCCAAACAGTTTAGTAACCCTTAGATAAATATATATTTTTTAATGGGCACCTGTCAGCCGCAGCATGGTGAGTGGGTTGACCTTGTTTGCACCCACAACAGCCAAGTATGGACTGCCAAGCTGACAGATGCACGTGGCACCTCAGCTCATCCACTACAATCAGAGGTGAATGCATCTCTTCTGGGCCTTTTGACTGAGACCAAGGGAGTACCAGTGAGAGAGGGAAATCTTGGTCAAAGTAGGTCCAGGAGCCCGAGGTAGTCTTAGAGCCCCCTGTTTTGGTTTACACTCAGCACTATGATGGTGTATTAAGCAGGGGCACTTTTCACTTCCCTGCTGGGTTGGTAAATGCACTATGAAGCACGTTGGGCCCTTTCATGCATCTAACTTATATTTAAATCCCTCACGTAAATATGCCCTGGCCCATGGCTGGTGGGTGGGGGGGAGACATCAGATCACACATTCACTTGCACACTTTTTGTATGTTTTGTGCACGTGTGTTTGTTTTCTGATATAGTCACTGTATTTGTTTTTCCAGTAAAAATGCCACAATGGAGCCAGGTTCCTGAAGACTCAGTTTTTGATGGACTGTGCCTTGAAGACTTCATTGGGTCAGGGAGGAAAGAAACAGGTTCCATATCTTCATGTGGGAAGTATGGCCCCTGACGAAGGAGATTGAGGATCTTCACTTAGCACTTCTTCAGCCAACTCGGGGAAGTATGAAGTACCTCTAACTTCTACTCCAGATAAAGAGGAAAAACAATAAATAACAGAGGGTATGCCAATGGTAAGCAGATCTAAACTAATTTAATAACATAATAAAACTATTTCATGTATCAATTATCTGTAAAAACATAGAATCTGATAGAAGATAAGAACCATTCAGCTGATCTGGTCTCTCTGTTTTTCCCACTAAAGACTCTAACCTTAATCGGTCTTTGATCTCATCTTATCTCATCTTAGATTAAACATAGCCATATGCCCATGCCATTAAAGTTTAAGTTCCATCACTGTAATAGCCCCCATTAGTAGGAGGCTGTTTCACTTATCTACCACCCTCTCAGTACATCAAGAATACAAAATAAACCAGGACTACATTACCTAATCCCATTGTTTACATGTCACCTACAGAAAACTCCGTCGTAAACCACAGCGTATAGTCATACATACAAACATAAGTGGCCACTTCTTGGGTTCCAGTCTTAGGTTTATTGAAACAAAGAAACATTGAAAGCACGTTCCAGGCCCAGCACATACGCCACATTCCCATAAGAGTGGATAACGGCTTGGGGTCAGAAGTTGAAGATATTTCCTAATCATCTAATAGATTGTAAGGTCGCAAGAGCCAGGGCTTCTTCTCCTCTACTGTATTAAAGTCAATGTCAGTTTTGTGTATTGTGTATTTTATACCTGCTTTGTTTACCTTTATCTTTAAATAATATCGTGACTGAATCTGCTGGCACTATGTAAATAAAATGTAATGTACTGATGCCTCTCCCAGCTATAACAGAATAGATATTGTGTTACCGATGAAGTCCACGGCTGTAGTAGTTGATATGTGTGTAACAGCCACCAGCAAAACCCAGCCACATTTCTGCTCTGATCATAAGTTCTTTCTAAAACAGCTGAATTATTACTGTGGAAACTGGTGGTTTTCTTTCTTTTTAGCTACCTGACCCTCTATTTCCAGCAATGGGATATGGTCACAGAAGTATCAATATCATGTAGTTAATAAATTCAGAATGTTCACCAGATCAAGGTCTCTATTTCCATAATACACATTAATGCGGAGCAGAGACGCTGGGCGCGATTCAATGACCTGCCTAAACCTTCACTGCTTTTAACAGAGGTAAAAAATGCTCGGTTTGCAATTCAACAACCCGTCTAAAAATCTAATTCTCAGGAGTCGAATCTGGACTATGACCCCAGAAAAAGTTAGAATGAAAACCAGACCATAGAAAATGAGTGCATGTTACAAATGATACATTTTTGTTATTAATTAGTTGTTAATATATTAATAATGAATTATTATTTTTACTAAAGATTATTAAACACTAGATAATAAAGCCTGCGTTGGCCTGATATTTGCAATAATGCAATGTATGCACTCACAACCAAAAGGTTTCTTTCGGATTATAATGGCTCAAGTACTTAAGGACAAAATACCAGGAAAATAGCCTCTAGAGCATGAAACCGGTCATCAATCAATTATATTCCACAGTGTATTTTATATCTGTAAAAATATCACATGTATAGTATATATGATTTATCTTTGTCTTATACGGAATCGATTTCATATCAAGGGAATCTGAGGTTTGTCGTAATGTATTTAGAAAATTGTTGATTTTAAATTGAAGATCGCATTTAGTATGATGAAATTCTGAATCACATTCACTAAAAAAATGGAAATTTTAAGGCAGCTTTTGCAGGGGTGCGGTGGAGAAAGGAGAGAACATTTAGAGATCCTGTGTTGATCGTGCCTTTGAATACTAGTAGCGGAATACAAATTTGACTTCTGTCTAGGGGCGCTTAAAAACCCGCGATCACGAATAGTTCATATGAAAATAAAAAAGAAAAAAGGAAAAAGAAAAAATATAGTGTGATACAGTAAAAACAATGTAACTCCGGCACAAAGCTTCAATTGATGCACTTACAGTGTGGATAAGCTTTTAGTGCGTATATCAAAACCACTTCTCGGTATATGTGTTGATTCCTAGGCTCCACGTGTATGCAAGACAAGAAATATCCAATAGGGTGATACCTTTGCAATCATTTTGGACTTCAATTCGTCTTTCTATTCATCTTAGCTATTTTATATATTTGTTTTTAATACAGCTCAAGTATTACCTTTTTTATCACGTCCGGACAACTTTGTAAACACCTATATGGTGTCGTTGCCGACGGGTATTTGGTAAGGGCTTAGTCCCAGATTAAATAATTTATTTATTTTATCCGGTATTTTTTTAATCTATTTATGGCACATATTATCAGTTCATGAATTAATAAACACACACTATTTATTATACACATAAGCACTTGCACTTTATTCACATTGGAACATTGAAGAAATATTCGTGTGGAATCCAGCAAAGCCACCTCAGGAACTCCATCAAAGGATTGGCTCCACTTCAGGACAACAAACCAGATGAGCTTGATATCTCTCTACTAAATGTGAGTGCATTACTACACAGCACATATATTGATTGCAAAGGTATCACCCTATTGGATATTTCTTGTCTTGCATACACGTGGAGCCTAGGAATCAACACATATACCGAGGAGTGGTTTTGATATACGCACTAAAAGCTTATCCACACTGTAAGTGCATCAATTGAAGCTTTGTGCCGGAGTTACATTGTTTTTACTGTATCACACTATATTTTTTCTTTTTCCTTTTTTCTTTTTTCTTTTCATATGAACTATTCGTGATCGCGGGTTTTTAAGCGCCCCTAGACAGAAGTCAAATTTGTATTCCCTTTTTCAACATTCCGTGGAGAGTGTTCGTAGGGTTGCAGCTATAGACCCGATCTCAAGAAAGGAAAGTATTTCTTTTTCTTTCTCTTTCTTTATTCTCACTTTTTTTGACACTTGGTTTCATTTCTTCACGTCCAATACTAGTAGCGGAGCAGCTTTTTCTTCCCTTTTAGGTTAGATCTCCCATTCCGGCACATTAAACGTTAAAGCGAATCCCTCCCTCCATAAACAGATTAAAAGAATACTTGAATGCATCCACAGGCAGCTGTGTAACGTGAAATGTATTCATAGTGAGAATGAGGGGACAGACAGTACCGAGGTATAAATAATTACAGCTCTTTATTCTAGAACGCAGAAACTAAATTCAATCACTGGCCAAACAGAACATTGGCAGACTCCTGGGAGAAGAGCGGCGCAAACCACAGAACGGCAGAGGATTTACATCTGTTCTTAGGGAGATGTATTTCAGCCCCTCGGCTTATAACTGGATGGTGTCCAGCATTATAGGATGGGGCGTTAAATCTAAATACTGTCATGTAAGAACATTCTACGGATTCACTCAGCTACATAATGTATTGTGTAACGTTCACACAATAGGGATAATGATTATATAAATATTACGTAAGAAATGGTACAATTACAAGGCTTTATTAAAAATGTGTTCTTTTATTCTTTTTTAGGGAGAGCCCACACTGGGGGTACAGCCGGTTTTACGTTGCAAGTTAAAATTCATAATAGGAGTGCTATACGTATCAAATGCATGCGGAGAGAAGGAATGAGTGCGATGTAGGCTGTGTTTGATTCGGTAAAAAAGGGCAGACAAGTGCCCCCAACTCTCCTGTGGCATCCCAAACACATGGCACTTTAAGCATCTGTCTAGTGAAAAACGTGGCCCTAGCTCTATAATTTAAGCTGTATGGGATGTGCGCCATGCTCCAGTATAGTGCGTCATGCCCCAGTATAGTGCGCCATGCTCCAGTATAGTGCGTCATGCCCCAGTATAGTGCGCCATGCTCCAGTATAGTGCGTCATGCCCCAGTATAGTGCGCCATGCTCCAGCATAGTGCGTCATGCCCTAGTATAGTGCGTCATGCCCTAGTATAGTGCGCCATGCTCCAGTATAGTGCGTCATGCCCTAGTATAGTGTGTCATGCCCTAGTATAGTGCGCCATGCTCCAGTATAGTGCATCATGCTCCAGTATAGTGCGTCATGCTCCAGTATTGTGCGTCATGCCCCAGTATAGTGCGACATGCTCCAGTATAGTGCACCATGCTCCAGTATAGTGTGCCATGCTCCATTATAGTGCGTCATGCTCCAGTATAGTGCGTCATGCTCCAGTATAGTGCACCATGCGCCAGTATAGTACACATGCTCTAATATAGTGCGTCATGTTCCAGTATAGTGCGCCATGCTCCAGTATAGTACACATGCTCCAGTATAGTACACATGCTCCAGTATAGTGCACCATGCTCTAGTATAGTGCGCCATGCTCCAGTATGGTGCGCATGCTCTAATACAGTGGACAGTTTGTGCCAGGTAACCGCACCATATCTCAACCCATACAACAGGTCCATGGCCATAATACAATGGTGGGCAAACTTTTCCTGAGCAGTACCCCCAATGAAATCAGTGCAAATTCAGAATGGCTCAGCAGTTGTGAGTTCACCAAGCTTTCCATTTAATGGGATAGGCGAAGGTACAGCAGAAAATTAAATTGCCAGTTAAGGGTGAAAAGTAGGTAAGGGGTAAGAATGGAGGGGGGCAAGTAGTAAAGTAATATTCATTTTCTAGCCAGTGTGGTTGGAAAAGTCACTTTAAGAGCAGCAGCTTTCTGCTCATGCGCACTGGTCTCCTCAGAGCTCCTGGAACTCTTCCACGAGCCAATGCTGACCGGCAGTGAGTATACCGTCCGTGCGCTTTGACAAACAGGAGATGTGTTCAGCTAAACGGATCTCCGGGAGGCCTACAAACCAGACGAGGGAGAGGCTTCTGCGGAGGATTCCATACCTTAATGGCGACACAGCTATCATGTGTATTAAAGGGCATATGATCACAGGAGTGTCCCTTTAAATCTAGGAAAAAAGACACAATTTCTATAATGAGCTGAAAGTCCTAAAATTGCAAGAAGCAAAAACCCATCCTAACCCTTACAAAAAAATTACTGCAGTTTTTCTGAAGTAATACTGCAGTTTTTTGGACATGAAAAAACTGCAATACTGCACTTTTACTGCAGTATTACTGCACATTTACTGCACTTTTTTTTTTATACTGCAAACCTACAGTTGTGCTTCAATGTACTGCAGCTTTATTGCATTTGTACTTCCTTACAAAAATAACTGCAGTAAAACTGCAGTACAGTGAAGTACAAATGCAGTAAATGTGCAGTAATACTGCAGTAAAAGTGCAGTATTACAGTTTTTTCATGTCCAAAAAACTGCAGTATTACTTCAGAAAAACTGCAGTAATTTTTTCGTAAGCGAAACCTTAAGTGCTCCGCTGCTGCCAAGTTACACCGAACTTTTTAAAAAAATAAATAAAATGTTGTGGGCTTTTATCGCAAAAATGTAAAATTTACCCACAATAATATGCAAACCATCCAGAAAATAGAGCTGAAAGCAGAATAAACAGGCACATACATTGCGGGAGAATGCGTAAAACTCCCAAATAAATACTGACTGCTAAAAATCAGACTTCATTTGTTTCATTTTAGAGAATATTCATAAAATTAAATTGAGCGCTTTAACTGAAGGGTTAACTTATTAAATCAAATTTAAAAAGCAAATTTCTGTAAAGGATTAGAATAAAAAAAACAAACAAAACAAGATATACAAATGTGTTCTTTATCAAATCTTCAAGTTATAAAATCCAATAAAATGTTAGTGAAATCTTGTCTCGAAGCCCCCACCTGGCGCAGGGACATTTTGTTTAGCGTCCCATTAAACCTAAAGCCGCCACTTGAGTAATTGCTGCCTTTTCTTTTTTTTTTTTTCTTTTTTTTTTTTATTGCTGCCTTTTCATGTTTGTTGAAATATGTATTTGCCAAAGAAATAAAACTCTTGTGTTTGTCCTTTGAAGGCAGAAACAGAGAAAACAGGGACAGCAGATGGTCAAAAAGAACAAACCGAAACCAAGGATTAAGCAAGCGATCAGACAAGCTGTCATTACAAGTTGTCATCATCGGCGACTTTTTTTTCTATAATCTCTCAGCAGTCGTTAGTAAGATAGAATAGGAAATGTCAGAGACTTTTATCAGGCTGCGCTGTGCTCCTCTTCCCAGCTGCGGCCAACGCTGGCTGCCAGCTGCGTCGTCTCTTGTTTTAAAGGCTGCCAGAGACCTGGTGGTAACACGGTTTATTATACATTCCATCTCCCCGGAAAGGGTAAATGAGGCCAGGCATCTCTATAAAGAAAGGAGAGCCATAGGTGGGTTACTATTGCTTCCACGAGATGAGACAAGCCCTGGATAATAAGAGTAAGGGCTGCATGACTGGGCCTATATTAACAGTAAGCTGCTGTCAGGATGTAGAAAGGGGTCATCCGTAGGACATCCTATAGGGTTCCTTGTCCTGCTTGGGTGGGGTTTCTGGCTGTCTATTTATGGGACCCCCCTTTCCCGCCTTTGGTCAGACAATATTTCCAGCTTATTAAGCAGAGAATCTGTTAAAGCAGTGAATCCCCGCCCTCCCTCCCCAAATTTTCACTTTTATTTATCTGAACGGAGTCTATGGCTGAATTCTGAGCGTTAGGTGATATGTTTACAGTTGGCTGTTATGCCGACGTTATGTTTCTTGTTAATTTCTCCACGGGTTCAGTCCCTGGGGGAATTTTGGAAGGGTAGGGTGTTCCGACCCAACGGTTCCCGTATGGTATTTGGCGGGACATCCCTACAAATGTTATTTAACAATGTTTATGTTTTACTAATTTTCTACATTTTTTGTCACAGTAATAAAGCGCTGTGGCCTTACATTTTCCAACGACCTCCTGGCTTTTGTGTTTTTATTTATGTGTTTCAACTGTATGTTAATATATAGTGCCCGAGTCAAGTTGTATGATTTGTTTGAAGGCCAGTTTGCATAATGATCAAATTTATATTGGGGTTGGGCTATGATGAATAGCGAAGGAACATATCTTACAATTTAATTTCTTTAGAAAGGTCCAATGGCTACTAGGTAGATTCACAAACGAGGCTCCCGTATGCCCTCCATTATTGCCAGGGACTTTTCACGGAGGTTGGATGGGAAGCTCAGACGCAGGTTCTTCAACTCCAGTTGTATCTGTACACGCGTATCTTTGTAATGTAAATGCATAACCATGTGTTACGATGGTACACACCACAGAATATGTTATGGATGTTATGTTATGTTAATAATCCTGGCTATGTGCCCTTATAAATAGGGGGAATCTTGGTGGACCATTAGCAGGGCATGGGTGGTCAGAGCTGGGAATTGGCTAGTTTTTCTCTGCTGCTCTGGGGTCGGTGTCTCCAGTCTCTGGTGCAGGGGTGGTATTTGGTCATGCCAATTCCTGACCAGGTTGCACCCAATCTGCAACCCTTCAAATAGGTCTACTCATACCACCACATCACAGCCTTCCTCCCTCCTATAATGAGGAGAACGAGAGCTCTGGGGTAGCAGCCCTACAAAATTCCCTGGCGTGTGAGTGGTGACCAGAGGCATTCTTTATATGAAAAACAGGGCAGTTGCCCCAGACGTCACACTCGGGGGGACGCTGCTTCTCCTCCTCTGTCCATCTGGACTATTTGTGGAAAAAAGTGCAGAAGATGCAGGAATATCCCGGCAAACCATACAACGGGTGCTCAGTTCCTACGAACATGACCAAAACTATGGCGTTTACAGTACTTTATTCATGGCCAGTGTCTTTAATCTCCCACCCCCACAGCCTTTCTACGATTATCCTTGGGCTTCTTGTTGCCTTTTGTACGGGGTCAGATGATATCATATTGCCCCACACAATGAGCGCATATTACTGTACATTAGTTGAGACCTTTTCAGTCTCCAGATAGCTGTCTTTAAGCCACTGTCACCCTGAGCAGATGAGCTAATTTGTTTACAAGCACTTTATTACTGGCCCTTTTAAGACTGCAATTCAGAAACGAAATTAATAGGATAAATTGCACGCCTTCATTTGTTACAATGATACCCAATTCCCCGTCTGCATAGAAAAACATGCTGGAGGCAGCAGAATCCGGTCTCTGTTCTCTGTTTCTCATAGATCGTGATTTGCTCTTCGGCTGGCAGGACGCTTGGAGAAACTGACAATGGGACAGCTGTAATCAGTACAGAGACAGGCGAGAGGAGAGCTGGCAAGTGACAAGTTGTCAATGAAACCACTTATCATCTGTATGAATCGTTCCAGACCTCTGTGTCTTGCACCGTGGAGGAGACTTGCATTGTCAGCAGAAGCAGCGGCTAACCTGCCTTTGAATAAATCAGATTTAATATGTTGTAACTATCACTCTGCCTGTCATTTCAAGTAAAGGATGGCATTTACAGTTTTCGTGAAGCTCCAGGGTCCACTCCAAGAATTATTTACAAAGGCATAACAGCAAAAACTGGCCTGAGTATTTAAAGCATACATAAGAGGGGCAGGTGAATACTATTTTGTTTGTTGTTGTTTAGAAAAACACATTCTGATGATCAGTATTATTGTATAAGATAAAGAATCATGGGCATCCTCCAGTTACTGCCAAGCTGGGACCCAAGTCAACAAATATGGCGGTCCCTATATTTCCTCCCCTCTTATCTACCACTTCTGTATCTAATTGCTGCTCTGATGAGCTGGTAAGAAGGTAACAAAAACAGGGCAGGCGGTCCCAAAATTATTTCCCAAATACCTCTCATTTTTACAGTTTCTTTTATTCTGTTGATATGTGCTGGGGCCCAAGTCAAAAGATCTGCCTCATTTATTTTGGTTTCCTCGAGTGAAAGTCTCATGTGTTGGGCCCCAAGTCAACAGATGCGGCCTGGGCAGTTGCCATATTCTTTCTAAAAGCCTCTATTCACCGTTTGTTGCTGGACACCAAGCCGTATGAAGAATGGAAACATAGTCCCCTTTTTCCAAAAGCTCTTTGCGTTTTTTGCTGTTGGTTACACCTGCTAAGTGTCAACAAATGGCCTATTTTTTTATATATTTTTAAAACTTGTACCCCAATTCGCTCTTCTTATTCAGCTCCTAGGTTTTGTTTCTATGACATTGGGGGCTAAAGTAAAGAGAAACAGGTTTGATGTTCCCCAGCTTCCTTCTTCATTTTCTCATTTTTCTTTTGCTTCCCGGGGCATGAGTCAAAAAGTTGGTCACTGGTTCTTTTGCTGTTTGCCTGTGCTCAGCTGTAAGTCAACACAAGAAGAATGGCTCGTTCTTCTGGTTTCATACAAAGGGCCCATTTATTCCATTGCTCCTTGTCTTTATGTTTGTAGGTACTGGGCTCCAAGTCAATGGAAGCATGTAGGGGAGGTCTTTGGCTACTTAGCTCATAATATATAGATTTATTTTTTAATTATATATGCTGGAATCCTTTCCATGATGTTCTTTCTTTGTTTTAGTTATTTGCTGTATAGACAAGTCCTTGCATTCTTCTTAAATGCACCTTTCATTCGCTTCAAGAAGCAGAAATTGGACAGCATTCTTCCAAAGATCTTCCCTTTTTCTTTAAGGACTTATTTTTTAACTAACACGTACTGGGATCAAAGTAAAAAAGTCACTCACATTCACTGAGTGACCTTTATCTCTTTTGAGTTTTTTCTTCTTAATTGTATGTGATATGTGTTCCAACTCGATAAATGCTGGAAGATACAGCCCCTTGGTAAATCCCGAAGAGCCAATTTTGTTTCACTTTTTTGTTTTCTTTTTTCTTGTTGCTTCCAAATTCTGGGGAAGCAAGGTGGTCCCCTAGTTATATGAAATAGGGTGCTATGAATCACCCCCTCATTTAAAATACTAGTTCACTGCTTGCATGTGCTGGGCCTCCGAGTCAACAAAAGCAGGGCATAGTTGGGTGGTTTATCAGGTTCCTTCTAAAAAAAAGCCCCCTTTCATTTGAAGCTTAATTTTATTTATTTATTTATTTTGATGGCTTGCGCATACTGGGTCTCCTTACCTGGACCAGACAAATCAAAAAGCCCCTGCGTCGTGCGGCAGTCCGGCCCAATGGCCATGCCTCAGCTCTTCGTCCCACGTCTTAAAAGTGGTGGGATAAAGAGCTGAGGCACGGCTATTGGGCAGAGCGGTGCGTGCTCGCCGGCTGCTTTAATTTCATTAGGCGCCGGTGGAGTGACTGCCGCACGACGGCCGCTTTCAATGTCGCTCGCAGCCACTTTGGTGGTGCAATGGGCCACTTGACTAGACTTGCCCCCCAGGCCTTAGGCTGCCAGCCCTCCCCTGCATGCCCCCTACATCATGCTGTGCCCCACAGTGTGCCCCCCCCAATTGAAACTGTAATTATTTTTTTTTGCAGCTGCGGCGTAGGAGAGAGAGGGGACGCCAAGCGGTCGCTCGGGAATACGTTTTCAGCAACAGCCAGTTTCAAAGAGATAAGCCCCCATGTGCCCCCCCAAATATGAAAGCTGGAGACGCCACTGGTTGTGTTGGTGTGTCTGTGTGTGTGAGTTAGTGTAAGTGACAGGGTAAGTGTTAGTGTGAGAACCCCCCTTGAGGTCAGGCTTTGGATTCGTCCAGACATGATGTCTATTACCCAATAGTTGTGCAAATTTGAACCCTTAACTCATCACCCCATCTACCGATGCAACGGTCCAGTCAGCAGGAACAACTTATTGGTTGTCATAGTGATAGAACTACGTTTCACGTCAACAGGAGCCTTCACTACGTTTCTATCATGCTGCAGTTGCAGTTTATGTGACTTTTTTCATATCACAGTTAATTACCGACTATCTTTTTTATTTGCAGTAACAGTATACTGATGAGTACATTAAAAATCCTATAATCAGTTACAAAGCAAACACTGTTTTTTTTTAAATAACACAAGGTTTTGGTGCGCTTCAGTCCAGGTGCAAATATTGCAGCTGTAAGAGTAGTTATTGTGACATCATAGCTCTGTGATGCAGTAAAGGCAGAGCGGAATGTTTGTGTGCGGGACACAGGCTCAGGCCACCACTTTGCTGGACTGACTGAACAAGGAAGATGAAGCTGGTAGTTATCTTGTTATTTCTACTGGTGATAGAAGTCTGCCCGGCTCCACTGCCTGCAAATTGGCACGATGATGATGATGACAAGTTAATGAAGATGAAGACAGCACCAAGCAAGCCTCAGAACAATTATCAGAACAACATGGATACAAAATCTATTGCTTTTATTGCAACATTGGCGATTGTGTCCATTTTCCTGAGCTGCTGCCTGGTTGGATTCATCATCTACAAATATGTAGCTTTTAATGGCGATAATAATGCCAGCCGTCATCAAACCCTTGCAATAATACGTCCGAATGTCTTCGCATTCATACGGTCTGTATTCTTTGCATAAAAAAACACCTTTATCATTTGTGATTGGAGTCTACCCGGCTCCCCTGCCCATAAATTGGCACAATGAAGACGACAACAAGTTAATCAAGATTTAGAAAGTACCAAGCAAGCCTTCAAACAACTATCAGAACAACATGGATACAACATGGATACAACATGGCTTGCTGTTATTCCATCAGTGACGATTGTGACATTTTGCCAGAGCTGCTGCCTGGATTCATCATCTACAAATATGTAACTTTTAATTGTGATAATAATAGCAGCCTTCATCAAACCCGTGGAAGAACCCGTTCCAATTATATTCACATTCATACGGTCTGCATTCTTTACATAATAAATAGCTTTATAGTTTGTGATGGAAGTCTTCCCTGCTCCCTTGCCTGTACGTTGGCATGATGAGGACGACGACAAGTTAATCAAGATGAAGATGATACCAAGCAAGCCTCCGAACAATTATCAGAACAACTTGGATATAACATGGATTCCTGTTATCACATCAGTGATGATTGTGAGATTTTGCCAGAGCGGCTGCTTTGTTGGATTCATCATCTACAAATATGTAACCTGTAATCTCTATAACGATGGCTGCCTTCATCAAACCCATGGAAGAACCCGTCCAAATGTATTCAAATTCTTACTGTTTGTATTTACTGAATAAATAGCGTTGATATGAAAGAAAAGTTGTTTTATTCTGTTGCGCCGATCTTACTTTATATAATTATATAATCATTATATACAATATTTTATGGAAAGGTTCTGCATGATTATTCCTACCCATTGTTACCTCTTGCCTAATTAAGTTGGTGATTGCTCTATCAAGATGGTGGCACATATTCAAAATGCTGGTCAATGGAGCACACCTCACTAATCACTATGTGATCAGTGAAATAAAATTAAGAAAATATTTAAAAAAAAACCCTGAAAATGTAAAAATAGTTTAAAAAAAATAAGTAAAATGTAAAAATAAAAAGACCAGTTCATCCAGTTCAAAAAAGATATTTCCAAATATGTAAAAAAAAAAAAAGTCCTTTTGTATCTCCCCAAAAAATACCAGCAGTTCAAATACCATAGGATTGAATTTTCACAGATGTTACAAACAGGGCATAGGCACAAAATGAGAAGATGTAAAATTAATTAAAAAAAAATTGGTTGCTGCCGGAGGAGGCCCCTGCAGGCGACCAATAAGCTCACTCGCACGGCCTTTTTAACTCCTGACGGCGATAACCCCTGCGATGCTGCGTAGATAGCGGGAGCGGAAATCCGTAGGTTTGCCGTCAGGAGATAAACTTGGAGCAGGGAGACAGGCCAAGTTCCCCGTCAGGAGTTAAAGGGCCGTGCAAGTGACTCTATTGGTCGCCGGCCAACTCTTCGTGTTCGTCTTTGTGGAGGAAAAAAAATCTTCGTATAGTAGATCGATAGTACTAACAGCTGGCTACCCCTACCTTTACTGTTTATTTCAGAATATGTTTTGTCCTCGGTACACCTACGTGTGCACAGGAATCAACTTGTTACATTCCTACTGCCATTTAACATGCTTTATCGGTCGTATTCTCTCCTCTTTCCGGTCGCGTTGATGCCAGCGGTGCAGCGAGAGAATTCACAATGATTCCTGCTTGGCAGGAGTGCTCGACCAGCTAAAGGTAACTCAAAGTGACAGCTTCAAATACCACATGTATGTGTTGGTAAAGGGTAACGCTAGTGTGAAAGTGCCAGGTTCAACTGGAAGAGAAAAATGTATCGCTTAATGCAACGTGACATCCACCTTGAACCCATCAGAGTTCAGATATCCAGAAAGGGTTCTGTCTTTTGCCCCAGGCAGAGCAACCACAACCGTACACTGACAGCTACGGGGCACCGTATTTAAACAATTCTAACATGTGTTTTATCGTTTATATAATAAATATAATTGTACCTGCTTGTGAGTAAAATACTAGTCGTCCGTGGTGGCAGCCATATTGCTAGATTAGCGTTTCTACTGCATCCAAATCCCTGGGTCTCAAGGTCTATGCCATCCATCATACCTTCCGAGTGTCCTTCTTTAAGACAGACAGTCCTTCTTTGGGACTTTCTAATTCCTATGTCCCTATGTCTCTCCGGGAGATAAATGGCCCCAATAAGTTGATTTACCTTTATTGCTTATAGCACAGAATTGTTTTTTTTAGCTTTTTTCTGGTGAGAATCTGAACTTTACAGGTAATGATAGTAACATGTTTACTTCCTGTAAATACTAGGAACATGTAAAATATGCAGGACATGTTCTTATATATAGACATCACGTGTAACTCACACAGCAAAGTATGACATGTCTGCTGTGATCATGATCAAGTACGTGAAACACATGCATACCTTGTCAAGAATATGATTTAATAGTTACGGGTGTCTCCTGATGTTACAAACTTAATAAAGGGACTATATCTTCTTTATATCGATCCAGAAAAAGTTAAAGGCCAGTTCAGCTATAGATGGTGGGGAGCTGGCACGTGAAGTAAGAGGAGCTGGGAGCACATATGAAGCCTTTCTTGTGATATTTACTGACGGGCAAAAGAGTCATCCCGTCGATCGAATTGGGCAATGGAAAGACAAAAAAAATTATATCTAAAAGTCTTTGCTGCTAGGGGCAGAATAAATACATACGTCACATGAATTACTGTAAATAGGGGTCCTTTAATGCAATAACGTATATTTCCATACAGTGAGTCCTTTATTCTCATGCATGCATAACTGCCAACTGTCCTGACAATAGGGATTATTTCTTGGCCAAGTGTCCTGACGACCATGAATTGATGAGCAGAGATGAGCTACTGTGGCCTCAGATCAGTAGTTTTGCGGAGATTCCCTACATTAATCCCCCTCTTTTACAGAAAAGGAGTTAAATTATGGAGAAGGGGCCCCCTTATGACCTTCCTGCCTCCGTTTTACAGCTCCGCTAAGATCCGAGCTGACAGCTCCTACACTTTATTCAGCGTGAGTAGCCTCACCTTCTGTAGAATGGTTGGAGAGGTGGAAGTACACCTTTTATAGGCCTGAATGCCATTCTGATATGTTTAGAAAAACTTCATAAATCTACAAGGAAAACATATAAAGCCTGCAATTCAGGAGTGTAAGGTCCAGATGAGAAAAGTAAATAATGTTAATTTCTAACACTTTGTGGGACTGCTGTTTCAATGTAAAGAGTCAGTGTTCACATTCCATTAGTGAGCAAATTGGGATTTTCTAACCCGTGGAATTTGGCCGAGGAACGCATTCGCTGTCACTGAACTTTCCCCGTCACCTTTAGAATGTTTTAATTGATTTTCCCTATCTGCGTTCACGCGGCGCTCACGGAATCGTAGCTGTCTTTTCTCACATGCAGCGATTTCACGGAAATCTGTGAGTACGGCACTGCGCCAAGAACAGTGCCACGGTTATAAAGTATCACTGATAAATATGTAAGGATGGGTTTGCTTCTCCTAAATTGTCCTGTAAGGGTTTGTCGTGGACTGCATGCATATCACTATACGCAATCTTTTTTTATCATTTAAAAAATTAGACCCCTGTCTCATTTTCCTCCTTCCCCTGCCAGCTTCGACGGAAACAGGAAGTGTACTTGAGTATGCTTCCTCCACATGTGCTATAGAGCTTCCCAGCTCCACTTGCATTAATAAAAACTAACTTTAGCATAGGTAGACACTATGGTTTTATTAACCAGTTCACAGCAACCTTCAAATGATCCCAAATGTCATTGACTTCAGGGAGTGCTTGGGTCTGCGGCTGAACTCTCTGTGACTGAGTTTGCATTAAGTTCCTCCAGAGTCTTAAGCTTCTCTTACCAACTGTCGGCTGTTCCTTCTCATTTAAGCTGAGCTTAACCCAAATGTATCTTAGTACATCCCTGAAAGTATACATTTGGCGATGGACACCCATGGAGGTTAATATTTGGACAAATCACTGTTCTAAACTTCATGATCACACTAAGATCCAAACTGAAAGGTCCTCTATTTGTTGCAATGTAAGTAACCTCTGATACTATGAAAGAGTTTGGGAAATTGTAACACTTGACAGGCGCATCGTCGAGATAGGGCTTGGGAAGGACACCAAAATATTCTCCCCCCACCAAACCCAATAACGGAGACCACACCGATATGTTGGAAAATAATTGTCCACAGCTTTATTATAAACTCTAACAAAATAAATATATTAACATATATATGTATGATATAAACATATATATACAACATTCCAAACAATAAGTCATTGTCCACAACAAATAACACACAGTATAACCGTCACACATCCCCAACATGTCAACACCTAGACAATGACCCACAAATTATAACACATAAACCTCACCATACAAGTGAGGTGCACACTAACACCAAACCAACAGTAGGGGCATACCGAGATACCCCTACCACCCCAGGTTCTGAGCCACAGACCAGCTCGAAACCTACCAAACGAACCAACCATACCAACCAGACAACCATAACCAACCAAAACATCCCCATTCTACCCCCCACCTAACCAATCCAGCCCCGCCACAAGCCAGACCTTGAAACCTCAAGCCGTCTGAGCTCCGCCATCCCGAAAAAACTTGGCACGAACAATACCTTCGTGAAAACCAAGATTCAAAAAATCCAACCCCACATCAGACAGATGAACTCCATCTCCCCGAAAGTTCCCTGGGCAACCGAGACTCCAACTCACGGTGCCGAACAACCACACCACCAAGCCGACGAATGAACGTCGACATCAGCTTATTAACCTTACCCCTGCAACGAGCAAGGGCCGCCTGATCCCTAGCAAAACGCCAACACAAACGCGGAACCATTTCCGACCAAATCACAGTGACCCCCGGAACCAACTCACGAAGCCGGTTAACATCCTGCTTCATCTGCCGAACCAACTCCCGCTGCGGGACCAGACCTAAGTCATTACCCCCCGCATGCAGCAACACAAAATCAGGTGAACCACCAGCCCTCAACATGCGCCAAAGCTCACCACATACTTCCCTCCACACATATCCCCGATAACCAAACCACATCACTCTGATCCGGTCCTCAGGAAAGCCCAGCTGCTGACCGTTGACACGAACTGCAGCTCTCCTCTTGGCCCAGAACACGAACGAGTGTCCGATGATCCACACCACCAAACCTGAAGGGAAGAAAACGGAGAAAACAGGAACAAAAAACATTATACACCAATCACAACAAACGATCCGGGCGCAAATATGATCTGAACCGAACAGATTCCCAGTGCCCAATCTTCTTAACCAACTCATCACCCAACCCCAAACGAGCCGCTTCCGTAGCAGCACCGATGCGAAACGAATGGGTCCCGAACTGAGTCGGATCCATACCCAACCTCCGCAACCCATCCCGAAACACCCGAAAAACTGAAACCGAGAGAGAGCAGAACCATCCGCATGCATCAAAAACGAACCATCCACCACCGGGCGACAGCCCAAAAACCTCAAGGCACACCGAACCGGACACAAAACCGACCCACGCAAAGGGTACAGCACTACATCACACCCCTTACCAAAAACGTCCGTCTTAGAACGACGTAAACGAATGGAAACCTCACAGTCCGACACAACCACATCCGACCGCTGCAAACCACCTTGAGCACCACGGCTAGCACTGACCAACTCCCCGATCCGAAAGGCCCCAAAAAAGGCTAACACAAACCCCAACCGAAACAGCGTCACCTCATACTCCGAATAACAAATGCCCGAAAGCACATCCCACAACTTACCCAACAATTGAACAGATAAGGGCCTCCTAGAATCCAACGACCGACAGCCCTTCCGAAACCCCCGAAGCGCTTGCCTCACCAAAAACTGTTTCGTATAATCCGCCCACCCCTTAAATTTAAACAAAAAGGCCAAAGCCGCCATATTCCTGTCCAACACCGCAGCGGAAGAACCATCCGAAATCAAACGGAACAGAAACCACAATAAAGCATCGACCCGCTGAACCTCCGACGAGTCACCACCTACCCACGACACTGTCTCGTCCCAAGCATCCCAAACTTTACCATATGCTGCCCACGTGGTAGGAGCCAAAGATGATCTCACAAGACGTGCAAACATTCGGTCCCTATCCGCCACAGATCCTCCGGACAGTCCTGACCCAGTTCCCTCGCACCAGGGGCCACCTCTCGAAAACGCACCCACTGAAAACGAGACAAAGAATCAGCAACCACATCAAAAACCCCGGAACATGCTTAGCCCTAAAAACTACATTCAACGACATACATCGCAACACAAATTTGCGCAACAACCGAACTACCGGCACCGACGCCGCGGATAACCGATTCACAGCATGAACCACAGCCATATTATCAGAAAAGAATATCACCTTCCTATTCGTCAGCAAATCACCCCACAACGATAGCGCCACCACCAACGGAAACAACTCCAAGAACGCCAAATTCCGCATCAGCGGGCTACCCGACCAAGATTCCGGCCAACGCTCCGCACACCACCGACCGTTGAAATAAGCCCCAAAACCGACGCTACCGGACGCATCCGTAAATAACTCCAACTCCTCAGCGGAAACAGCCAACTCTCGAAAAAACACCGTCCCATTAAAATGCTGCAAGAACGTGTCCCACACCTCCAGATCGGCCTTCATGGCCGCCAAAACTCTCACAAAATGGTGTGCCGCCCGCACTCCAGCCGTAGCCCTAGACAAACTGCGACAGAAGACCCGTCCCATTGGAATAGCACGGCCCGCGAAATTCAACCGCCCAATCAATGACTGCAAATCCCGCAAAAAAAACCTTACGCGAAGCTCGCACCCCCCAAACCACCTGCCGCAAAGCCAGCAACTTGTCCTGCGGCAACCGACACTCACCCTTCACCGAATCAATTTCCAAACCCAGGAAACTCAAACAAGTCAAGGGACCCTCAGTCTTACCCGCCGCCAGCGGAACCCCGAACGACTCAGCCACCCATTCCAAAGTACGCAACACGAATTTACAATCACGCGAACCGGCCGGACCAACACAAAGAAAATCATCCAAGTAATGAACCAAAAAACGACTACCCGACTCCTCCCGTACCACCCATTCCAAAAAAGAACTAAACTTTTCAAAATAAGAGCACGATATCGAACAACCCATCGGCAAACACAAATCCACAAAATAACTACCCTCAAAGTAACAACCCAACAAATGGTGGCAGTCAGGATGAATCGGCAACAACCGAAAAGCAGATTCCACATCTGCCTTAGCCATAAGCGCCCCAGGCCCAGCCCTCTTGACCAACTCGACCGCCTGATCGAATGATGCATAAGAGACCGAACATAGCACCTTATCAATGTCATCGTTCACCGACAACCCTTTGGGATAAGATAGGTGATGGATAAGCCGAAACTTACCAACCTCCTTCTTGGGCACCACACCCAAGGGAGAAACCCTCAGATCCGCCAAAGGCACCCTGTCAAAAGGACCCGCCATCCTGCCCAAATGCACCTCCTTAAACAACTTCTCCCTAACCACGTCCGGAAACGACTTAACCGATTTCAAATTCCGTAAACACCGACGACAATCCCTAACACTAAATGGGATAAAGAAAGCAACACGAAAACCTTCCCTCAACAACACAGCATCCCGCACATTACCGTAGCGGCTTAGCCACGGTAGCATCACGTCTAACCTCACTGGGGTTCTGCCCAGGGGCAGCCGCTGTCCCCGAAGCCCCCCCAGACCCCCCCCGGCACTACCTGGCTTACCCCGCTTAAAGCACCTACTGAGACCGTGTCCCCTCCCACAACCGGAGCACTCATGCTTAAACTTACACGAAGTCCCCCACTTGCACTGGCCTTCGTTAAAGAGCCAGCAATAGCCTTTCTTGTTACTGGCCGACCCGGACGCCTGCCCACCCGAGCCGACCCCTGACTGAAAGGGAGATGCCTTCTGAGCCATCATGAGCTTCACCCAGAGGGGCAGGTCCATTTGGTCCCACCGCATCCCCGGATTAGCTGCCAACCGCTGCCGAAACTGCTCATCGTACTTCCACCAGGCCAAGCCCCCGTAAGTACGATAAGCCTCCCAAATACCGTCCACATAGCAAAACAGGGACGAACACAAAGAAGGCGACTTCTCGCCCAGAACGCTAGCGAGAATACAAAAAGCACGCAACCAGTTGCCGAACGACTTAGGAATCTTCCTATATCTCCTACGCTTCTCCTCCTCCTCTTTCTTACTATCCTTCTTATCCTCTTCCTTAAGGTCAAGGAATTCCTCTAACGGCAATAGAGAAAAAATCTCCACAAACTCCCCTTTCCACAGCTTCTCCTTAACCTCCTTCTTCAAAAGAGCCCCCAACGGACCCGCAAACGAGACGTAAGCATTCTGCTTTGCCGAATCCGGGATCTCACCTGACAACTCAGCCCTCTCACTCCCATCTGCGACCCCTACATCCACCGACACCTCACCACCTTCGCCACCGCTCGTCACAACCGCCGCCGCGGGCTCAACCACCCTAACACCCGAAATCGCCTCACCCGGCACCCACACCTGTTCTACCCGAGGAGCCTGCCCTGCTACCTGACCGAAAGACTCTAACAAACGCCTCAACCCAGCTAACAACTGCTGCGCTTGCGCCCCCGAAGGTGACTCACCACCAGGACCCAATGCCGTCGGTGGCCTCTGGGTCGCTTCCAAACCGCTGCCAGGCACCACATGCCCCGGCACGGCCGAGGAAAAACCGCTGCCAGCTGCAGATGTCACCGGCACGGCCGCCGCACTCTGGACCGGAGATATCCGCCGACTCCTGCGCTCCCTTGAAGAAGGACCAGCACTCCTGCGGGAAGAAGAAGACAACCTGGGCCAGACCTCACTCGCTGTCGTCATCTGAGAACTCCCGCCAACCCTACTCCTGGAACGACTGCGCCGATACCTAGCGGATTCCCGCCGAGGGCTCGTGCTGAAAGACCTGGACCTGCTGAAACCTTCACCCCCACTCCTGCGGGCGGACGCGGACTCCCTGTCCATCCTGCCGCGACGACTCCCTCTGGAATTATCCCGCGACCGGACACGGCCACCATCCCGGGACCTCGATCTGCCCCTGTCGCTGTCACCCGAGCGGCCCGACCGCCGTCTCCCAGACCCCTCGGGGGCCGTACGCCGACACCGAGACTCCCTTTCTTGAGCTGCGTGCTGCCTTCCCACCGACCTAACAGCGCCCCCATGCGTCCGAGAGCCTGCCGTCCCACTCCTATCACGCTCATCCAGCCTGCCAGACGACCCAACAGCACCCCTTCGACTAACAGGGCCTGCTACCACCACTGCACTCCGCAAAACTGCACCTTCCCCGCTAGAAAGGCCAGCCGCATGCTGCCCACCGCTTAGAGGACCAGGGCCTGCTCCCGCCATCGCGCCACGTGCGCCAACCGCCTCCCCCGTCGACCCAACAGCGCCCTCCCGGCCTGCCGCACGCTCACCGCTCCGCGTTGCTCCTTGTTCGTCACCGGACCGATCACCAGCAGCCGACTCCATTCCTCCCGGCCGCCGCACTGCTTCTTCCACCGCCGGACCACGTGGCTCCTGCCGCACGCTCTGCACCGCCGCCGACACCGCCGCAGCACTCCTCCGCCTCCCGCCGATCCTGTCACCGCTCCGGCTCAGCTCCCGCCGACTCCTCTGTCCAGACGCCTCCGGACTCAGCCGCTGGGGAGGTCTTGTCTGCCGCACCGGCAGAGAGGAATCCCTCGCCGCACCGCCAACTTCAGCCAGCAGAGGGCCAATCCGCTCCTGCAGCCAACTTGCTCCCTTCTCCATCGCAGCCACTCTGATCCCCCCCAACAAGGCACCAACCTCAGGATCCATGACCTGCAAAAGAAAAAAGAGAGAACCCCAAACCTGGAAATGCCCAAAAAGGAACAAAAACAGGTAAGTGGTTCAAATTAATTGTGGCAGGATCTAAAATGTCCGCCTATATATACCTAACCAGTGAACCCCACCTACAAAGACTACCACCAATCCCAACCCATTACCACCCTTAAAGCCCTCCTCCTAGCTCTGTCAAGGCCTGCTCCGCTAAGCTGCGCTGCTCCTCTGGCTACATTACAGGTTTAGTGCATTCTTAGCTCTAGGTAGCAAAGCCTAAATGTATGAATGTATGGATGTATGGATGTATGGATACTCTCACTGATAACCCCGGGAGCTGCTTCTTGACCTCCCTTTGTTGTGTTTGGCTTTGAGTCTTTGTAGGAAATGAAGAGATAATTTTTTTCCAGTGTATTTGTCTGACAGCCAAGTCATTTACATCTAGAGATTCCCAGACACCAATCTGAAATGAAGACTTTGACAAAATAATTATAGGGGAGCTGTCATTTCCACAGCTTTTACCATAATTAATTTAAATGTGCAGTTCCACCTTCTCTGCTGAATGTAATACTTCTGTATCTAAATGCAACATTAGAAACAATATTCTTAGTATGGTTAATGGGACACTCCGGCCATCATGCGCAGTTTAGTGCATATAATAGCTGTGTGGCCCCTTTTACATTTTCTGTTGCCCATTTTATAAATGCATGGGGGGGATTCCACAGAACCCCTCCATATATATTTGTCCCTTCCCCTGCCCACCAGCCAAATGCCATGCAGGAGATGTGTTCTTCAGTTCTGTGGAAAACCCTTTCCATTGAGTTCCACGGGAGTACTTTCCTTCCACTAGCTGCTGTAATCAGCTAATCACTGGCAAGAATAGTCCGACCATGGAGGAGGAGGGCATCTGCAGCAGCAGGGCTGCATCTTCTGTGTCAGGTGAGAACTTTTTTTATTCAATTTAGAAGAATGCATATTAAAGTACTCACAGATTAGTTAAACATGCATTCTTCTTTGGTAGGGGTGTCAGGGACATTAAACTCTTTTTTTTTAATCGTGCAAATTTTTCATCATTCCTAATTTTTTTACGGGGAGGTGACATAAAAAACATTCATGCCAAACCTGGATGATTGATCCACAAATGTATGATCATCATTGTGCTAGATACATCGCAATGCCCAGCTGCACGAAGAGATCCTAGCCGGCCGTATCAAAAGACAGTTTTCTTAGAAATAAATGCCATTTCTAAAAAAAAAAAAAAGTCACAATAATGTTGTTGTTTTAAAGGCATTTGAACTATGCTGCCAAAGTACACTTGGCTGTCTCCAGGACATGATTAATGTCCAACGGTGAGTAAGTGGATTCTCAGTGAAGGGAAGACCAAATGTCAACAAGAGAAGATGAGATAGACTGCTCAGGACGTGTAACTGCTGGAGACAGAGATGTACGAAGGTTAAAGGTGAGAGGTAAACCCAGTCCTTGTTGAATACCATTGTGCGCATGGACAATAGACAGCTGGATGGCGACTGCCCTCTGGTTAGCTTTTTCCTGCATTTATACTGGCATTTAAGTTTTTATCTTTTTTAAATAATTGAAATAAGATATTGTGAAATATTTACTTAGGAACGTGTAATGTGACGGCAGATCAGACCCATCCAGTCCATTGAGTCTGCCGGTTTCTTCTAATGTAAAGACCTTAATCAGTCCTTGGGCTTGTCTTAGATTCACGTAAACACATTGGGCTACTTCCCGTGCTAAATGACGATACTGGCACAAAATAGGATAACTACGGGGTCCTGTTCAATGTTCAATGAAAACGCATGGGGTAGATACTGCAGAATCCCCCCATATGCATGTGCCCCTTCCCCTGACCCCAAAATGTAAAGGGACCACATAGCTCATATATCATCATAGATCATATACATTAAAGTGCATAAGATGGCTAGAGTGTCCATTTAAATTAATTAAATGTATTTAAATATCTCTATTACAATTCCTCTATCTCTTCCCCTCCCAAGCTGCGTATATATATATATATATAGTCAACAATTAGGTTTCTATTATAAGATTTGAGTTGTTTTTCTTGTTCAACCATAAACTACATTTCTTGTTTCTAATCCATCGACTTTCAATGATTCATGGCTTCTAATATATTGGTTATCTTTTTTAAACATAAAAAACTATTTTGCTCTGCATTACGGGGAGGTATGAATTCAACAATGGTGTAATAATTGCGTTATTACACGGGGAGTAATGTGTGTGCCTTTCCGTGTGGTTGCCCAACGTGTTTGCCTGTTTTCCCCATGGCCACCCACATCCAAAGAGTTATATAACCAGAAAAGAGTATTATGTAAGAAAAGCTGAATATTATAAATTTAGCTCTGCTAACAAAGACGCAGATTTTTATATAAAACATATTTTACATAAAAGGTCTAGAAAACCGACAGTTTGGCATTGAAGCAAAAAGTAGCATGTACTACACAATCTGTTTTATGTCCATAATCCATACTCGATGTGTGGGACGCTTAACTCTGTGAGTCACGCTATAATTAGAAAAACCTGAACTCGAAATCCCATCGCACGTTTCCAGTAATGCCCTTTGAAGTGGCACAATATCTAAATTACATGTTTTGTTAAGAGAAAAACACGTTTGTCATGTGTGCAGTTTCATCTCTCCACTAAACCGAACTCCCATAAAAAAAAACTTCATGAAGGGATGTGGCTTAATGCGTATAAAAACACTGTGGGCACTCTAATACTCACTCTAATACCATACACTTACACACTTACAGTTACCTCACATCGTCTTTCTTTCCTAGGGGACGTCAACCCAAGGCTCACTCATGAAACCATATGTTGGCACATACTAACACCACATGCACACACACACGCTAAAGTTATATACCCATACACACAGGCTAACAAGATGGCCATAGACAACTACTACAGAACAACCAGCAGCACAAGGATGACCCATCATCCCAATGATGAACTCATTCGTCAGCATAGTGAGTGAGGGACCAGTTGGTGGCATGGTGTTACCATTCAATGTCTTATATTAATTTTGCAAGAGCTGTTTTTGTAGTGTTAGTTAATTTAGTAAAGTTTTGAGGGATTATTAGATTTGTATTCTTTATGTTACCAATGATTGGGTGGATATGACATCAGCAACAAGTTGAATAGCAGTGTCCCTAGGATACTTCTTTTCATGGGTTCCATATCGACTAAGAGTTCTGATTAGTAGTTAGCAAGCTTTTATCACCAGAACATAAATGATCATTTAAATAGTAACTTAGAAGTGATAACAATGCTTTCTTTAATTAAAATAAACTAGAGATAATCCATTTCACATCACCAAGGGTGAGGGTTACCAAGTGGGGCTTAGGCTGCCCCCCGAGATCATCTGATATGTGTAGAGAGCTTCTCTCAAGAAACCTTTGATGATTAAGGGCCTTTCCCCCTACGACAGAAACTCTTTGCTCCCCTAGGCTTAAATATGCATTCATTAAACCTAAGGAGACGCTGCAGAATCTGTCAATGCAATCCTGGGGGGGGGGGGGCCATGTAGATCTAAAGGGATCCCATTAAACTACATATGATGGCAGGAATATCTAACTATCCAATATAACGTCAACCAACAAAGTCAGTTTCTCCCGAAGGATCCCCCCCCTATTCTCTGTAAATGTGAAGCTAATGTTAAAAAAACAAAGGTTTAAAAAATAACCATTGGATAAAACTGTTCTCTGCCATACATTGTAAGAATGACAGGTAACATCTGTCATAATCTAAAACTAGATGGTCAGAGGTGATAGATAAAGGGAACAGCTTCCCATCAGAAATGGTAGAGGTTAATACAGTGAAGGAATTTCAACATGCATGGGATTGACATATAGTTATCCTGAATTTAAGATAAAAACCAAGGACTGATTATGGTCTTAAGCCTTTACTAGATGGGCCGAATGGTTCTTATCTGCTGTCAGAGTCTATGACGTGTCTATAGGACTATAGAATACCTTCACCCAGGTTAACCTAGGCTTTTCGCACTACTCCTGTGTGTGGGAATATTTATTGTGGCTGAATGACAGAACTCAATAATTAGAACAATTCTCTCAAACGACACACTGTGTACCTTTCTCTAACGCCAGCTCGCGGCACAGTTACACCCAGCGAGGCATGTTTTATTATTAGTAGTTATTATGAAAGGTATTTTCCCAGTTTAACATTTGAAACGTATAATAAAAGCGGTTCAAACAGCGCCGGCAATATCTCACCACCAATAGTTTTATTGTAAAAGCTCTGGGGATATCCTCTTGTTTGCACTCGTTTTGCCCCTTTAACTAGTGCTGCCAATAGCAGGTTTCTGATGTTGGGGGGCATTGGCCAATCAGTGGCCTCTTACTGGCCGTTGGACGATTGAATTGCCCCTCGTTCCAAATTAAAAACCCCTGTACCTGGGTTTGTTAAATTGTTTTTGGCAGTTTGACACCCCAGGCAGTGATTGAGTTGTCCCTATAGTGAGGCATGACCCTAACTTTTAGATGGTAATCCAAAACAACCAGAGTGTCACAAGTTACAAGTGAGGTCCATCACGGCGAGGAAGGCTCATATCCAAAGCATTTTGATTATTAAATGGACATGGACACTATAGCTGTAGAGACTCATCCTCTATCAGGTGGCACAGAGGATGAGTCTTTGAATTAGACCCCAGGAGACTATACCCGTAGTTACTAGGTCTCAAGCTGAGTCTTTGGGTGGAGCGCGACTTCCCCAAGACTATGGGTTAGTATCTTCACTCTCTTGTATGGGAATTGGTGTGGGGTCAACCTTAATGTCCAGGTTTGCTGACTTACTTTCAAAATCTAATTGCCCCACATACAGCTATGCCTGCACCTTGATCACAGCCCATCCCCTGTAGAGGGCCAACCCTGGGAAGATTATTCCCAGGAATAATCAGAATATAGATGACTACGGGGAAGCCACCACACATCCACTGCCTATACAAAATTAAAAGTCATCCTTAAATAACACAATACCTGACAGAAATAGATAATGTGGACAAATTCATTTAGCTGTATAAGTCACATGGACACCAAAGCTCTCTGAGCATCCTGAGAGTGGTAGTCCATGGCAAGATGGCATCACAGAGTAATATACCTTTTGTTCACAGTGTTGTTTTATCGAGCGCAAAATGTCCTTTGATGCAAAATGGATTTTTTTTTTGTCTGCTCGAATGCTAATAGTGAATGAATGATGGATGATTTGATTAAACTTCTCCTGAACTGAATGAAAGGAACGGCAAATAGACCTGCTGAACCCTTTAGCTGCTTTAGGGTTCTCAGATACAGGTCTACTAGAACGGGCCTGTACAACGCCAGCTCTCAATAGCCAAACATAAGCTAATTATAAGGGTCCCTAAGCAAAAAAGATTTAGGAGGGGCCATCTAAAGTAAAATTGATGAAAATTGGTACTTACACATAATTATTATTATTATTGTTTTATATACTGTAGCTCCATCATATTCTGTAGCGCTGTACAAGTTCGGATGAATCTGTGCCTTGCCCTTCCCACATCCTCCAAGGGGGCCCCTTAGACCAATAGTGGCCCCAGGCTTGACCCTGTGTTTACTAATAGGCATGGGATAATTTCTATCCAATCGGAGTTTAAAGGGGCTTTTATGTGGGCACCTAAAATTTCCATGATCATCTGTGCTGAGGAGTTTTTGTGAATACCCCAAAGCTATCGAAAAGTTTTCAGAATTATCCAACCACTCAACCATTTAAAAATATTGACAGGTTTTATGCTCTGTTGATTAATGTAAAGTTATTTTAGGTGACAGATACATGTTAACCTAACACGTGAGTGAAAGACTCTCCGGGTTTGACATCAAAGGCACGAAATCTGATAAGGAGAGAAGCCAGGGATAAATGTTTGTGTGTTTGATCGATCGGTGGAAACAGTTTAGTGGCTGGATTTGACATAAACAAATATGGAGAAAGATAACAAAACGTGAATCTATTGTAGCAAAATGAAATAAAAATGAAAAAACATAAAGAATTATCCTACAGCGGAAAAATGCAAAGCTCACAAATATTACACTTTACAACCACTGCAGCAAAGAAGTCCAGTTGTGTTTGAGAGTTTGTTTTAGGATTAAATATTTAACAGTAATGCAGATGTGACTGCTTTCCTTTGTTGATTCCAGGGATCTCGGTGAAGATTGTCAGAGGTGACCTGGCACTCCTGCCTTTTCTCTCCATAGGTCCAAAATCAAGTTTTAAAAATATGTAAATGGGCGCTGATTCCACGCGTTTCCCTTCCACGAGGCTCCTAAAATCGCACAAAAAAGGAAACAGCAGGTTTTAAAGCAGCAGCTGTCAGATGGCAATTGGTAGCTCCAAAGCATTTGTCGGTTGAAACAATACAGGTGGCCGGTGATCTGTTTTGCAGGCCACAGGGACAGCTGCAGCAGCGCAAGCTCTTTATACACTACAGTGCTGGCCATGGCTTTTTGCTTAAGTAAAGCTCAACGTGTTGGAGGTTTACAGGATGTAAAGGGCAACACAAAGTATATTATTTGTTATTTCAGCACCAAACATAGGCTTAACGAGACTAGACAGTCAGCCAGTACATGCCTTTAAATGCAAATGATCACATACATAGTTTACATATGTGAGAATCATGAGATAGTTTGCATTGGGTAAATGGATGGCTGTATGGATGGCGAGTAAAGATGGTAAGAATCATAGAAAGATAACATTGATGCACATATATGGTACCTAGATGTTGAAAGAAGAGGCTTAACTAGAAGCCCAAGTCCCCCTACCCTGAATTCACCAAGCAACATGTCCCACAGTGCCAGCTGCCTCTGCCATATTTGCCCCCAGATAACTTCTGTGTGCCATATTTGCCCCTACACAGCATATATATATATATATATATATATATGCCATCTTTGTCCCCAAATTGCTTGTCTGTGCCATCTTATCACCAAACAGCTTGCCAGTGCAGAAAATTCTTTGCCAGAACATGGCTTTTCCATGGACCTCCTAGTCCTTGTTCACTAGGCCTGGACTGGCCATTGGCTAGATGGTGCCTTCTTTATACTTTTATTGCCGCTCATGTGGCAAATCCCATTGTTTAGTGCGTGGCGGTCGGATACACAATTTACACAAAGAAAAAAAATAAGCACGTAGTACACATTGTAGGAGGTATGCCCTCATTCGTTAGTACCTTTGTGTTCTCCTTATGAACGATATGTCTAATTAGGGAGATTTTGACAGAGAGCCTGACACAATTATTTTTGTCAGATTTAGGGATTGCCTTTATGAAAAAAACACTAGGAAAATAACCTTTATCCTATGGAGGTTTGATTGTAAGTTGTACACAAATAAAAGTGGTAAATGACCTTACTGACCGCACTGAAGAACATGTTCTTGGGCCCCGGACAACTGCCCTCTTTCGTTTGCTTCAATTATGGCTCTTAGTTAAAATGACTCTGAATGGTTTTTTTTACCATTCCCAATTTCATTTGTACGATTTATACAGTGTTACGTGTAGCATCGTAAAATGATGTTGCCTAAAGTACAATTAAAAGTATAGTTTTAATAAACATCAATAAAATCCTTGCCCATCATAGCTCCAATGCAACACATAGGAAGGACAAAATGATTGCGCAATCTCCAATGGTATGTCCTTCACCAACACTTAACGGGCAGAGAGGCTATTTGTGCGTAAAGTAGAATAAATATATTTGGACGGTAGAAAAAAGTTATTACATTTGGAGCCTCTGGTATAACAGCTGGTGACCCCTCCTCAGTTGTGGCATTAACCCTCTTGCACTTGAAATGGGAAGAAAAATTTTTCCATTTCCACTAATAATAAAATAGAATTTACACACCTGGCTTTGACGCAGATAATGCCATTGCAAAAACACTTAAACACCATTTAATCAACACTCCAGCTTGACAGGTCATAAATCGAGTGGGATACTTCCGTAGTTATGGCATAAAACAAAAATTTAGACTATGACAGCAAAAAAGGGGCAATTAACTTGTAGTCAGAATGTGACATTTTAATAACTTAAAACAGCCTTTGCATTCCTAGGAGTCACTGTCAATTTAGATGAATGTTACATTTAGATATATTTTACCTGAATTAGTATCAATCTCCAGCACATGACACACACAAGACAAAAAGCTCTTATAATACACTTTTCTACAAATTAAATTATTATTATTAATTAGTTGAATTGTTATGTTGACAACATATTTCTCACATAGTCGGCATGTCAAAGGTTAAACATTAAATAAATGGCCAGGTTCTATAGTGAGGAAAACTTCACCTCTCACTCACTGTATTGTTTTCCACCACTTCTGCGGGGAGACTGTTCCATTTATCCACCTCCCTCTGAGTAAAGTAGAACTTCCTTACATTACATTTAAGCCTCTGGTTTTAGACCATGACCTCTTGTTCTAACACTGCTCATCCTTTCAAATATGCTTGCCTCCTGTAGTTTGCTAAATCACTTTAAGTATTTCCATGTTTCTATTGCACCCCCCCTCTCTCTTCTTTCCTCCATGCCATACATATTAAGATCCTTTAACCTTTCCTGATAATTATGAATTAATGATCAATTATGCTATCACAGACTCCATCTTATACCACTTACACATACATGCTCACACACAAGCACTGACACATTCATGCTCATGCTTACAAAAGCTTTCACATGCTGATTCATGTTAATTCACTTATACATACACATTCATGCTCACATACACTTATACATACACATTCATGCTCACATACACTTATACATACACATTCATGTTCATATACGCTTATACATAAACCTTCATGCTCACATACACTTATACATACACATTCATGCTCACATACACTTATACATACACATTCATGTTCATATACGCTTATACATAAACCTTCATGCTCACATACATTTATACATACACATTCATGCTGACATACACTTATACATACACATTCATGTTCATATACGCTTATACATAAACCTTCATGCTCACATACACTTATACATACACATTCATGCTCACATACACATTCAAGCTCACACACATACATACCCCACCTCTCTCCCATCCACACCTCCTTATCTCTCCACTCATTACATAACATAACATGACCCCGCCGCATTCCTGCCTCCACATGCTGATTCAAATTGTATAGAAAGGGTCCTTCTGACCCGGACCAGGCCAATTCTGAACTGGCACCAAGAGACGGGAACAAGTAGTCGGAGGGGTTTCCCGGGGCCCCTACACATTTGTGACCTCTGCGACCAATCAGTAGCCAATCAGTGTAGTGTTTGCCAAAGCTAAAGGAATCAGCTAGTGCATGTAATTAATTATATCCAACTATTGCTGCCCACACATTTCCAGCAAGTGGTGCAAGTTGGCTTCTGGAACTTAGTATATCAACAGTTATGTAACCTTTTTTCAGATCCCAACGCAATTAAAAATAGTCAGAAAGTGATACATACTTTGTTTTGTTTGTAAAACACCCGTAATGTCGGCAAACTCAGTATTAAACAACGCAATGATTTTTGGAAGTCTTCCATCAACAAAGGATAAGGGACAAGGATGGATCATGTAAGTTGACACAAGGTTAACAAAAGTCTTTCAATCAAATGTCTGGGTTTTATCCTATCACCTCTCATTAAAATTATATTGAGCATAAAAGCATTGATTAAACTCCCTCTCAGCAAGGATAAAATTTCTATTCCCGACCGATTCCCCAACGTTAAATTCATAAAACAGAAACCATGCCTTTGAACCACAAACGTGTCCAAGCAGTTTAAAAACCATGAGACCACCCGGTAGCTAAGGGACTACAAATTCCATAGGATCTCATACACAGTTAGAGAACAAAATACTCCGCAGCTACACAGTTCAGCCAAATGTTGATTCGAGAAGCTTTATCTGATCCCAATGATAATCTCTATAAGTATGTTTTAATCTTCATTTAAAGGAGCAGTGATGTATACTGTATATACTGTGATATACGTCTAACATATGTGCAAACTCAGAATATGAAACTTCATCCAACTCCTAGCCAGATACAAAGAAGTTTCTTAGCATTATTAAACTCATTCGTAAAAAAAAGACATTTATAGAAAGTACATATTTTTTTGGTGATGATTTTGTTTCAGGAAATCTGAAATATATGGCACAAAATAAAATAACCAGAAAAACAGATTTTTATTGTTAAATGTTCTCCCTTTCCCTTATCTCACCCTTCTGCATACAGCGAGAACTAGATTCCACTAAAGGTGATCAATAACCTAACAAGTTGGGCAATGATCTAATAGAATAAAATAATAACTTGCATCCTAATAAAGGGTTGTTAACATGGCAGCCTCCATGGTATACACATTTGTGACAAGCTGGGCACCAAAATGTTTTGCAGCCTCCTTGTATTGGGATCCTTGAATAGCCAAATAGCCTTCTATAGTTTAATGGAAGTGGATACATTAGTGTTCTGTGCCGAGGACGTAGCTGGGAATGTGACGACCTTGCAATCAAGTATCAGGTCTAGTCCTAGTAAGAACTGGGCAGGGAGAAGGTGAAACCCCACTCGCCTTCACAGAGATTGAACAATTTTGCTGGGGGTTTCGGGGGTTCATTCAAAGTCAGTTATGAAAATAGGGCAAGTTCCTGTTAATTTGAGCACCCATACAGTTTGAAGCCTAGTTGAACAGTATGAAAAACACAAATAAGAACTAAACTAAATAGTTCTGATCTGCTGTCAGATGGCTGCTCCGCATATATTATTATTATTTTTTTTTGTTTTATATAGCACCATCAAATTCCGTAGTGCTGTACAATGGGTAGACAGGACATAACAAGTAGTATGTGACATAACAAATTGACTTACAGAAACAACAGATGAGGAGGGCCCTGAGCTTACTTACAAACAGGGGAAGGCTGGCAGCCTAAGGCCTGGGGGGCAAGTCTAGTCAAGTGGCCCATTGCCCCACCAAAGCGGTTGCGAGCGACATTGAAAGCGGCCAGCGAGCATGCACCGCGCCACCCAATGGCTGTGCCTCAGCTCTTTATCCCACCCCTTTTAAGACGTGGGATGAAGAATGGCCATTGGGCCTGACTGCCGCACGACGCAGGGGCGTACCTAGAGTATTTGGCACCTGTGGCAGATCCTGTATGTGGCACCCCCCCACACACACTTTAAAACTGCATAGTTTCTATGGTTAGGCAAACACTGACAGGGGTACAGCAAAATTGTTTTCATTATATACTGAGGCACACATTGACGGTGGTACAGCATAACTGCTATCATTATATACTTAGGGATTACGCAGTACCACCGTCAATGTGTGCCTAAACTTTGAGCCAGACAATACTGCAGTACAACCCCTATCACTATATACTAAGCCAAACATTGATGTGGTGTAGGCCTAACACTTCAGTGACTGGCTTAGTACATAGTAGGGATGCACCGAAATGAAAATTTGGGACCGGAACTGAAAATTCAGCATTCATTTGGCCAAAACCGAAAAAAACAACTTTTAAAATACTTTATTAAAAGTAACACACCAAAATTAGACAAAAAAAAAATCAATAACAATATTAATATATATATATATACATATATACATATATATAATTAACAGCAATCACAATTCTATCAAGCCCAGGTTCTAGCATGTACTGGCTGACTTAGCATGATAGGCGTGTGATTGCTGTTTGCAATCATATTTATCTATTAATACTGTTATTGAGTTTTTCTGTCCAATTTTGGTATGTAATTTACTTTTAATAAGTGTCGTTAACACACCACAGTTGGAAAAAAAAAATTGATAACAGCACTCCTATCATGCCTAGACAGCCTCCCTATGCCATGCTATCCCCCAACACTTCCATGCAATCTGAAACCCTCATTCACAAACATTTATCATAAACTACAGCATAACACCCATCACTCTCACACACTTACTAATATTTTCCTACCTTTCCTCCGGCACTGTCACTTTTCTTCCTCCTCCTCTTCATTCTTCCTCTTCTTCTTCCTCTTCTGTGTCCCGTCCTTCTGGTGCAGAGAGCGCGGAAGATGGTGGGCGTGGCTTCAGTGTTGTGCGCCGGGATTTGACATCAAGTCCCGACGCACAGCCACAGTTGCCGCGCGCATCGTTTTTGGAGGCACGGCGGCCAGTCCCGGTGGCAGCCGCTTAGTTTCTTACTTTGCGGCTGCCATGAATGTTCGTCTACCGGTCGCCCGGCCAGCCCGCCGGCCCGGATTCAGGGCGGCTTGGGGGCAATTGCCCCCCTGCCCAGCCCGCCCCTGGGGGCATGGCCCCTCTGCCCGACGCCACTGCTTTATGGCAATGCTAATAAAGTCTGTTCCTTTATCCACTTTTATTATTCAGAGCGTCCGTCTGAAAAATAAAACACAAACATTTTTTTTTTGTTTCAATCAGTGAATTTAGTTCAGTACAACATACAGATAAAGCTACCCGTTAATGTCAGCGACCTCCATTGCTATTAAGAATGTGTACACATAGACGTTCTAATGTCTCTGAAATTGAGTTTCTTACCACTGAATTGTATGAATTTGGCAGCGACTTTTTCACAGGGACAAGAAACATTGACTTAACAAACTCAGCTGGGTGACGAGTTTACAGATTAGAACCAAGTAACGGATTTCAGCAACTCCAGTCTCAGTCCCTATATGACAATGTATAGCCCCTCGACTGTAAAAATATGAAGGGGAAAGTCCTTACGTGTGGGGATGCGTCACAGCCTTGAGGATGAACCCCTCAGAAGGCTCTGTAGAGGAGGCTTGAACTGGGCTTTAGCCGCTTGGGTGATTGTGCTCTGAAATTGTACTTTCTTAAATATATTGTGCATTTTAGAATATTACAAAGATTTACTTTATATTTAATTGACAAGGATCTAGAAATATACACCCCAAATGCCTTTCAATGGGACCAGGAGGAACTCAACCTTTCAAATGGCCGAAGGGGGTCCTTTGTGTTGTAGGGGCTAAAGGTATGACCTAGTGCACGGCTTAACTGATGCTTTTTAACCCCTTTACAACAAAATACCTAATAGAAAATTATTAAAAATCATCCTTGGAGATCCGAGTTACATAGGTAACTGTTTGGCCCGACAAAAAATTGTTTAAAAAAAAATAAAAAATAAACAAATATTGTATGTTAAAGTGGAAAAAATGTAAAAAGTATTTGAAAATTCCAAATACCAAGTACTGCTTCCAGAAGAACCAAAATTGCCCAACCCACAAGTATTAAAATAATATTGGATACCACTGAACATTTCGGGTTTCATAACATATTTCTTTTTGGGGTTATCACCCACCCCCGGAGAAACTTCTGTAGGCACTGCAAGAACGTAAGGGAGATTTTGATCTAGCCGTTCCATTCATATACTTTTATCGTTCTGTCTTCTAAAAATAAAGCTTTTTTCTTAGGACTCCCATGTGCCGGAAAATCTTTATATGTGGCAACTTTAAATGTCCGTTCGCGTTAAATCTACTGTAACAAGGAGCGTGCGCCGACAGTCCATGCGATCAGTGCTGTTGAACAATGATGCGTGCATTAGGTAGTAAATCGTCGACATCGAATGAGCCTATTGGTCTCCTGGAGGGGCCTCCTCTGGCATCAACCAATTTTTTTAATTATTTTTACATCTGTCATTTTGTGCCTATGCCCTGTTTGTAACATCTATGAAAATTCAATCCCATGGTATTTTAACTGCTGGTATTTTTGGGGGAGATACAAAAGGACTTTTTAAAATATTTTTGGAAATATCTTCTTTGAACTGGATGATTCCACTTATGATGTCATGGTGACATCACTGGGGTCTTTTTATTTTTACATTTTATTTTTTAACTATTTTTAAATTTTCAGATTTTTAAAAAATATTTTCTTAATTTTATTTCACTGATCACATTAGTGAGGTGTCCTCCATTGACCAGCATGGTTGGCTGTGGTATCTGTAGTCAAAGGGAGCTCATTGTTCTCAGGAGGGTCTGGAAATTCTTTTATTTTGAATAGGCGCCACCATCTTGATAGAGGCATCATGTCTCTGTCATGTGACAGCTTGAAATGCTCCTAGGAGCAATCAAATGGGGCCCAGGACTTTTCAACAGCAATCACCAACTTAATTAGGCAAGAGGTAACAATGTGTAGGAATAATCATGCAGAACCTTTCCCATGAAATATTGTATATAATGATTATATAATTATATAAAGTAAGATCGGCGCAACAGAATAAAACAACTTTTGTTTCCTATGAACGCTATTTATTCTGTAAATACAAACAGTAAGAATTTGAATACATTTGGACGGGTTCTTCCATGGGTTTGATGAAGGCAGCCATCGTTATAGAGATTACAGGTTACATATTTGTAGATGATGAATCCAACAAAGCAGCCGCTCTGGCAAAATCTCACAATCATCACTGATGTGATAACAGGAATCCATGTTATATCCAAGTTGTTCTGATAATTGTTCGGAGGCTTGCTTGGTATCATCTTCATCTTGATTAACTTGTCGTCGTCCTCATCATGCCAACGTACATGCAAGGGAGCAGGGAAGACTTCCATCACAAACTATAAAGCTATTTATTATGTAAAGAATGCAGACCGTATGAATGTGAATATAATTGGAACGGGTTCTTCCACGGGTTTGATGAAGGCTGCTATTATTATCACAATTAAAAGTTACATATTTGTAGATGATGAATCCAGGCAGCATCTCTGGCAAAATGTCACAATCGTCACTGATGGAATAACAGCAAGCCATGTTGTATCCATGTTGTATCCATGTTGTTCTGATAGTTGTTTGGAGGCTTGCTTGGTACTTTCTTAATCTTGATTAACTTGTTGTCGTCTTCATTGTGCCAATTTATGGGCAGGGGAGCCGGGTAGACTCCCATCACAAATGATAAAGGTGTTTTTTTATGCAAAGAATACAGACCGTATGAATGCGAAGACATTCGGACGTATTATTGCAAGGGTTTGATGACGGCTGGCATTATTATCGCCATTAAAAGCTACATATTTGTAGATGATGAATCCAACCAGGCAGCAGCTCAGGAAAATGGACACAATCGCCAATGTTGCAATAAAAGCAATAGATTTTGTATCCATGTTGATCTGATAATTGTTCTGAGGCTTGCTTGGTGCTGTCTTCATCTTCATTAACTTGTCATCATCATCATCGTGCCAATTTGCAGGCAGTGGAGCCGGGCAGACTTCTATCACCAGTAGAAATAACAAGATAACTACCAGCTTCATCTTCCTTGTTCAGTCAGTCCAGCAAAGTGGTGGCCTGAGCCTGTGTCCCGCACACAAACATTCCGCTCTGCCTTTACTGCATCACAGAGCTATGATGTCACAATAACTACTCTTACAGCTGCAATATTTGCACCTGGACTGAAGCGCACCAAAACCTTGTGTTATTTAAAAAAAAACAGTGTTTGCTTTGTAACTGATTATAGGATATTTAATGTACTCATCAGTATACTGTTACTGCAAATAAAAAAGATAGTCGGTAATTAACTGTGATATGAAAAAAGTCACATAAACTGCAACTGCAGCATGATAGAAACGTAGTGAAGGCTCCTGTTGACGTGAAACGTAGTTCTATCACTATGACAACCAATAAGTTGTTCCTGCTGACTGGACCGTTGCATCGGTAGATGTGGTGATGAGTTAATGGTTCAAATTTGCACAACTATTGGGAAATAGACATCATGTCTGGACGAATCCAAAGCCTGACCTCAAGGGGGGTTCTCACACTAACACTTACCCTGTCACTTACACTAACTCATGCACACAAAAAAATTACGGCATTTCAATTGGGGGGCACACTGTGGGGCACAGCATGATGTAGGGGGGGGCCATGGCCCCCTCTGCCCATCCCCCACCTGCCGACGCCACTGCTTTATGGCAATGCTAATAAAGTCTGTTCCGTTATCCACTTTTATTATTCAGAGTGTCTGTCTGAAAAATAAAACTTTCTTAAATATATTGTGCATTTTAGAATATTACAGAGATTTACTTTATATTCAATTGACAAGGATCTAGAAATATACAGCCCAAATACCTTTCAATGGGACTAGGAGGAACTCAACCTTTCAAATGGCCGAAGGGGGGCATTTGTGTTGTAGGGGCTTAACTGATACTTTTTAACCCCTATACAACAAAAGACCTAATAGAAAGTTATTAAAAATCATCCTTGGAGATCCGAGTTACATAGTCAACTGTTTTGGCTCGACAAAAAGTTTTTTAAAAAATAAATAAATAAACAAATATATTATGTTAAAGTGGAAAAAATGTAAAAATTATTTGAAAATACCAAGTACTGCTTCCAGAAGAACCAAAATTGTCCAACCCGCAAGTATTAAATAAAAATATCTGATACCACTGAACATCTCGAGTTTCCAAATTGGGACACTTGTGATGGGGAGTTGCTAAAATAGACTCAAGTGATCTAAAAGTTTCCAAGTATTTTCATCATCCTCCCACAGGTCGTAGTCAGAACTGGGGTTATGAGCAAAAGAATGGGCTAAAAATTAGGGAAGGAAAACGTATTTATTTTTGGGGTTATCACCCACCCCTGGATAAACTTCTGTAGGCACTGCAAGAATGTAAGGGAGATTTTGGTCTAGCCGTTCCATTCATATACTTTTATCGTTCTGTCTTCTAAAAGTAAAGCTTTCTTCTTAGGACTCCCATGTGCCGGAAAATCTTTATATGTGGCAACTTTAAATGTCCGTTCGCGTTAAATCTACTGTAACAAGGAGCTTGCATTAGGTAGTAAATCGTCGACGTTGAGTTTGTGGTGTGTAGAGTTGTGTCATTGTACAAATAACCCTTAATAGTTGTGGGCGAGTTTCCACTAAGCCAAGGAATGTAACAATTGAGCAATATTTATCCGGGCAAATACAGCATCCGCCTTAGAAGCCATTACTATTGATTGCTTCAAATTTAGCACATCATTAACACCATGACTGAGAGAGTGGACTCCCCATTCCATGTCTGAATGCCAAAAACTCCATGTAATTCTTTAATTGTTACAAGTAGGGTATAAGGATGATACTCTAGCGCAATTAATATTGTTACATTTGGAAAGAACCTGACACTTAGTGTCGTAAATTAGGTTTGTGCTACGAAACACTAAAACACATTCCACAAAGTGCGTTGAAACTACAATAAGCACAAGGGTTGCGCACGATAAAAAGAAGTGAATATGATACAAAGGAATTACGTTCCTTATTTTGAAGGACGTGGATAAATGTATTCCACGTGAGTGCGTTGGTATAAATCTCAGGGGCACGCCCTTACGAAAAAATTACTGCAGTTTTTCTGAAGTAATACTGCAGTTTTTTGGACATGAAAAAACTGCAATACTGCACTTTTACTGCAGTATTACTGCACATTTACTGCAGTTTTACTGCATGTGTACTTCTCTGTACTGCACATTTACTGCGCTTTTTTTTTTATACTGCAAACCTACAGTTGTACTTCAATGTACTGCAGCTTTATTGAATTTGTACTTCCGTACAAAAACAACTGCAGTAAAAGTGCAGTACAGTGAAGTACAAATGCAGTACAACTGCAGTAAAAGTGCAGTATTGCAGTTTTTTCATGTCCAAAAAACTGCAGTATTACTTCAGAAAAACTGCAGTAATTTTTTCGTAAGGGACATGTAACAAAAAACAGAACAAAAAAACTAAATCTAGCGTAGACGGCTTTTAATAAATGGATGTGGAAAAAAAATATTTTTTAACCCCTTCACAACAAAGTCCATACATGCATGCGCTCACAATGCATTGCCATTAATGGGTTTAAGGACAATCCATTGTCCTTAAGCGGTGAATTATGTTACATTTTTGCATCATTCCTATTTTCTCTGAGACACATTAATGTTAGCCTGAAATCATGTGACGATAGGGTGACAATCATTCTTTTTTACTTCAGCCACAAAAACTTTTTTACATTTTGGTTGAGGAATGGCTGCATTGACAGATCGACTTAATGTATTTGTTTAGTGCGATCTAGTTAATTTATGTCTACGTGGAAAAGCACCTCTTTAATTACCGCCCGTTGAGTGGTTTATTATTTATTTTTTCAAAGAATGAACATACGGTTTGGGTAAAGTGACGAGTTTACTATGACACTTCGAAACAATTAAAAGTAAAATGCTTTTCCTTTAAGACTCTGTTGAAATGGGTGTATGCTGACGCGGCGTTTTTATCATTGATTCCCTTGAAGCGATAATAGCTTGTAACCTTCTGTGGGAGAAATGATGACAGCGCTGGATTCACAAACTACAATTTGAAAGAATTAAAAATTAATGAACTAATAAAAAATATAAGTAAATGATAAAAATGTTAGTTTCATCTCTGGAGAATGTGTTTAGAATCAGCCTTGGAAGCATTTTATGCTTAATTATATTTAGCGGAGGTGTGCCATGAATCTTAACAAGCGGTATGTTTTTCCTGGATTTGTGCGTTTCTTCTGTTTTTGCCGCTTGGCACGTTCGTAAATGTATTCTGCTGAATGTGACACTCTTTGAACTTCATCCCTATTTCTTTTGCACAAACACTGCCCAGAAATAAGCATTTGGTAATATCAGATGTTTCTTTTTCATTCACGTTTTCTCAGCCGGTTTTAAAGGGGGTAAAAATGCTCTACTTTTTTAAGGGACAAAAATGCAAAGTTTGTTGACTTCAATGAACCAAAAATCAGCATTTCACCTAAATATAGTACTAAGTATAGTTTCATTTTCTTAGTGGGTTACCTATTTACTGCGCACACACAGGCATTGGGGGCAGGGCTATAACTTCCAGGGGCAAGTAGGGCAGCTGCCCCTGGTGCTAGAAGGTGAGGCGCCTGGGAGAAATGTCCTTCCAACCCCTTCTGGATGTGACGTCAGCGCGTGCCGAGACTCTGACATTGCCCCAGGTGCCGAGAGCCCTAGATACCGCTCTGCATTGGGAACACGTGCTGAATCGCTCCCATTGTGCCAGGGCCCATTGTGCTCTCTCACGCTCCCTTTAACATAGTGGTGGATTCTACCCTAGGACAGCTAGGCCAAGGACAACAAGTCCAATAGAGCAACAACCCCTGGGCCACATAACTAGAGGCTGAGATCTAATATGGGGTGTTAATGTGGTGTGATATTCTGGCACTCTGACCGAAGATAACCAGTACGGTAACTCTTGGGGTGGCTGGGGGCCATAAATGCATCGCTGTGTTACGGACCAATTTGAGGAAGACTGGCCCTCCAATGTCATCTAGTGCCATAACATCAGCGCATACTGCGCGGCCAGAGAGCTCTGCTCCCTCAGTCCCAGCTGAGTGTAAGCGCCGGGATATGATGTCATCAGACCTGGGCAGCGTGTGAGGAACAAGAGAGAGGATGAGGGGTTGTGTGTCTGAATACGTATGTTAGTGTGTGTAAATATGTTACTGTGTGTGTCTGTGTAAGTATGTTACTATGTGATTAAGTATGTTAGTGTGTGTTTAAGTATGTTGGCATGGGTGTACGTATGTTACTGTATGTCTAAGTATGTTAGTATGTTACTGTGCGTGTCTGTGTAAGTATGTTACTGTGTAAGCATGTTGGTATGTATGTTTGTGTTTGTATGTATGTTACTGTGTGTGTAAGAGGAGCTTGGGGGCCCCTACCAAAAAGAAGGCCCTACGTTTTTTGTTACACCACTGTCCCTAGATCAAAATATCACCCTTCGGTGCCCTGTTGGCGCACTTGCTTCCTAACATAGGTGAAATCTTTGTGGCAGCACCCGCACCAGCTGAGTGCCCTAGGAAGCTACCTGGGCCACCCTGGGCGCTGTATATCATAACTTGCCTAGGGCCTGCCGGCAGATTAATGCAGCCCTCTCTGCTATGTAAAGGGTTAATTTTTTCTGTGTAAGAGGTATAATAAAATCATAACAATAACTGTGCCAGAATTAGCTATGCGCTGTTTCTAACCCGAATTACAGCGCCCAGAGCTGTTGAATTTGCTGCAATTGTAGACAGATGTGAAAATGCCCCATATTTGCTGCTTCTCTGTGCCAATCGAAACAAAGGGAAGAGATCTCTCTGACAGTAAAGCTGCCACCAATTATACGCCCCTTCCTTACACTTAGAATGCGTTTCTTCTATTGATAAGTAATGACATTTAACTAACCAGCTCCCAGCATGCCAACGAATTACATCTCCTCTGCCGTCTCAATGCATGCGACGCATTTTCTGGCCGTGCTCTGGGAGCTGGTTTTAAAAGAAAAATATATTTTTTCCCCTCTTTTGCTTTTAGTATGAAAACGTCATGCACATCGGCGATACTAAATAATAATTAAAATGAATACTAATGTCTGAAAAGAAAATGATTTCATAATATCATTATAATCCTAAACCTTAAATGACACACGTGATGAAACTGCGTGACATCATGTATAGGCATTAAGTATGTCTGACTGCTAGATGGGTGACCAGTATATGTTTGTTCAATACATTTCTCGCCCGCCTGGTTCTCGGGTAGTCAATGGATACATTGTACACTGTATATTTATATTTATATTACAAAGGTACTTCAAGAGACATTCAAATGTTTAAAGGGATGGTCCAGGGTCCCATGCAGTCCCACTAATGCATATTAAAACACTTTAACTCTTTGTGTGGCAGCTACGTACGGGGTGGCTCTGAGGTCCCCTCTCCGAACCCTCATCTGTCATATCGATTAATTAAGTGCATATGGAGTCTCCCTTTAGGAAAATCCTACTTTGTAGAAAGATGCCTTTCTTGCAATATATAGAAAAAAAATGCATTTATTGCAAAATTGCTAATAGCGAAACCAGATGCAAAGCAGCGGTCGGTGTTGCTCTAGGGAGAAATCACTGCGTGAAAGTAAGCTATGAAAAGAAATTGTATGCCCCGCCGTTTTATAGGCATGCAGTATCTGAAAGAGCGATGTGTTGGAAAATATTAGGAGGACAAATGAAGCCGTATTAGAATTTTAACAGGTACCGTATGTCAAATCCGCTCTAGCGCACACGTACTAAATCCATTTTGACAGTAACAACAAAATTGGCTGATGGCCTCTGGGTCAGGAAGGAAGATGTGGAGGTTTAATGCAAATCTAAAACTTCTTAAAGGGGAGTTTATTAGAGCCGCATATAGCTAATGCTTTTTCTTTGGTAATTCCACTTTATGGATGCTGAGATTGGCAGCAGCCCGGGGCAGGATCAGTATTATCTATTGGAAAATCTTAAAGTTCCCTCCTACCATTACAAAGACTGCTTGAAACAACAATCAGCAACAACTTTGGTAAACTATAAGGGATGAATAATTATATATATATAATGAGAAAGGGAAGGTAATATAAGTTTCCCCACTGGCGTAACTATAGGGGGGCCTCTAGGGTGCCCGGTGCGACCCTGCGACCCCTTGTTTCTGTCTCTCTGTGCCAGCTCCTCCGCACTGATCCAGGTCGGAAGGACCCTTTCTAAACTATTTTGAACGGCACAGGGAGACATCAGTAGCGTATCAGTATGCTTGGATGTATAATTATGTGTGTGAACATGGATTTGTAATTGCGTGTGTGAGCATGGATGTGTAATTGTGTGTGTGAGCATGGATGTGTAATTGTGTGTGTTTGAGCATGGATGTGTAATTGTGTGTGTGACCATGGATGTGTAATTGTGTGTGTGTGAGCATGGATGTGTAATTGTGTGTGTGAGCATGGATGTGTAATTGTGTGTGTGTGAGCATGGATGTGTAATTGTGTGTGTGACCATGGATGTGTAATTGTGTGTGTGACCATGGATGTGTAAGGGTGAAATGGAGTATGTGTTAGAATGAATGTGTATGTGTCTTAGTGAGTATTAGTAAGTGTGTGTAATTTGTGTAAGTGTGTTTACATATGTGTGCCAGAATATGTTGGAGGGGGGGGGCAAGGGGCAAAAAAGGCACAGACAAGTTTTGAAGTTGGGGGGCCCTGGACAATTCTCGCAACAGGGGCCTGTGGTTTCTAGTTACGCCCCTGTGTTTCCCTCTGGTATACATACAACGTGGGCTGTTAATCCAATGATAAAATGTAGGGTTCGGAACAGTGACAGATATGCTTTAAATGGGTGGAATTTAGATAAAAATGAAACGTTCAGATATTGTGAGCTGTAAAGAATTTGAATAGGGTTTTTTTCAGCGTAGTCATAACAACTTGTAGATTTACGTATTATTTGGCTCACTGGTGATAAATTTAGGAGGCTTGAATAGTCATTAGAATCTGAATATAGGTTCTAAGGAATAACACTTACATAAATGTACTTTAAACATTGCCGAATCTAAAAATAATTCCATGGGTAGAAAATCAAAGAATTTGTGAAAGTAACATGCTGAAACAAAGTGGGGATGCTTTGTCGTTATGGGATTTGTAAAAAAAAAGATTCTTAATATTCCATTAATCAATAGAACTCCATTACACGAGCTGGTGGGGATAAGAGATTCTCTGAGGGTAGTTATGGGTCTGTAGGCAGTGGCGTCTCCAGCTTTCATATTTAGGGGGGGCACATGGGGGGCCAGGAACCAAAGTATGGGGGCCAATTATAAAACGGTACATATACACTATATATATATATATATATATATATATATATATATATATATATATACACACATATACACACACACGTTAGGCAGTTATTTCTCATTCTTTAATATTAGCCCCTGCTGATGACAATATATAGAAATATTACACCCTGCTTCTGATCTATATTAATATTAACCCCTGCTGCGGATATATATTGATATTAGCCCCTGCTGCGGATATATACTTATATTATACCCTGCTGCCGATATACATAAAAATTATACCCTGCTGCCGATATATATTAATATTTGACCCTGCTACCAGTATATATTAATATTAGCCCCTACTGCCAATATATATTATTAGTCCCTGCAGCCAATATATATATAAACTTAGCCCCTGCAGCCAATATATATTAATATTAGCCCCTGCTGCCGATATATATATAAATACTAGACCCTGCTGCCAATATGAATATAAATACTAGACCCTGCTGCCAATTAATATTAATATTAGCCCCTGCTGCCAATATATGTTAATATCTCCCTCTCCCTCCCAAACTATCCTAACTACCCCCTCTCCCTCCCAATCTATCCTAACTACCCCCTCTCCCTCCCAATCTATCCTAACTACCCCCTCTCCCTCCCAATCTATCCTAACTACCCCCTCTCCCTCCCAATCTATCCTATCTACCCCCTCTCTCCCTCCCAATGTATCCCTATCTACCTCTTCTCACTTCCTATCTACCTCTTTTCACTCTCTAACCCCCTCCTAACTTTCTACCCTCCTCCCCCCCTTTGAAGTTCACTTACCTTGGGCTTGTAGAAGTCCAGCAGCGGGATCGCGAGGTCTCTGTCTTCCTGGTTCTGCCGCAGTGTGCGTGGCTTCATTGCTGAGCGCCGGATATGACATCATATACCGGCGCTCGGCTTGAAATGCCGGCACTGCGACCAAGGCAGAGGCCTCGCGGTCGCGGAAAAGAGTGAGAGGCGCCGAACGGTCGCTGAGAACTTATTCCTCAGCGACCGCTCGGCGCCTCTCTCTCTCTCCTCCGGATCTATTAAAAAAAAAAAAAAAAGACGGCGTTTCAATTGGGGGGGCACACCGGGGGGCACAGCATGATTTAGGGGGGGCCATGGCCCCCTCTGTCCCCCCCCCTGCCGACGCCACTGTCTGTAGGACATCTTCTTGTGGGACATTGGTCCTATTTAAAGACACGACCAGGTGTTAAAAGCATGGTTTAATGTCCCCACAGTCTCAAGAAGGAAGGATACATATTAATGCATTGCGTGAGTATTTTATATGCATTCTTTAAAAGGGTAACAACTCTGCCTTAGCCGGTTGTCCAACAGTTATCGCCCCTGGTTGGCTACTCGAAGTTCAGTTGGACATATAAAACTACAAAGTGCTTGAAACAGCCAGTCAGCATTATGAAAGCACTCTAATGCACTTTCCACACATTTGCACTGTGGGTTCTCATTAGACCCCCTGAGACTTTTGTGGAGCCAGCGCTGGAGCTCCCTGGGAGTAAATATGTCACAAATTGTGATTTACTTGTACACATTGATAACTATTAAAGTCTATGTGGCTGTGTGTTGTTTAGCTTTACTGCCCTCACTTTAAAGAATCCCTTCCAGTTTTTAGATGGAACGGCCAGGGCCACATTGGGGATGGCACTTTAGGAGCAGAGGCCACCGAATGATGTACGTTTGGCCGCCATCCATGTCCACCTGTTTCTATATACACTCTGTGTGGCGATATGTGCGACCCAATCTGGTGCAGCAGCCATAAGTTTGTGGCCATATTGTCTAATGGCCCACCTTCTGCCAGATGACCGGTCTGGGCCTGGCAATCTTCATGGTCTGTATCCAGCTCCAAGTATAATTTCCGGTGGAACATGGCCATTATACATTAAGTTCTGGTGTTCAGCGTTGGCAAATATTGCATAGAGATATAAAATGCATAATATAACTGAGCATCATGGGAGCAGGAGTCCAAAAAGAGCACCAGAAATATCCAAACCCTGCTTCTAGGTATGATAATTTGTTGCCGTCTGTGGAAATCAGAGGTACTTGTTTCTCGTGATCCCAAAGATATGATCAGCTGTACTCACAAAAGACCATCTGTTTTCTTATAAAAGGCAAAATATTCACTTGTTTTATTCATAACAGGGATTTTTCTGCTTCTTACGTTTTACAACAGGCAGTAAGATCATTTCTCATTACATATTTATTGGTGAATAAGAGTGATTTTCTTATTTTCACTGTACCCCTATCTTGAAACAGCGGTGAGTAAAGGGTCTGTGGCAAGGCTTGTGGAAGTCACTGGTGTCTGTGGAATCTTTAGTGAAGTATGTATCGTAAAATTAGATGGCGTCTAGCCATGTCCTGAAGGAATCTGATGATGTATCTGTTATTACACCTTGTGATGAGGTCTCGCACTAGAAGTCACTGTATCACATACCTCCCAGGTGTACCGTTTTCTGTAGGATTGTCACGATTTTGATAACATGCTAGTGGAACAGCACCTTTAATGTGTGGATTGATAGATGCGGGATTGTCTGTTTTATTCATATGTGGTTTTGTATTTCTGTTTCTTTATTGATCCGAGGGGTGGTGGGAGTTGATGTTCGAGCTGGACCGATGCACTTTTCCCTGTATAGTTTGCATCCATATGTTGAATACATCATGTTCAGAGGTTGATACCAATACAAGTGACTCTTAGCTTTTAGGATGGTCCTGCAGAATCATAGAACATGAGACTCATGGAGGGGGCATCATAAGGCGATACTCCTAGGATTAGAGTAACTACTCCAGAGACAGTCTGGTGATATCTTAGGAGCGTTCCTGGCTTTAGAACCAACTATCATGGAATACAGTTGAGTGTTTCAACAGATTTAATCATTTGCCCCATGGATGGTTCCATGTATGGACTAATAAACATGGCCAACAGTGTCAGACTGGGCCAAATTAGGCCGGGACCCAACACCTGGCCTGATCCGTCTTATCAAGAGTGTAGGAATTCAAACCAGAGCAGGAGACTCTCAAACATTCTGTCTTCTGCTGTATTTTGGTCTTCACAAGCACCCATAGCATTCCTACATTTGTTTGTTGTGACCTACCTTTAGTGTCAGACATAACTCCTGCTATTAATCTTCAGACTGAGTAAAGTTTATATAATAGGGATAAAAAAAAATACAGCGCATTAAACATGAATTTCAACAACTGGCCATCTGGCTTTCGATACAAATGGTGTTCCTTCCACTTGGAAATATACATTTCACCGGGTCAAAGAAATAGAGAAACAAAAGGTTTGGATCAAAATTAGCTGTATACAGTCTGAGTGAGTTATATCCCACATTCTTTTGAGAAACACCAGATAACCATCTGTCTATCTGCTCAAACCTCACAAAGTCCCGCGTGTGAATTTTCCACCCAATACCTTAAATTTATCAATTACAACATTACGTGACAATGAAAGAAATCTGAGCGCTTGGGAAAGTTCTGGAAAAACAATATTTCAAATCATTAAAAAAATGGATGTAAGAGTATTTCCAGATTACACAAATAAAGGATGATGGCAGCCAGGCAGAAGATGATGTCTCAATTAAAATGGAATATCAAAACCAAGTAAGGCTCGAAAAGTTATTATCCCAACCTCTTCATAGCCAAGAAGACAGTAGGGTTATTTAATCCCAGGCTGAAGGTCAATTTGTTTCTCTTAAGGGACCAAAGATCTAACATTCTCAACGTGTACAAAGAGTATTATAGTCTATAGCAAGATGTCAAAACCATCTACCTAGAATTATGATTAATACTTAAATCCTGGACTGTTAGGCGTGCTTTCAGAAGAGGGTTAAGGAGCCTTGCCCTTGAAGACGAGGAGTTCCTGATAACCCAGCCGGGGAAATTGTTCCAAGGCCATTCAGATTGGGGTAAAAACATGAGACTCAGGTTGCCTATACGGTCACTCCTATTAGTAAATAGACTCTGCAAAGCCTGAAACCTGAATATTTCAGTGCATTCCTAATGGGTACTCCAAGCAAAATCACTCACCAGCCAGCCCTACTATTTGGATGTCCTATTCCTTATTCAAAAGGGCTGGATTTTTGCTTGTTGGGTTTTGGAGCAAACGCTAAACGCTATAGATCCTCAAAAAGAATCCAGAGTGAGCTGCAGCTTCTGCCTTAGCTCAATTGCGTCTCTCTATGGGCGTTAAACAGAAATATGGATGAAGGAATACTGTACTCGGGGACTGAGCACGTGCACCAGATGCGTGTTCACTTCTAATGTCTCATTAAACCATTGACACGCAGCTGATGTCCAGCTAGAACTGGGGAAGGAGTGTGTCAGCCCCAATTAAACAAATAATGATGGTTATTAGTAAGGCGATAATTGGGGGGGAAATCCAATGACTTACAGGATATAGGCAGTTTTTTGTGATCCCTGTGGTTGTTCATAGTAAATGAGCCCAGTGACAAAGTTGACTTAATGGGCTGTGACAGAGAGGTCACGTAAAAACCCCCGCTCCTCTGAACGTTTTAATAGCTCCAAGTGGCTTTTAAAATCTAGATCTGTAAAATATTTGAAATCATATATTTCACACAATGTTGTGGTATCCATTACAAATGAAGTGGCAATTTGTTCCAACAATAAAAATCACTTGCGTGACTATAGCAGCAGACTATGTTTTGCAATTATAAAATGTTCATTCTTGCCGTACTCAATTGAAGGTAGTTGTGTTTACTTATTGGGTACACATATGGCAGGGTTCCGAGGTGTGCTACAGGAGGATACATTGGGGTGACCTCTGGGAGTTACTATAGCTCTCTTGGTGAACCCGTTATATTTAGATCCCAAACTTGCAGGATTTCTCCACGAAAAACAGAGCGAAAAATTATTTACAAGCAAAAATGCGCCCAGATGGTTGAATGTTTGAAGTGTGACCACTAATTTCTCAACACAATCAACACAACACACGCTTTTTTTTTTTTAGGAAAATGTGATTTTTATGAAAACCAGATCAATTACAGTCCCAGAAAAAAAGTTTGACTTAAATGTACAATAAAATAGCTCAAACATTATACAAACACACATTACAGACGTATAAAAGGGGCCATACCCGACGTCTTACACATAGAAAGGGTCATTTGTGCTACATTTCCAAACACTTCTAATGATACCATCTAAATATATATCATCTGGTCACATACTTGTCCTGAAATTACAGACGGCTACCGCATTCTTTGGCTCAGACTGGGAATTAAGAGTCCACGGGTAACAAAGACGCCGCTGACGGCTGTGACGTAGTACACAGGGTAGAAAATACTCTACTTTCTGGAGACGCGCACAATCGAGACTCTTCACAAAAGGGTGAGATTAGCAAGAGAAATCCAGAGGGGAGAAAAACAAGGATCCAGCTGGATTTCTTGAACCACCTTCAAAGGAAAACGTATTCTTTTTTTAAAGCGTTGTAAACAAATTCACGAGTCGCAAGAAACATATACTTATTTTAAAACGTTCCTGAATACGACGTTTAAATGCCTCCGCAGTGAACTTGAAAGGGGTCTTGTGGATAATTTCTTTTAGACCTTTAAACTAGTTATTACATGGGAGCACCCGCTTATCTGCTAAATGTATCTGTACCGCGCAAGAGACTGCTTATTAAGTAAACATGTTGCATAGTTTTGGCAACAAAGCCGTTTTGAAGCTTGTATTACCATCTGGCAAGATGAGGCTACCGCACCTATCATTCTCAGCCAACCTCTTATCTGGTTATAGGTCATGGGAGTTGTGGTTTTTGTATATTTGTGGGAAGGGTGCACATGTATCCCTCTCCTGAAATAATGCCAGTGTACCATATAATAAACTTAAAATAGAATGTCTGGGTCCAAATCACCATAGAAAGCTTGATTGAGCAAGGAATGCTGTACAAGCCCCATCACCAAGCAGGACGGTGAGAATGGTGAGCTGGGGTTTGGCATCTATCACAAGATAACCAATAATTGAGGCGTCTTAATAGTGATTTCATTATGCATTATAAAGGGCCATCTCTGGCATGTTCGCCTACAAGAAGGGCTGAGCTGGCCATGCATAATGTATAGTTCAGTTAGCGACTTATTAGCGAGGTCAGTGAGCTTAAACTCTCTTAAAAAACGCCTGCTTTGGTGATTTAACCCTAAAAAAAAAAAAAAAAACAGATAAAATTCAAAATGTATCGGCTACCTGAAATCAAAAGCCTGCAGTCAAGCATTAGACACGTTCTGTTATCGCTGTGCCGATAAGTTCAATGTCGGGACAGAGAACAAGAAATGGTTGCCTGGGCTTCTGGGTCTTATCACAAATTTAACTGCAGACAGGAAGAGAAAAGCTCCTTCTATGTCCATGAAAACAGCCTGGAATGAACCGAAGTCTCCAGCAGCTTGGAGTGGAGGTGGAGTGCCACAGACAGGGTCCTAATTAATGCTCCAGTGTGGGGCCACCAGCCGGATACGCCTGGCCGCACGTTACATTGTTATGCTCGTGTAGCTTGTGACCGGGTATATGCAGCTGGTGGCCCCACACTGCAGCACTCCATATTGGAGGTGCTGTTGGACAACGGCCCACTGGGCATCTGCCCAGTGTGCCAGATGGCCAGTCCGGAGTGGCTATTCAGGTAAGGCGGGCAGGTGGCCCTATCAACTTCCAAGGCTAGGTAGCCCATCTAGTGCAAGCCCTGCCTTCTGACACACTTGCCAGAAGAACATGGTGGGGGTATGCCAAAGATTAAAACATATGTTCAATGTTTGGAGGCAGCCAGAGGCCATCATAATAAGATTGCGTCATATGGTAGATAAGATTTGGCTACATTAGGGTCCTAATGTCAGGTTCCCATCCACCTTGTTACTCTACCAACGACTACCAACGTGGTGAGATATGAATCACCCCAATGGGTTGGATCTGTAAATAGACATAATGACAATAGTAAGCGTTGTTTGGCTGTGGTGTACAACAACACAATGAGAACGACACATGCTTGTCGAGCGACTCTTGTGTTCACAACACACTCAATGACCCACAGTCAGTGCAACAAATCAAGAATCGGTTTTATTAAAAGAAAAATATGCTCCAAAAAGCTCTCTAGGTAGTTTGAGGAGTCCAGTATTTTCATTGTAACCTTTCAGGGAAAAAAATTGTTCTCCGAGTGTCCAGGAAAAAAAGAGGACATGTAACGTCACCATAAATGTACAACCTAGCATGTTCTTTATAGGTCCGTTGGTGCACATCTTAAATGGATTCCCTTAATTCGAGAGTACAAGATGATGTCTTTTGGCAAGAATGCAAACACCTTCCAACAACAACCTTCCAAACTGTGTCCGCGGTCATAAAAAAGTCATATACACAGAAATAGCAACCTTTCTTAAAAGGAGCCGGCCCTCTGTATGCCCAACACGTAGAAAGCATAGTCTCTCAGATATATCTCATTAGCAAAATCCATTGGTATCATTGGAGTTAAAACTGGCATATCCTGGGCTCATCTGGTGCAACGGGGGCATTCTAGATTCCAGAGGTTTCTCCATTTTGGGTGATATGACTTGGCTTCTTTTACGCAACATCTGTCCAATCCCCATCATTGGAAATCTACCCTTGCTGCGTACACAGTTGGGGCTACCCAAATTCCCTGAAACGTTATTGTTGCCCGATGGAGAATAAGGGGACGTTGGAGACATGGATTCTGAGCTAGATGGGCTGCTTTTATCATCATACGTGAAGGAAGCTTGGTTAGAATGAGCTTTCACGGGGGTTGTGTTGTCAAACTGGAAGATCGGAGACAGTGTCCTTTCACTTGAGTGCCTCGGAGAGAAAGATACCGGGGATCCTATCACTCTGTACTGGTGGGAGGGTGATGAAGACTCAATCTGGTCCTCCCTGTTGACGGATTCAAAGGATCTCACAACATTCATGTGGGTATCTCTCAAACGGCTTCCCATGTTCATGTTTACTGCCTCCTGGGAGTGGGAGTCTTGTCTTCTCATAATCTTGGGGGTTCTCGGATCTGGACTCTGAAGTTCTAAATATTCCAGAGAACAAGAAGTTATGCATCCCTTCTTACTCAGCCTGACCTCATGGAACGGGCTCAATCCTCCAATAGATTCTGAAATATAAAATATCAAATATAAAAATACATATTAAACAAATTTCCAGAGGTTTTAAATTAAGCTTGAGCGTCTCATTGGGTTAGATAGATAGATAGATAGAGAGCCCCATTGTGGAATGAATACAGGAACATAATGTAATGAGAGAAAGCTGGAGTGTCATTTTAATTAAACACGTCACATGCTTAGTCTCAATGAGCAGAGTGCCATATTGTCCTGGGTGGCAAAGTGTGAAGACACGTACCCCTCTCTGATTTGGAGGATCTCCTCTCCTTAAGGGGACCTTTGGCGTTGTAGATCTGCGTGCCGAGACAGGAGCTCTGTCTGTGGGAAGGAGAGCTTTTTTCCACCTTTTTCTGAGCTCCCCTCTGCTGAAGGTCTGGTCTCTTTTCTGAATCTTTAGATTTTCTTTCCTAAAAAAAAAATTCACACCAAACAAATACATCATACATCGGCATCAGCTCGGAAACCAGCATCGGCTCATGCCCTGCCTATACGGATATGGACAACACACAGCCGGCAACCAGCCACTGCATGGACAGCCATTGCCTCAGGACCCAGTAAATGCCCCCTCCTTAAAACATGTCCCTGATTAACCTACTAACATACTCATTCAGGCTGAAAAAGACTCAAGTCCATCAAGCTGAATCCCGCTGTTCATCCAGAAACACCCTGCTTATAAGCGATTTCTGGGAATTCCTTAACATAAAGTGCCGTGCATGCACGCTAACCCATGGGACGGGAAAGACTCGAGTTTTGGAATAACTTTTACCGTTTCCAACAGGTAGAAAGCACTGCTTACTTATACCAAAAGTATTTTACATGCATACGGCCGGTGAATCGCCCAACGATACAGTCTTTAGGAAGAGGGTGTGTGTTATCCCGTTAAGGACGAGCGCTTTAACAATGGGTTTCAAACAGACGCCAAACCCCTTTACAACTTAGTTTATAGATCAGTCAAAAGCATGGGGTTATAAAGCCTTTTGCATCACGCCAGACACGTCCTCCACTTTCGCTCCTTGAGAAAGTGCCCTTCCGTTTGCTTCCAGTCCGCTCAGCCCTTTTAATGTGCAGGAAGTCACTTCCTTAACCTCTACAAACAAAAGACTCTTCTGACCGCTCCAGCCTTCTTTCATCACTAAACGATTGTCTTTCAGAGCGGACTATTGTCTTACATCACAGCCAATACCAGCTAATCAGTCCTCCCCGACCTTTCCTGTAACATATAACTCATCCCGCACCAGGCTCGTCACCAAAACACCCAAGTCTGCTTTTCATCTCTCACACGCAAAAAAAAAAAAAGCTATTCTCTTTCTGTTTATATGCAATAATAAATTAAATATTTGAGTTTAAAACAGAAAGCATATCAAATATGCCTTTATTACCCTATAGACTGACACTTGGGTGCTGAACAAGATAGCAGTTTAGGTTTATGGACACTGATGAGCGTTCTTCTTATGTTGTAGATGAGTCCGAGCTAGGAACCTACACAACTCAACAAGCCGAGGTAAGCGGAACAGCTTCCCAGCAGAAGTGGTAGAGTCTAATAGTGTAAGGGAATTTAAACATGCATGGGATAGGCATACGGCTCCTCAAGACCAAGGACCAATTAAGGTTTGAGTCTTTACATCGGTTGACCATTTCTATGAATCCCCAGAACTCCCATTCGGAGATGCGGAACGTGGCCGATGGGAGATCGGGCTGCTCACCTCGTATGAGTTCTTGTTCATCCTGTACTTTTCACTTTGATGTAACTGACTTTTGTGGCAAACGTTGTCATTAATGTCGGTTTTCTGGCAGGGAGAGAACCAGATGTTAATTACAGGCCGCATCATACCGGCAGATAACAGAGTTTCCCTGGGTGACGAAGATACTCAAGGCTTTCAAGCTGATCTTTTGTTTAAAGGCCCCTTTCCCACCCTCCCTCGTTCTCACCCCCGGAATAACACCACCCGGCTCCACAAAGAAGGGACTCACTCTCATGGTTGTTAAATAACGCTCCAGCTTCCGGTTTAATAAGAAGTACACAGAGAGCGCGTGGCATGCGCGGTTGGAGAGTATGACATTGATGACATCACTGTGTTTATAGCCAAGCTTCTCGGACATGTGGAGCACCACATTCTGACTGAGATCCTCCAGGTGGATCCTACAACAAGAACGGAACGGGATTATCGTCGCGTTATTATTATTATTATTATTGTTAATATGCACCGATTTACGGTTCAAGGTGAAGATCTGTAACACAGGCTTAGAAATATTGCGCAACTCACTACCCATTAACGATAACATTCTGAATATTCGACACAAATTAATAAAAGTAAATGTAATCCGATCGTGGTCTGACGGAATGCTATACACATTTCTAAGCACGGGGTATCAGGTGGCATTGGAATATGTAGGTAAAAAAAAAAATTTAAGAAAACATGCGCAGCATTATGAAGCTACAGTCTGTCTCGGGTTTCGGGTGGAGTTCCTGAGAGCTACCCAACCAGTCTGATGATTTACAAAAAACTAATCCCAGCATTTACACACAAGGCCTGGGTAATCCAACCACAGCAGTCATCATTGTCTCATCATTACTGCTCGTTTTACATGTATATATATATATATATATATATATATATATATATATATATTATTATAAATGATTAACGCTATAAAATGACTCTCTTTAGATGAAAGCAATCGTTTTGTGTTTCCACCCTCTGAGTAACACACTTTCCCCAGATGTGATTAAAGGGAAAGTCCCCAAAAAATAAATACTTTCTCCATGAGTATAATTTCCAGAGCTGTATACAGTATTAACCCCCCTGCATTGTATACAGTAATTGCCCCCCAGCGCTGTATACAGTAATATAGGACAGCATTGACCAAAAAAAACCCAAAAAACTGGTTTTATCTAATTTTATTACAATAAACTCTTTATCTGCAGACCTGGAGGTGGCCATTGTTATCAATCGTGATATTTTGGGTGACTTTCCCCTGCTCAAACACCACACTGAGCTGATGCTTGATGGCAATGCTAATGAAGTCCGTTCTCCATAGACTTTCATTATTCAAAGAGTCCGACTGGGTGATTAACACTGAGCAATTCTGGCAGTATGATAAGGAGTGTCTGCTAGGAGTGTTTATCTAGTAGATTTGGGCTCAGAGTGAGATCAGGCAGCTGCGTATCAGCCATTTCTATGAGTTCTATCTGATAATAGTAATTATATCAATTACTATTATTTTTATAAACAAAAATGGTGGAAGCTCCCCTTTCAGAAAAGGTGCAATGTACCCGCAACGCATAAAGCAGCATTCTATGTGCCCCTTTAGAAGGTAGATGGAGTCTCTATCGGCGTGATTTACCCCTCCCCCATTATTATACAAACAGGGCCTGTGCTGCAAGCTTCAAAACGTGTGAAATTTCCCCATGGATTATGGAAGCCGTAAAGTTTAGCACCGGCGCTTAGCGTTCTCTCACAAAGCCTTCCACCAACCCGCCAATTACTGTACCTTCGGTGCGGATCCTATAAAACACATCTGTCTCGTATACAGATGTGCAATCTTAACCCCTAGTGGTACAAAGATGTGCCTCCAAGCACATTAACGGTTTAAAAAAAAGAAAAAGAATGCAACATGGACCACGACTTTAGATTGTTGCGGAGAGGGATCCACGGTTAGTCTGTTACATTTAGGGATTCCGAAAGAGAATAACAGGTTGCTTCCCAGCCATAGTCCGTTTAGAATAATATATAATTCTCGCAGCGCTTTGTTTCCACGCATTGCCTACAGGGAAATATTGTGTTCTGCACACAGTCATTCATTCCGAATATCGTAAAAGCTGCTGATAAATTGTAACAACATGAACGCGGTCTGTGCGTGTTACCAATTAAAAGTCGAGATCAGTAGCGTTCGATGGATCCAAGTTGGCCAGGACAGTCGTAACATTAGTGGCCCAGGCACATGCAACGCCTTGGTGTGTTGGGTATCCTGGCAGCCAAAGCTTGGCAAATATAATGTTCCCCATCCATAAAACACGTACTCTTTATCCAATACAGATAGTTATGTTATTATTTGGCTAGTAGACATTCTAATTAACCAGAAGATCTAGGATACCCTCCTAATATATGGAATGAGGTTCTGTAACTGACCAAAATGTCATCAAAGAAGACAAATGGCTCAAGGACACTTTAATCAAAAAGGTCAAATGCTACGTTTGGCCTACAAGTTCCAAGAAACATAATAAAAAAAATGAAATGATTTGTGAAGGCATCGGCTGAGTTACTCATTGCTTTACCTGTTAGGGTACGTGACCGTGTGCTGCCCCTTCCCGTGGTAATTATCGGTAAGCCAGCGACTGGCCAACGCCTGCTGAATGTTTGGCCTTTTAATGGGATCTGGTTCCAGCAAAGACCGGAGGAAACTTACAGCAGCTGTGGGGGTGGGGGAGGGGAAAACAAAAAAAAAAACAAGAGTGGAAACGTGAGAATGTTTTCTATAGAGCGCAGCAGATTATCAGCTCCGTGGGATCATTAACGTTCCGTAAACACAGGGACACCACTGTGCCACCTAACGCGGAGAAAACCACGCGGACCTTCAGCTGTTGCCGGATTAAGCCTCTTCCTGGCTGAGGATGCTGAGGGCTGAAGTCTAGCGACAGCTGAATTTGTACAGGTGGCCCTATTTTGTTCTAATTCACATGGTTTTCCCGTCCAAGCCATGCCTACATCCACACTTCCCATCTATAGCCCACCCCGAAATGCATTAACATATTATTATTTTTGGTTTTATATAGCGCCATCATATTCCACAGCGCTGTACAATTTTATATTTCGAGGGTAATGATACCCCGGGGGGCATCTATGTCAAAACAACTTGGTTCCATTGGCTCTTTCAAATAGAACACATCCAAAAAATTACATTAAAAAAATTCAGAGGATGCGGGTGGTTTAATTTCCATAGAAATGTGTTCTTTATGTAAATATAGAGATTTGGAGGCACAGAACCTGCGCAGCTACTAAGGAGCGTGGAGTTAAACGTGATTCCCCCAGCTGGTCGCCGTGAATGGATGAAGTAATGTGGTGGGATTTACCTGGAGAGAGGTGGGTGGGTAGAGGATTCATGTCTTTGTCAACCATCTTCTGGTACAAAGCCCTCAGGCTGAACGGCTCCACGGTGAATGGCAGCGTGCCCGTTAGCATGGCATACATGTTCACGCCACTTGAAGAAAAAAAACAAAAAAGGGCGCATGCACAGTTAGGGAAGGCACGCCATTCACAGTAAACAAAGAGAGAGATTGGCTTTACTTCCCCCCCCCTCCTCCCCTTCGAATCTCCTTTGTTACAAGTATCGCAAGGCGTTGTCATGGAAACACATGGAACGCCGTGTGCCGAATAACCCAACGCCCCTCGTCGGGAATAGGTAATATCTGCGGCCATGAAAAACTTAAAAAGAGACTTTATGTTCTTCCTTCCAACGTAACCAAAAATTACAGAGGAGTCGCTCTAAACGTATTTACTATTAAATAAATGATTTTTAATAGGTTAAAAAAAATCAAAAAAAAAAAAAATCATTGAGCTGCTACAGTCACAGTCATTCTATGAAACATGAAAGGGTCTTCGGGCCTATGTCCGTCAGAGAAGCCAAAGCTTAGCGAATCGATCACCTCCGTCAGCGTAAGTGTTGCGTGGTACTTACATGGACCAGACGTCCACCTTCGGCCCGTATTTCTTCCTTGCCAGTAGCTCCGGGGCCGCGTAGGCCGGACTCCCACACTGAGTACTGAAGGGGTCGGTGTAGCCCAGAAGACCAGCGCAATTGCTCAATCCAAAATCTGGAAACAGACAGACGCTCCGTTTATTTCTCTTTACGGTCTTTAAATAAACACAGATATGGATGAAAGCGCTCTACAGATATAATAAAGGCGTCTTGGCTCCGTCGTAACAAGCGGCACACAGAAAAAGAGGTCAGAGACGGATAAGAGGTCACCTTCCTTTTTCCTTTTCCTTTGATGCTCATGAAATATTTATAACAAGCCCATGAAGGCAAGAAAGTCAAAGGATATGACTACATATAGAGAGCTTTACATGGGACAGGCGTAAAGATATCCCAACCAAGGACCGATTAAGGTCCAAGTCTTTACATCAAGAAAAACCTGCAGACTAGACGGGCCGATCTGCCGCCAAATTCTCTGTTTCTAATCTATAGAGCATCACGTCCGTGCTGACGAAACCAGGAAAAACAGAATTAAATCGCATTTTAACCAAAATGAAAGCAATTAAAGCCATTCCATACGATAAGAAGATTATGGCCGGATTAAAAGGGGTCTGCCCTACAATAAAATATTTTTGACAGATGCCGTATGTGGTATTTAGCTGCTAATAACCTCTTGTGGAATAGTCAACCCTACTATTTTGAACAAAAACATTTTAGCTTTACTAGGTTTTCTGTGTTTTTTTTAAGTAATAAAAAAAAAATAAAAAAAGTTTGTCCGATGTTATAACGTACGGCGCTGCATCCCATTGAGAGAAGCTTTCTGGGGTGGGATACTACGACATTAATGATGGGAAAACTAGATGTGGGGGAGCAAGCTAGAGGCGCCACGCAAGCAAAGCCAGACCCTGAGCTCAGCTTGTCGAGATGTATGTCCACTAAACTGGGGGCTTATCTACTTCATAAGGAACGTCCACAATCCCAACCAAGAGGAAGGGTCTCAGATGGCTTGGCTCTGTATCACGCGCTTCACATTCTAAGCCAGGATCAAGCCAAACTGCTTGCTCAGCTATTTCTAAGGCAAAACATCGAGGAGGCCACACAGGTCATCAACCCATGGCTTGTGTACACCAGGGGTAGGGAAGATTAAGCAGGCATTGAAGAACCTTTTGACAGTTCATAGGTTAATGGTGTTTGTCCTTGCAGAGTATTAGCTTTAAGATGTAAAAGTTGACTTTAGGGATTCCTAGCTGGAAAAATCTGTAACCAATGGAATTTGTTTGGAAAAAGCTAAGACACCAAGCTCTAAAAAGGTAGAGCTCTTTATCTTCGGTCAATAAACGCCAGGGTAGGGAATTCCGTGTACAAACAAAGACTTGCACGGTCAGCAGGAACGCCTGGCGATGGGAAATCGGAAAGGAAACCCAAAACAAAAGGAAAGACTTGGGTTCTATTGAAGCCATACGGGCCCCCGGAGTGTAATCTCCGCTTAGACAGACCAAGTGTGAGCAGACGAACACGGCGCTAATGAGAGGCCATTAAATAATTTGCATACCAATCAGCTTGATGTCGTTGTTCTCATCCAGCAACAGATTTTCAATCTTCAAATCTCTGCGGGAAAAGACAAAAATGAATGATTTCGCGGGCACACAGGAAGCGGGGCGGCTGGATTAGTTAACACGGGGGGGCGCGGCTGGATTAGTTAATGCAACATTATATCAATTTTTTTTTATGTTTCAAAACACACAGCAAGTTTTAGATAAACGTCAAGCTGGTTTCACGAAAGCATATAAGAAAATATGTTCAAATTCTTTTTAATTTAAGATTAGGGATGGAACACTGGTGGCCTTCCGGCTATGGAAGAACATATCCACAGCAACTAAGTTACCTAAAGTAGTATTATTCAAACCCCCTCCACAAAGGACCACCAACACGTGGACCGTTAGCAGCCCTCAAGAAACGCTGCCCTGGAAGCCAGGGGGTTGCGGATTCTCGTCTCAGCGTTGGCGCCACCAAAGTTGCATGGTTTGTGTTTGTTTCGAGACACACGTAGAAGATATTTTCGCAAAAAAACAATAAAGGAAAAGAATTGCACGCATCCGTGTTCTATGTTTCCAGAGCACGACTCGGCTCCCTGACAGCCTGACAGTAATTGCGCTGAAAGGGATGCATTTGTCAACTCCTATCAAACCCAGCGTTTCCTGTGGGCTGAAGCGGATCGCATGCTTTTCAATATTACGTGGGTTTTAAAATTAATATATTTTTACTGCGTGCCTTTGTCGTATTACAGCTTAGGATACGCTGCAATTGTATTCTTACAGTCAACAAGTAACTGTGCTAGAGACCAGATTTTACCCTTACAGTCCCGCGTGCGCAACCCATCTCTCAGCCTTCTGACCGTGGAATGGATTAACCCTGGAGATAAAATGTCTGAATCTCTTTGTATATCGCTCGTTGAGGGCGCACTTCCGATGCAGCCCATGTGATGATGGCACTTGGCGTTTGCCACTTTGTGCCACCTTTTCTGGAAAAAAATATTCCAGCCATGGAATTTCTTTGACTGGATAATAGTGACCAAAACAGGCTATTTTACTGACTGCCTGTAAAATATCAGCTAAGCAACAACCCTATTGTTTCATTGTTTTCCCAAAATACTATTTTCTAGTCTATTCAAATGAAGTGGACCAGAACACCTTTAAATGGGTGTTCTGCACGAACGGAAAAGTGATTGTGGATTTAAAAGAAAAAGAGAAAAAAAGAGTAACGGATGTTTTATGAACGAGCAGCAGACGGGAACTTGAAGAACAGAATAAGCTTTTAAGCCAAAGAAGGGGGGTAAATGTTTACATACTGTGTATATATAGAACAGATTTGGGGGTCACTTGAAATGTTCCTTGTTTTTGAAAGAAAGTAAATTTTTTCCAATGGCCCTTTATCACTCCCATCCCTCCTGTGGTCCAATGGCCCTTTATCACTCCCATCCCTCCTGTGGTCCAATGGCCCTTTATCACTCCCATCCCTCCTGTGGTCCAATGGCCCTTTATCACTCCCATCCCTCCTGTGGTCCAATGGCCCTTTATCACTCCCATCCCTCCTGTGGTCCAATGGCCCTTTATCACTCCCATCCCTCCTGTGTTCCAATGGCCCTTTATCACTCCCATCACTCCTGTGTTCCAATGGCACGCTGTGTACGCTAATAAAAACCAAGTTTAAGTTTAGAAGGCTAATGGATCTTTAGGAAATCCTTCTGCAAATTATGTTACAGCCAGAAATGTCCTTGTTTTCCATGAAAAGTGACTCCAAACTTTTGAACGGTAGAGTATATTCAGGGAGTTTGACAACTAACAGTCTAAGACAAACCGATCCATTAGAAGAGAGAACTGAGATCATGAAACAAGGAGGCTGTTATTAAAGTCACCATTTGCAATAAGTACTCTTGCTAGCTGTATTTAGTAAAGGGGGGGGGGAGTGAAAAGCAAATATTATTTGTTCTCGGCCAGCTTTTTATCAAGGACCAGTTTGCCAACGGATTGGGGGAAAAAAGATAATTAAAACCAACACCACTCAGTTACTATTGTAGTGGTTGCCTAAAAAAGTATTTTCCTGGGGGAAATTTTCCTTTTAATAAAGTCAGACCACTGGGCTATGTATTAAAACCTGAAATAAGAACATTTAAACAATCTATAATAAGGAACCGCTACGAACCAACGCAAACAACAAGCGGAAACCTCTAGCAAATATAAAGCAGAAATCGTGACAGCCATTAAGACTGACGGCACAGAGTTATTTATAACGTATCGCTTTCATGCGGCTCCACCGACAGTAATTATGTATCTCCAGGAGGGCAAATTGGGGTCCCGGCACCTCCATTCACTCTAATTCCACGGAGAGTATATTGAATATCCTTTCACAAAACCCTCCACGAATATTTCTATTTATAACTCATAAAAGGACCCGGGTGAATTCGCGTCTGCCCTGACTTATCTTCTGCTCCGTTCCCCCGCTGCTCCTTTCTCTCCGCAGAATGCCATTCTCTCTAAATGAAAGCCGCTAATAGCGAAAACTTCACAGCAGTTGTGAACTTTACTCTCGCGAAAGAATGTGACTCATTCATTCAGAAAACTCTCTATTTTTTATTTATTTTTTTGCTAGAAATAGCAGGGAGGTAATGGAAATAAACACCATCAATCTTTGTTGCTTTAAACACTATTTTTCCTACCTAAAATGATTACGAGAAATGTTATATGGCATGCGAAGAGGACGAGGTTATGAATGGTACAGAGATATAGTGAAAAAAAAGACAAAATGAAATGAAAATGCTTTTTCTTTGCTGCAATCTGAAAAATAAATGGCTATATGTAATTTTTTTTTTTTTAATAATTCCCGAATAAATTAACCAGTCGTAAATAGGCCAAGAGATTGGGGCGAAGGGGAGCAGAGGAAATACTTGGCCTCCATTCATTCACTTCAATTTTAAAGGTTAAGTTTAATGATGCAAAAAGAGATAAATGGTCTAGGATTTTTTTTCTGGAAGACTCCCTATTTTAATAAATTGGTACCACTGCTTCAATGACCAATGCATACTATGGATGAGGGTAAAGCGAGTCAGTAGAGAGATCGGGTGAGTAATTATGGGTGCGTGCCCATATCATAGCACACATTATACATTTAATTATTTTCCAGGAAGGGTCAAGACAGAGGTAGTTGGGTCTGTTAATAAGAATAAGAAGTATTCTCATGAAAATGCTTTAAATGCCAGGACTGTATATAGAATATAGTTGCATGAGTGCCCTGACTGCACACTATAATTAATAATATAGCAACTTTCGTGTTTGAATGAGATTCTGCCCTTAGAAAACCGATCACGGGGAGTCACTCACACCAGACAAGTTAAAGGGACACAAAGAGCGTGAGTTGTTGGGATCTTCTCATTAAACCCGAGTAGTATCCACTTCAATGTACACTCCATTTTGCATCTCAATTTGGCGGGAGTTTTATGGAGCCGAGAAGTACCTTCCCAAAGAAGGTATAGTCATCGGCGGCTCATGATGACCATCCAGCAGGCCACCAAGCGGTGGTTTTCAGCAGGGTCACGCCAGGCTGATAACCCATAGAAGGGGATGCACTTGCAGTACGTCTTTTGCGAAACCCAGCTTTGATATCCCTGCAAGATTCTTAGCACACATCACAACTAAGAACTTGGCAACGCAGAACAAAGATCAAAATCGTGGTACCCTTTGTTTCGGAGGAAAACAAAATCAGAACGTATTCTAGAAAATGTATAGTGTGAGCTTTGTAGACATGTAAGGAAAGAGAAGCCTCTGAAGTCTTGAAAGCGTGTGATGCTATACCTGACGCATGAAAAGGGGTCATTAAGCAACCAGGGCCCTGCCTAAAAGCTACAGTGATAAAGAAGGGTAATTACCGGTGTACAACCCCTGCCCGGTGCAGGTGCTCCACAGCCAAAATCAGCTGCCTGATGTATTTACGGGCTTCATTCTCCTCCAGTCGCTTCTTCTCGTAGATCTTGTGCATGAGGTTCCCCCCAGAGCACAACTCCATCACCAAGTAATAGCTATTTTCGGTTTCTAGAATGTCGAGAAGCTGGGTGATGTTGGGATGCCGGATCATCTGTTGGATCTGTCCCTCCCTGCGTAGGTTCTTGGTCACATACGTGTCCTTCTTGGCTTTCTTCTTATCGATAACTTTGACAGCCACCTGGAAGAAGAAAGGAATGTTATTTAGAGCAGATTATGGGATTATAAAGAAACTTTAGAAAGACCGCTTAAAATAATCAGAGGTGGCTTCTGCAACATTTCAAGGCATGAGTTACATTCCAACAAAGCCTACCAGAGTTCTACGATGGCGCTTTATCTCACATTTTGTTTTCAATCTACAGAAGCGCCATTAAGCAGGTATTATGTAACATTCTTCTCCGAGAGCAATTATCAAGCATCTTACTTCTGCTCGGCGCACTTAAAAAGACTAAGAAGCTCTGCAGAAAAAAAGCATGAGTCCCTCCAAGTGAAATATGTTATAAAGCCCGACGATCGACAATCGGGTAAAAAGGGGCAACCTACAGGAGAACAGATAATAGAAAAGATATCTTAGCTACTTAGAGGCCTTTCCATCTCGGAGATTTCCCAGAGGCTATGAAAGAACATAAATAGCAAGTCAAAGCCGATGTAGGAGAGGATGGCAGGAATGAAACCAGATCCCCGCGTAATTATTTGAGTGCCAGAGATACCTGCGAGGCATTGTGATGCAGACGTTCAGATTTTATGGGTTGTTCAGCAGGTAAAGCAAATGGTTTTATTGTCAAGAGAGGACCATTCAACCCCAGAAGAGGGTTCCAGCCATTGAGCCTGGTAATAAAGCCACCAAAAAAACATGCTAAGAAAAACTACTCCTCTCCAGAAGCAGAGATAGCCTAACAAAAAGGCACAGAAAGGATCTAATCCAGGGGTGGGCAATTAATTTTCCCATGGGGCCACATGAGAAATTGGAATGGTTTTAGAGGGCCAGACCTCTACAAACTACAAACTCCGAAGCCTTGTCCATTTTGTTAACTTATGTGCTGTTTAATAAAGTTATTCAAGCCTACGTCATTGGTAGAGGTGCTTGAATAAGTAAGGCCTGAATAACTATTAGCACAGCACAGAAGTGAACAAAATGAACAAGGCTTCGGAGTGCATACCGTATTTTTCGCTCTATAAGACGCACCTGCTGATAAGACGCACCTAGATTTTAGAGGAGAAAAAAAAGGAAAAAATATTTTGAGCTAAAAAATGGGCTAAAATATTTATTACAATAACTGAATAAGCTATGAACACAGTAAGACACAAGCAGTAAGACACACACAGACACAGTAAGACACACACAGACAGTGAGACACACACAGACACAGTAAGACACACACAGACACAGTAAGACACACACAGACACAGTGAGACACACACAGACACAGTGAGACACACACAGACACAGTGAGACACACACAGACACAGTAAGATACACACACAGACACAGTAAGACACACACAGACACAGTAAGACACACACAGACACAGTAAGACACACACAGACACAGTGAGACACACACAGACACAGTGAGACACACACAGACACAGTAAGACACACACAGACACAGTGAGACACACACAGACACAGTAAGACACACACAGACACAGTAAGACACACACAGACACAGTGAGACACACAGACACAGTAAGATACACACACACACAGTAAGACACACACACACAAACACAGTAAGACACACACACACAGTAAGACCTCCCTCCCTAACCCCCCTTCTCAGTATCTCCCCTCTAACTCCCTAACCCCCCCTTCTCAGTATCTCCCCTCTAACTCCCTAACCCCCCCTTCTCAGGATCTCCCCCCCCCCCCGCCCCGGTCACTTACCTTAAACTCCTGTGTTGGAAGCGTGAGGCGTTTGTCTCGGGTGCCGGCGCTTCACTGCTGATCGCCGGCGTCTGACGTCATATGCCGGCGCCCAGCGTAAAGCGCCGGCACCCGAGACAAACGCTTCCAACACAGGAGTTTAAGGTAAGTGACCGGGGCGGGGGGGGACACCGGACTCATTGGTGAGTCACCAGGACACTCTTTGCGGGCCGGTCCGAGCTATTCAGCGGGCCGGATGTGGCCCGCGGGCCGTGCTTTGCCCAGGTCTGATCTAATCATTGCGTAAATGCTGCCGAAAGCACTTGTTACTCTGGACACAGAAAATGTGGCCAAAAAAATTGTCTACGCGAGGAAGCCCCGGGAACAACGACCCCCGAGCCAAACCTTCACCGGTTTGTAGCTTCCACCGCACACTTATTTAACCCAAGATATTTAAAATATGAAGATCAGCAGCTTTAGGTGGGGTGAATTTTAGTAAAACAATACAAAAAAAACATATAGGCAATAAAGATAGATCTAAAGACGTTTTTATGTTCTGCATATTAAGACTCATTGTTTTAGGTGACCTGAAGTCAAACGTTGTCATAAAGAAACGTTTTATTTAACCAAGAGCAGTGCTGCCTGGTATCGTTACATCATATTAATCAGGCATGTTACAGATCATTATTATAAATACTCCCCAGAACATATTTTATCTTCCGAATCTTAACCAGATTTGCGTGCCTTTTCATCAATAATTCAGCGTTAAATGAACCGAGCGCTCCAGAGATATGAATCCATGAGACGTTATTACTCAAACACAAAGTTATTCTGAATAATTTAACGGGATCTGCTCTTAACCTCCCAGCGACCCCTTTTCCAGCGTCGGAGGACCATGTGAGCGCATTAAACATACTTAGAAGGGGAAAACAGCTTATCGTGTGCACCATGAGAATAACCACAACTAATAGATCTATAACACGCATGGGACTGGAAACACTCCATACATGCGCCATATGAGATTTTGGCTAAATAGGTGGAAGAGCCTCCCAGCAGAAGGGGTAGAGGGTAACACAGGGAGGGAATTGAAACATGCACGGGATCGGCATATGGCTCCTGAATCTAAGACGAGACCAACGTCTGATTAAGGTCTTTCTATCAGGAATAACAGGCAGACTAGATGGACCGACTTGGCCTGATCTGCCGTCAGATTGTATTTTTCTATGTCAAAGCAGAATATAATAAATGTATACAGAGGGTACCCTGCCTCCTCCAAAACCAGCCGGGCTTCTAAATTCCCCAAACATTTGGCAGCCCCCGGAGGGTAGATCCAGCCTCATAGATCCTAGAATAGATGAGCTTAAACAAGTGCAAACAAGTCAGCCCCCCCTCACCTCAATGCCCTTAAAGAGATCAGCTATCTGATAAAGCGCGTATACTGACAGCATGGACAGTCCACCGCTTATTGCTGGAAAACTGGTTTCGGAACTGGTTTCTTGATTGAATATGTCATTTTCAAGAAAGATGTGTGTCCTGGGTTCCAGCGGATGCCCTGACTCATTCTTAATGGACTGCATTGCGAAACGCGCAATAACCCAGAGAGCGCTTCTCTCTTTAACTCTTTGGTGACCCTTCTGTCTAAACTCTCCCTGTTAGAAGAATGGCTTGTGAAGGTAATAAACCACTAGCCCAGGTAGCGGATACGTAGGTAAGCTGTCTCGAGCTATCATTAAGCTTAGCTTATAAGAGAGATCCCATTTAGAGGCGTTGACGTACATATACACGTGAAAGTTACAGGGTTTGGGTATTTTTAGATGAACTCCATTTAGAAAAAAGTCAGAAGAACGTTAAGATTCCATTAGTTTTCTCATCTATGCATTTTATTCACAATGAACTGGATTTCTCGTTGGCTGAAAACCCCAAGATCTCCATCATTAAGCTTTCTTTAAAACGAAGTACGTCTTTCAGCGACAAAATGCAGAGCAACCAAACGCCGTAACTTTTACATGACTACTTGACTTTAATTTCCCTCAATATGCTGTGAATTGAAACATGCGCGGGATAGGCATATGGCTATAACGAACCTGAGACGAGACAACAACCGCGTAACAACCGGCCATCCGGCACACCACCCACATGCTGGCGATGTGAGCATAAAAATATAGCATGCGGCTTATCCAGACGATGGGCGCCCTTATGTCATCAGGGGGCCACTGGCCTTAAAGTGCCAGGGCCACCTCTTCATGGCCCGTCTGGCCCTGGCCGAATAGTTATTTTCTCTGCATGCTGTGTATTTGTATATAAGATCCATTTGTATTAAAGAATTACTGGACCTTTTACTCTTTGCTTTCTAGGCAATGGTTTACATGGAATGAAAGACACTTTGATTATTTGGACATAAATTAAGAGGAAGAGGAGGAGATCCAAACAATGTGTTCAGTGCCGGGCAGCTGCTGCAAAGACAGGCTGTCACAATCCAACGATTATGTCACATCGGGAAGGTACAATTAGTCAACGCGGAAAGCATCGAAGTAAACAGCCACTTTACATAAATTAACAGAAACACAACCCAGTAAAAACCGTCGTCATTAAAGAGATTAACGATCAGGCACACTGGGTTTTCATTTGTATGCAGTGACTTATTCTAGCCTAGGGCCACTAGGTCTAGGATGGCAAGTCCAAGGGGGCAAAATCACGGATCTCCCCAAATGGCCCATTTACACTATGGAGGGATGTGCTAAGTAGGCACGGTCCTTTATTGTTTCCTATTGTTGTGGAGTGCAGTGGATATGACATCATTTTCCAACACCCGGTACTAAGGAGGAGGCAGCAGGAGGAGGGTTAGGTTGAGGGCAACACTGAAGCTAAGTATGTCTTCATACGTATGACGAGAAGAGTCATTTTCTTTTTTTCTGGCATGCCTGAAGACCCAAGTTGTCTCCTCAGCCAATATACATATCTCCTTGACCCGATTTGTTTTCATGTTCTTCTGGAATCTCTAAAACCCTTTGGGATCCCACCACCGTTGGCGAGGCTCAATGTCATCACTCTAAATAATGTAGCGAATACATTTAAATGTCATCTAATTAGGTAAATGCCAATGGCTGAAAGGTATAGTGCCTCGAATTTGATTTAGCCTCATTTCACTATTACTGTAACCACACGAGCCCTTACGTTCCCAATTCATCTTGGACTTGGTTACCAATAATCTAGGATGCATTAAAGCAAAACAACAGAAAAAATGGTTCACAATTACAATGAAGCCTTAACTTAGTATTTTTTTCTCTTAAGAACTAGGCAGTGTTAATCATGCAAGGGGCTTCCTATGACATCACAACATCCACAGGAAGTCTCTATCATACAATGCATTGGCTGGACCTTTGTATACACCAGGACTTGAAGTTGCGTTTCTTGTATAAAATGAAAATATACTCATTTTGATGGACATCTATTTCTGGAACCTCAAGTGAGGAAGAATTTGTTAAATCTAGAGTCGTGCAACCTGATCCGCGCGCATGGTATTTATAAAGCCCCACTTCAAAAGGTTAAGTTGTGGTATAATATGATACAGAAATGTGTTTCGCTCATTCCACAGTCACTAAACTTTTGTGGGAAAAAAAATTAAATTCCTATTTAATTAGTTTAAAGCTCTCGGGTACTGGAAAAGTAGAGAAATAAAAAAAAAAATCCATTTATGATTTAATTGACCGTCCTTTGTTCATAAAACGCGGTTCTAATTTTGTTACAAGGAAAGGAAAACGCCGGACGGTCATATGGTTTGCATGTTCTGTACAGACACAGAGAAGCTGAAAGCAGATTAGGTTCAAGTGTCTGCCACATGTACATCTTACAGACCTCAACGTGCAAGAGAAGCCAAGTCACAAGGTGCCGGCACACGGTGCGTAACACCGGAGACATGAATGGTAGTTTCTGTGATTATATCAAATATAGGTGGTTTAAATCTATAGCCAAGGATCTGCCAATGACGAATACCCATAGAAAAACGCGACGGCAGGAAAGAAGAAATCGGCCGGTCTAGTCCATGCCTCCCAACCATAACATGCTGGCAGCAGAACCACCAGTCGGGAGTCTTAGATAAAACTCCAGACTGAGTTTCGGCCCCTTCACCCCGAGATTTGGACAAAGACCCTGAGACTCAGGGGCAAACCTTGAGACTTCCCAAGTACGGATGTAGGACTTTAGCTTAAAGTATGTTACGTTCTGCCCCTACATAGGGTATCGCGGTTTTTATGCATAGTTTCCCCATTTCTAGCCGCGGTATATGGGTATTGTATGACACACGCGGGGTACAGTCGCCTGGTTCCATGGGATAAGATCCAGCAGTTCCATGTTCCACAGAAACTTAACATATTACCCCTGAAGTAAATCAAAAGCAGTTCCCAAAGAGCGAAAACAGACGTTATGTATAATTTTACCATTTTTTTTTATTATTTTAAACAGACATTTTTCGGTCTAATACTTTAAGGCAGTTTTTGGGGTCTGTACCGAGTTTCATTTGAGGAACATTACAATGTGGAGGCTTCGTGAAAGTCAATGAAGGCAACCCGATAGCTCCTAATAATAAGAGGTTTTATGCTACGGGAGAAACCCAATCCTATAGAAAAACAAACGCCCTGCCTTTACCGAGTTACTGCCTTCTGCTTACAATTTGGAGAGCTCACACGTTGAAATCGATTTTGTTACATTAAAATAGCTTGGGCCGTGTGTAATTGAGAAAATATGGAAATTACATTTAAAGAACTCCCAACAAAATCTTTTATACATTAGAAATGAGTTTAATAGTGTATTGTTTCCTCTAAAGATATTTCTAGTTATTAGATAATACAATATTGTCAGGCAGCGGCACATTAGCCATGTGTCGTCGTTCTGTTATCTCAGCTCAATCTACCAAACACCCAGACTCCTTATCATACTGCCTGTGGGACTCAATAGAATGGCTCAGTCCCAATCAACCAGTCAGACACAGTCTATAACTTAACAATTTGACTTAAAGAAACAAGAGGTAAGGAGGGCCCTGCTCACAGGAGTTTACAATCTAGGAGTTGGGGTATATTACATAAAAAGCACCACTCTTAGGGATGGAGCAGCCATCTCCGAAGGCAGGAGAGGGACTAGGAAAGGTGAACTAAAGGAAGATGGGAGGAAGGGCATTAATGCAACTAATTAAAGACTATGGAGGGACGGACTTCATTAGCATTGCCATAAAGCATCAGCTCAGTGTGGTGTCTGAGCAGGTTAAGTCACTCAAAATATCACATGGCCGTTCAGTCCTTTATCCTCACAGCAGTATTATTTATATAATATAATGGTTAATAATGTTTGCTTCATTAAAGTAGTTTTGGTATTACGAGGAATATTTCTCCCTTTAAGAAACACGTTATATCCAAACACGGATGGTAAGAGCGTCTGTGACCGGTTAGTCTGGCCGTATCCTTCCTGTCCTTAGCGTACCCCGAGCGACTCTGGGATTTTGTCACTTTCGAGACCCTCTCTAATCTCACGAGTGTCTGGTACACGGCTATATCAGGCTTTAAAGATTCCCCGTCTAAAACCGGCAGCAATTAGTGCCCTTCCAATTAAGTCACAAGACGCGATCCGACGGGATCCTCCAGTGGAAATGCCGCTAATAAGAACATAGCTATTAGGCATGCCAGGGGAAAGAAACGCCAAATAATAAATAATTAGATTAGCCTCATTAGAAATCCGATTTCATTTGTTTCCAGCTAATGGAAATGTATTAGTCACTCTGTTAATCTCTCCTGTATACGCGGTTTATTTTCAGAAGCTATTATAAACGGCCTGAATGGGAATCGGTTAAATTAGAAGCAAAGAGTAGATGTTCTCTCCTTCTGGTGTCCCAGATGAACCTAATAATGAGATAAGTTAAACATTTCCTATAAATAAACATTTTATATGCTTATTCAGACGTTCTGTACATTTCCTTTTTTTGAGCTTTGATCTCTTTCAGTAACACATTTCAAGTTTTCTTTTTTAATTATGATGAAGAACGGGATACTGATTCAGTCGCGGGAAAAAAAAAATAATCGGTCATTCTTTTAAAATGATTTTATTGATTATTTTCTAATTATTTTTTTCCCGTTCACTTTACACTTTCTATTGTTTGCAATATTAGATTCGATTGGCAAAAAAAAAAATGACAGAGCCGTAAACAAGCAATGCATAAAAAAAGTTAGAATTTATTTTTATCAAATGTTCTAAAGACTATTTTATTATAGTTATAGCCGTTTATTTAATAATAATAATAAAGAAATCATGATGGTTTCCCTTAATAAATAAAAAAAAAACAATTCTGGCAGTTGAATATTGGACATCTGTATGGGTTCTAGTTCTAGGCAAACACCCTGGCTCCTCATCATAGTGCCTGTTATAAGCAATAGAATGGCTCAGTCTTAATCAACCAGCCAGACACTCTAAATAATGAAAGTCTATGGAAGATTGGACTTCATTAGCATTTCCATAAAGAATCAGCTCTTTGTGGTGTTTGAGCCGGGACACAAAAAAGAGGTAATAATTAATATGTCATAGAACGGGCTTATTTTATGTACATATCAAAAGCCAAGTCCGCAATCAAAACTTCCATTCTTTTTCCCAATAGGCGAAAGAAACTGCCAAATGTCTGGTATTCATATTTACATGGATTTGTTGCCCAACAGCTCTGGATGATGTCATTAATCATGAAGAACATGATGAGGAAGCGATTCATCAAGCTCCTTATGAATAAATCTGCTTATACATGACTAGGTCCTACAAGTTACATAATGAGCTTGTTCTGCTTCCAGGTATGTGATGTGTCAGCTTCAACGGGCTCCCACCAAGCCAAAACAACAGCGTCATATCGTTACATAATAAAGATAAATGTCTTTACTTATAGACGCTGGAGTATGGGAACAGCCAGGTCGAGCAGTTTAACAGAGGGAGCTTTTCACTAGTCAGCCTTAATAACAAGATCATCGCTCATTGTCAAGCAGGGAGGTAGTCAACTGCCCCATACAGCTCCCTTAATCTTCACCCCAAACCAACAACACTGGGTAATTCTATGCCGCAGGGCTTATCCACCATACGAGAAGATGAAACTTTTTGGGTGTTTATTCACTTAAGGGAGAATTTGCGTTTTAGCCTTCACTCCTCGACTTCTCTTTATGTCAACCTTAGTGAGCTTCTGCTGTAGAAACAGCCTGGCTGGCCCTGTTAATAGTTAAAACAAGTGAGATTCCTTATATGTCTAGTTATAGGGTGACTTATACATCATACAGGGCCAGCTCAACCCCTATGGCTGGATAAACATGCTTGGCCCTTTATAATGGAGTAGTGTAATGGCCAACTCTCTTTATCTATCTAACTAAATTAACTCTACATTGTTTAGACCAGAAAGTGGGGCGTCAGCCCTGTTTAAGGGATAACTGACATGAAACTCCCTGATTCATTTTTACACTATGCAGGGTTAGCCCTTAGTCATGCAGAATGCAAACAAATGAATCAATAAAATAAAAAAAATCAATAATCAGTAAAATAAAATGTTTCCTTTCAACTGACCTTCCTGTCTGTGAATAAACCCCTGTGTATAAGAGGCCCCCCAAAAAGGTCACCAGTAACATGACAGGTGAATAAAAGATATTATTATTATTATCATCATCAATAATAAAAGTAATGTATTTTTCTATATGTGCTAATAAAAGAGAGCCCCCCCCCCCATACAGTCACTGTGGACGCAGACACCGGATGAGAATAACACTGTGGGGGCTCATTTGAAATGTTTTATATTCAATGACGTACGAGGAAAGGTCTTCTTTTGTGCAGATCCGTGTGAGCGTCTTTATATATCGACCACGGTTTATCAAATGAGCATCTTTTTATAAAATAAAAATTAAAAAAAAACGTTCTGTGCGCTGATCTCTTCCCAAGGCCGGAGCTATTATTAATCTTTTCATTAACATGAAGTTTCATGGAAATATTTTTAGAAGCCATTAGGAAAGGTGGTCATATGAGAGTGCCGAGAAAATAGGATCTTGTTGCCTTGGAGGCAAGGAACGAGCTCAACGAGCTGTTTGAAATCAGGTATCACTTAAAATAAACACTCAGAAAAGCCGTAGTGAATGAACGCGATCGCATATAGGGTTATATCACAAAAGTGGTGGAGCGAGGGGATTTAAACACGCATGGGGCAGGCGCATGGCTTCTGAATCCAAGACGAGACCAACGACTGATTAGTTGGCCGTATGGATCTGATCTGCCGTCAAATCCTATGCCAGCAGAGGAAACGGATGGTTTGGGGTTATCTATCATAAATATACTATATACACTCTGATATTTTTTATTTGCAATAAGAGCGAATGCATGTATTTTCATAAAATGGCAATTTAACCAAAATTCATTCCAGATGCAAAGTACTGGATAGAAAGATACTGCGGAGTTTTTCACGGCGTATGTTATTGCCTTAAGGAAATACATCCTTTTTAAATGTATTTTACGAGCCGAGCCTTGCCCCCTGGGTCATTTTATGGAGGTTTCTGCTCACGTTGCGGTCTCGGCACACATCTGGGTAATCTAGTTGCAATTCGGAATTCGAAGGGGTTTATTCATTAACTATGAGAGGGCAGGTGGGTGCCAGTGAGTTTCAAACCACTGGCTTCACTTATGAAGGGTCAGGTTTATCCTTCATGAAGGGCAGAGCTGGCCCTGTACCATGTGTAACTGAATTAGTGAGATAGCATTGAGGAAGTCCATCTGGTTTCTCTTTCGAGAAGGGCAAAGTTGGCCCTTCACCATGTATAACTGAATTGGTGAGATAGCATTGAGAAAGTCCTTCAGCATTAATAAGTCAGCTAACGTTGCAGGAGAAGCCAACATTGGTTCCATTCCAAAGTCTAAAAGGCTCCATCTACTCTACCAACTCTGGTTACTGAATAAACCTCTGGAGATGTAAGAAGAACACTTTCCTCATCCTCTCCCTGATATCATGGATAAAACAGATTTCATAAATGATTTGTCCATCACATGAAGTCTCCACTGTATTCCATTCTATCATAAAGAATGGATTTTAGCAGATACTCTGTAACGGGAGTACGACGGTCAGTGTGTATTTGCTACAACAAGGACATTCAGCAGCAGAATAATAAATGCCATAAAATATTTCAATTAGTGGTCTGTTATAAATGTTTCCTCACTGTGTCGGAGGACCCCAAGGACCAGATCTCGGAGCCTCACATGGACAGAAACCGGATATCCCCACCCGGACACGCTGCCATGACACCTCAAAACGTTACCGGCGTTCTAAAGCGATAGGCAAACTCCTTTCCTGGTGTCTTCCAAATGACTTCCTGGCTTCTACACAGATGTGTTACCCCCCTGGATAATTATATATCATTATATAAATTAGGCTTATAATACATTCTAAGGTGACTTCATCCAGCCCTAAAATTGCTCACAACAATTTACAATAATCTAAACCACAGAGTCAACAAATATATTCCCACAAAGAGAGGCCTTAACGTCTAGCGACAACTCCCAGTGCCCTCAGCTATTCCATCTTTTTTCCAGAGTTAAGGCAGCACGTTTGCTGGTGTCCACGATCCCTGTGGGCCTACGGTGCTGTGAATGATTTAACGTGGCCCCTCGCGTGTTTCCATGAACTTCTGGCCCGTATTAAAGTATTAGGCTTCGTTTTATATTACGCAGTAATGGCCGGCTCGGCGTGAGGAACGTTGTTAAATCCTCCCAGGTGCGGGATTACCAGTAAGGTGAACCGAATCACCAGCAAATCTGTAACACTTCAACCAGTAACCCCCGGCTGGGCGTTCTGACCAACGTTTCCTGTGAGTTCCACCAACCCCATAAAAATAAAATAAAAATGTACACGCCTGGAAAAATTCCATATAAACGCAGCACTCCTTTAACAAAAGTAATAAGCCGCCATTGTTCGGCGGGAGAAAATGGATTTACAATACGCTCAATCTCACTGGGGAACCGGAGCCTTCAACATTCTGTTTCACCGATCCATAGAACACCCGTTCCTTCATGTGGAATAACGGCGTGCGACTAGGAGGAGCGGGGCAGCGATGGCGGACTCGTGCCGGCAGGCGGCTCATACTCTCTCTCTTACTGCTTGCTTTTGTTTTACATGGGATAAACTTATCAGGGATCCCATTTCATTTCTTTGTTATTTAGTAAACTTGGAACACCGTAGCAGATAATCGCTTCCCGCCATTGCTTGTTTTAATCGGAGGCAGCGGAGATCTCTGCACGGCCGGAGATGACTTCTACATCGCCTGAAGGAGTTCCAACATGAACGCATTTATTGCTTCCCACCCTGGGTTAATGATAGTTCAGTATAGAGCGGGGTCATTTGGTTGGGTGGGGTAAACACTGGTGCAGAATTGTTTTATATAGCACCGTCATATTCTGTAGCGCTGTACAAGGGTTTTGTCTGGAAGTTTAGAAATCAGCATATGGATCATATCGAGAAAAATAGAACTTGTACATCAGACATTTAGGACGTATAGAATCCAAAATCACGTCCAACGCAGCTGACCTACAATCCAGTGGGCCATCACAGCAGGTTCCTCGCTGGTTCCTCACACAAAGCATAAAAACAAGCAAACGACACCGAGGTAATTACAAAAACACAAAAAATATCCATATCCCGCAGTCACAGAGAATTCTGGGAAACCCCAAACTTACTGTTGAAATCCCTCGTCCATTCCCACCTCATCAAACAATCTAATCACGCTTTTGTCACCGACGGGTGAGAATAAAGACCGGTGGCGGGTTTTAAGTAGAAGATTTTAGGGGGGGTTATAAACTGGCCCCTTTTATAAAGAGCTAAATGGAGAATAGTCCTGTTTGGTCAGTGGCTTTGGTTGCTATGGCGATTGCACCGATCTATGCATCCCTCTCGATATGGGACGTGCCTGTTAGAATAATTCTGGAGCGGTGATCCGTACACCGGCCCTGGGGCAACTAAAATAACCTTTTCATCGCAGTTTTTGTCGTAGCGCGACACAATGGCCGCTTTCTAACGCACTCACAAAGCCCCGGGTGGTTCTCGTGACTTTTCTTGCCGTTGTGAGGATTTTTATGCATTTTCTGTACAGTAAACGGCTTCCCATAAACAATCCTACGGGGGACGTACAGCCCCATCCGCTGCGCTTCATTTAACCCTCATTTTGCCGGGAATAGTTAGTAGTCATGTGACACCAAACAATAACTGGTTGGTTTCCATAAAACCTGAATAGGTTTATTATACGTTTCTGTGATGTTTTGTGGGATTAACCCTTAAGAGGAAAGAGATAAAAACTTCTAAGGTTTACTTCCTTAGTGTTCTAGATTATTTGACGATGTAGGACAGCAGGCCCTGGGAAAGTGAGGTGGTTCTGTTGTTAAACTTTTTACAATGTTGTTGGTTTATCAGATTTATCAGAATGAATACACCCTTTCCTGACTGCCGACCCAAACCAAAAGGTGCCTGCGCAATACCGGGAACGAGCTTGGACTTCGCTGGAACAGGGAAACCGTTTGCTTCGCTGATCTCTGAAAAGAACATTTTAGGCACTGCTGGTCCACTGACACAGAAGCTGCCTTCAGAGACCGAATCCCGGGGGGGGGGGGGGGAAGCCCTCCAAAAAAACACCTCTGGGGTATTTTTTTATTCCAGCCTTCCCATTGCTACCGTATGCGATAGACTCCTCGTACAGTGCCAGGTACAACATGGGACCGAGAACTGGGTGGGTTTGCACTCATTTCCCAGCGAAGCTCCTCATCCACAAAGCCTTTCCAGGAGGGTGATTTCCCACCCCCAGCGTACACATATGAACCAGAGAACACGTATGATGCGTGTACAGACCACAATGCCAAGCGTCCACTATGTATGATGGGAATTACAGTCAACGATGGCACTTGTAGACCACAAAGAACATCCATGCACATTAAGCTCTGCCATGCGGACTTGCCCGATGGGATGGGAGTTGTGCTTCACAGTAGCAGGAGAGTCAGAGGCACTCTAGCAGCCCGTGTTAAATGCCCGCCGTCCCAGAAATGTCTCTTTCTCTCTAACTTTCTCAAATCGGCAACTGGAAAGCACCTAATGCAGCCCCAACCTGACCCCAGTCATTTCCCCCGGGGGCCAGAAACGTGAACTTGAAACATACAGATCATTGAATTATTGTCTATTGTAAGCGGAGCGTGACTCGCCTTATTATATATTCTTTTATGGCAAAATAAAGCCAACTATATCGCTGTCTAAAGTGAGCACATTTATCAAAAAATCCATTTCCTGACTTTTCTTATTTATTTTATGGACAAGGACGTTTCCCGAGAACTCTCTGGGAATTGGAGCGGCGGCCGAGAGGTGCGTGCTGACGGGGGAAGGGAAGTGTCTGGTTCTAGATGGGTTAATCAAATCAGTATTGTCTAACCTACAGAATATGAACGAATGCCTGGTTTTAACTAATTACGTGCCGTAGAGACTCCCGCCGTTCGTATTGTTGTTCGGTTGAGCCAGGTGAGTACACCTGACCCCAAAAGCTCCAGGCGCCTTCTTCCATACAAAGGGCCGACAGCCCACCTGGATCCGATTACACGTCCGCGCGGGGTATCTCCTTTGAAACCAGCAACAAGATTTATTTTAACAAAGGGGCCACAGGTACGGGGCGGCTCAAAGCCCGGAGGGGGGGGGCTAAAGCCACTTCAATCATTTGGGTCATGTGCGGGAATGCTCAGTATGTCTGAGCTGCTGTGGAACCTCTTTGTGAAGAAGCTATTTTCATTGGGGGGGGGTGATTGAGACATTTATTGCAGGAATTCTGGCTCAAAAAATTCCACCCCAGCTGGGGGTAAGGAAGCCTTATCTCCCTGTATGTATATTAGAAGGGGGTGGCAAACACTGGACACGGGGCCACATGCCAGGGAACATGGACAAACATAACTGTACTCCGCAACCTCTGGGGTCCCAGGTGCCGCGCACTGAAACTCCCATCATGCTCATCCAGCCAAAAACAGGACAGTACAGACCCGGCACTACAATGCATGACAGACGTAAACTTCTCAGCGGGTAACGAGGTGGGCTTACCTTCTCGCCGGTCACCACATGCAGCCCCTCTCTGACTTTGGCGAACGACCCCTCGCCCAGCTTCCTGCCGATCAGGTAGTTGCCCACCCGCTTGGTGTGCTGGAAGGTGCGCAGGGTGTCCCGGGACACGTTGCTCACGCAGGAGGGCAGGAAGGTCTCCTCCAGCAGCAGCGGCGGCGGCTTCTCCCCGACCAGGAACCGGGAGGGAGACTCACCGAGTCCGTCTCCGGCTGCAGCCGGCATCCTGAGGAAACAGAGATCCAGAGACTGGTCAGCACACGGCTCCGGGTCACTTAAACCCAGGCACTCCCGGACCGAAAAAAGGGCTCGCGGGCAGGCAGGCGCTGCGCCCACCTCAGTGATCAACGAGGGGCTTGCGATGCACGGAAGGGGGTCCCACGGAGATGAGGGGGGTGGGGAGTGCGCCGCTCTCACTGGGACCGAGCGCTCCGAGTAAAAGCCCCATTCACTGGGACCGAGCCGTAACTTAATCCCATCACAGATGCGATGTGAGGCTCAGCAACAACAAAAAGAACCTCCTCCTCCTGCCACTGTATCCACTCACTGCAGCCGGCGGGGAGTGGCCCTTTAAAAGGGAGGCAACTACTGCCACGCTCAGCCAGGATGGCCGGAGACTGGCTGCGCATGATGAGAGTGGAAGCTCACCACAAGCTCATCCAATACTTATATAGTAACCTGACTCAGAATACTTTGGGGGGTTCATTTATGACACACATCACTCCCAGCCAGTAAAGTCGCAGGCAAAAAGTTTTTTGTATTGTTTGCCAAGAAAGAAAAAAAACTTTACAAAAGTATAAAGGGAACTCTTTACTGCCATCCGCTGGCTGAGCCTGGTGGGAGTTACAGTACATAGCTAAAGTCAGGCTCAGTTATGAATGAAGTCACTTCTGTTTTCTATGGACGGCTACCAGGAAAGGCATCCCGGTGGTCACAATGGCTAACCCCAAATTTAGTTTATGATACTATGTCGGTAAGGAAAGTCATTTTTTTTTCCAGCCGCATAAATGAACGTCTCATAAAATAATCTCTAAATATAACTAAATACGGGTTTCTGAATGGAAAATGCCTCGCTATATACAGCATTTCCAACATATAGATAGTTCCGCAGGTAAACATCCGCTCCGATTTCCTCGCAGTCCCTTCACCTATCTGAACTAGCAGGTTGGAATGCAAGAAAATTCTTCTATACAGAAGGGGTAGTAGAGACATGGGCGGATTACAGGCAAACATGGCAAAAGAATAAAAACAAAGCTTGGAATATGCGTAAAGCTATTGTAAAGAATTCTTAAAGGGACACTCCAGCCGCAATTTCTCCCTAAAAAAAGTGAATTTTGGGACTTTTAAAGTACTTTGGTGACGCTGTCTGAGATATTTAACGGTCCATTAAGTGAGAACAGCCGACTTCGATGGGCTATTTGGTCAAGTTTAAACCAAATATAACTCCCATCATCCATACCCAGGCCACTATCATTCTACTAAGAGCGCATCTCCTGGAAGATGGACACAGGACGTGCGCTCACCCTTGGGGCTGTCACGGTTTTCCGGCAGCCATCAGGGGTCTTCGAATGCCTGCGTTATTTGTCCTCCTGTAAGTGTCAGTGCTGGTATTGAGAAAGCCCGGGGAGGGCTGGCGGGGTGGGCACGGGGCAATTACCCACTAGGCTGCCCTATTGGACATTGTTGCTCTTGCCATCGTTAGCCAAGTGTTTTGGGGCAGTATATCATTGGGCTTCTGGCTTGGACTTGCCCTCTGGGCTGATTGCTGCCAGTCTTCCCCTGGTACGCCGGGTCTTCCTTATACATTGGGCAGGGCTCTGTAAGAGTTGACACCCCCTATATGCACGGTGAAGGCACGCCTGTCCACACTGACTCCTACATTTTCTGGGGTGACCTTTTTTGGGGGCAGATAAGCCATGTGCTTTGTAATGTTGTCACCTCCGGCACCCTCTGGGTTAAACCCTGAGTTAACTCTTCGTGATCTTACGTCCCTGTTACTGTATTCTTTTCATGGGGGGGGCGTCAGCTTTGAAGGCTGTGACTGAAGGAACACAAATGGAGCCGTTTGAAATTCATGACACCGCGCCTCTATAATTAGTGCACAAAACACAAGTGACAGACCCGCCGCCGCTCACCCCCCCCACCCCCGGCGCTTACCCCGGCTCAAGCTTCCTCCAGAACCTTCTTTTCATCTCAAGATTGCGTATTAACCCTTGAAATGACAGTCGTGCTGGCCCCCCGAGAACCTTCAACCTTCAATCCCGACCTTCAATTCCTCTATGGAAACGTTTCTTTGTCTGGATGCAAAGTTAAGCTTAAAGAGGCAGAAAACCCAGACGACCTTTACACGGCACGCCGCATCTTTTTAAGAATCACGTTGGACGCCGTTCGCTTCGCTGATGACCAAAAAATGGTCATTAAGAAAGTCTTAAAAATAACCATAATTGTGACAAACGGCATTTGTTTTACCTTTTGTCCTAAATATATACATATTTGTCTAGCCACATCGTAGGTATTTCTTACACCTTACTGCGTTTAGTAGATCTTTCCCTAACCCCTTTATTGTCCGTGATGGGACTTTGGTCGTTGATGATGGCTCCTGCACTGGGCTCCAGCTGGACAGACCCGGGAAAGATACACTTAATTGTGTCACCCGCATTCAAGCAGGGATACCAACGGTAATATATTGGTGGCAAAAACACAAATTGGGAATCATATATATGACCCCAGCAGGTAGCCTCTTTGCTGCACCACGGCAATCAGGCACCACTTGTCTTTGGGCCGGTAGGGGCGTTTACGGACCATAGAACCGGCACAGCCTCCATAGTGCCCTTACTCTGTTCTGCATATATAGAGCGCCGGGATATGATGTCATATCATGGCGCTCTGTGTGGCCGTCGGCCCCTGCGGAGAGTGGTGTGCGGAGAGGGGGGGGCTGTTTTTGTTGTTACGGCTAAAGGTGATTTTGTATCTAAATGTGATTTCCTATTCTCTGTCTTCTGTAACTGCGTACATTAAAAAGACCCGGTCTGAGATCCCTATAGGTGACACGTGGATGGAGATTTATTAGCGGCACACGCAGCACGTGTCATGGATGGTCCAAGGTTTCCATGACGTTACATACAATTAAAATAAGTGATTATGCAAATAAGACTTTGTGGAAACAACAGGAACTGGGAACTGTGTAAGGGTGCAAGCAGCTGAGATAATTGCCCCCAAATAAGCGTTCCCACATGTGTTCAGCCATAACGGCTCCTCTGTTTTCTTAAGGAAACCTTCTGTGGCCCCGAGGAGGAAGAAATTCAGGGTTGAACTTGATGGATTTGTGTCTCAACCTAAACTAAGATGTCAAGATATGCTTGGGTTCCTGTAAGAGGGCATGGAAGGTCGCTTCATGGCGTGTTGGTGCAGTAGGCATGTCCCTAAGGGTCCCACGTTCAGAGTAGGATTGCCGTGTGATCTCCCACCCTGTAGTAGTACCTGGGAAGCTCCCAGCGCTAGCTCCTGGGGGCAGGAAGGGCCGTGGCTGATTATCTATAGGAGAAGGGCCATTAACTTTAAACAGCGAGGGGACAGCACCTGGGTGGGACGAAGCCATCACCCTAATGACCCAGAAATGAAACCTTCCCTGGAGGCTCGGCAATCCGCTTTGATTTATGGAGCTTCGGGAGTCAGAGTTTACAAATAATAGGTGGGGTGTATGGCTGCGTAATCCATACCCGTCTGTAGGTTTATACATTCTACATACTGCAGGGCAGCACTTGGCCAGCAACATGCAAAAGGTATATGAAAAGGATTATAGATCATACATTAGCTGCTGTTTAAGATGGATTCCCATCACACTCAGCCATCCATTTGGTAGACGGTGGGATAAACCGGACTCCCTGTGGAAGAGGCTGGCATTACGGCATTTGGGGTCTCATGAAATAGCCACCTTGAGTTTTCTCGCTTGCGTTTCGATCTTGCGCAAGGCAGACTCTTTCAGCGGGCTTTGCTGAACCCATCACGGCAAGCAGGCTACATCCCTAACAGCCTGGAGGCTAAATACTCCCCACCGGGGCGGCCAACCAGCCCCTCACGCCATAAAATGTGAATGAAAGGCACGCTCTTTCTAGAGACAAGTCAGCGCATGTGCTGCAATCTCTGCGATGTGACGGCTTTGCAGATGGAAGCGCACAGAAAGAGCCGTCCCGTGATTAAGGTCGCAGCCGGCGGCTCTCCTGCCGTAGCTTTGCTTAGTTTTACGCGCCTCACTTTCACAGAAAGGATTGTGATCGCACATTCGAGGCACAAGACTAACACCGGCAGGCGAGAATTCAGATTATCCGTGTTATTTAAAGATTTTGCTTTAACGTGAGCCTGGAAATGCGGTTAACCCCTAAATGGCAGAGTGCTGTGCAGCTCATTGCTTATAAATGGCTCCGCACGGTAACTCTAATCCTATGATCCGTAGTCTGGTCACACTAGAATAGTGTGAGTGTCATTGAGAGTTGCGAACCAGTCTCCTTTCGCCCTGGGTCACCTCTAGTGAGGTGTGGTAGATAAGCGGAACCGTGTCCCAGCAGAAGTGGTTAAGACTAACACAGGAAAGGAATTTAAACATACATGGGATAGGCATAAGATTCCTGAATCTAAGAGAAGACCGAGGACTGATTAAGGTCCGAGTCTTTAATGCAATAATATGTTTGAGGTTATTTGTAGATCTTTGTTAGAAGGGTGAATGGTCAGATGATGTTATTCCATGTTACTTGTTTACTACCAATCAATAAGAAACAGGCTAACGGTTTAGTCCTTGATTTGAGTTTATTTATTTGTTTCTAAAAGTAGAAACAAACACAACTCTTAATTACTCTTAAAAGCTAATTTCAGGAAGCCAAGTATAATAATCTGCGGTATACGGGGTGTTACGGGGTGTAATGCGATTCTTTTGTATATGGCAGGATCATTACTGAAATGCTACCAGCTGTTACAAGAGGGGACCATGTGTGTAAAGTATCTACAAGAGTATATTCAACAAGAATTTAGCTGAAAAGGAGTACTATCTACACTACTATATTATCTGTAATACATGCTGACCCGGGCCAGACTGTGGGATGAGTATGTGGCCCTGGCACTTTAAAGCCAGTGGCCGCCAAATGACATAAGTGGGTTTGCTGGGGATCCAGCCAGCGGTCATGCACCTCGAATCACGATCTGGTGCTGAGGCGGCATATTGGGTATATGGGGTGCTATCGGCCAGCAGCCAGATGGCCAGCCTGGGCCTGATTCTGTTGTTTTAGACCTTTAAATGACAGTAAAAGCACTCAAGCTCAGAGCCAACTGGTTAATCCAGGACAGAACTGGCAATCTCTTTCACGCCAGATGCTGGAGATTACAACTCCCATCATGCCTACACGTCCACAGCGCAGCTATCCAACTATGTTTTCAAGAGGTATAAGCAAACTCGACTTTTAGGGTTTCTCTAATTAAATGTAGTTCGTTAGTTAACGTGTTGTTATGCCGTGAGCAGAGTGCTCTGTGTCATCTGGAAGTCCTGGTGTGTTGGAAAGCCTTAGGACAGGGATTTGGAGAACCTCGATCCACTAGGATGATGGATGGCCAGATGTTTCCTATCGTAGCATTACAAATATCTCTCTCATGGGTTATAGATGCCCTTGTTTTGCGGGTCAGGAAACCATTTTTATAAAGTTCAGATGTGTATTCGTTTGGCCAGACCAGCCATCTCCCTCAACATATGCCGGAGTGTGCGCTGTGTTAACGTGACCATGTGGCAGCTGCGCGGTTTCTGTTAAACTGCACTGTTCTCCATGTGGTGACCATATTGGGAGCCTCTGTAACTAAGTGGCCAGATGGCTCCTTGAAGCCGTGACATGTTTATAAAATGCGTTCTACACTGCAGCAATGCTTCGAATGCAGCCCTGCAGTATGCATGTTCTATATCTGTATCTTAGGAAAAAATGGTCAATACATACTATGCTTTATTTGAGGGCTAGAACTTGACTGATGGCACTGACTTTTCATTACTGAGGGTGTTCTCTATTTAGCATTAACATTTCATTTAACCGTTCTGTACATTTTTTCTTCTTTTTATAATGAATTACACATTCTATGGAGAATATAACATACACTTCACACAAACACAGCAGGATGCAATATATATCATAGAGAATGACGATAGATTACTACATTCTATTTTGCTCAGTGATATTATTGCTTTAATATGATGATTATTTCGTCTTGAATTATTATGCTGGATTAATGATTTAAAAAATCCATACTAAATGGCAAGTTTGGAACCTGGCAAATGCTTAATTTTTTACATTGAACGGAGTTTATCATTATTGCCATCTAGTGGAACAAGTGAGTATTACAGCAGCAATACACACTATATTTTTTATGACTTGTATATTCTTACTACTGCTGTTTAATAAAGGGCTGCTTGCTGCTTATTCTATACTATTGATCTGTATATTATGAAATTCAAAGAGTAAAAGTGAGAGAACAAAAGGACACACACAGAGGAAATATGCAAAGATTGTAAATGATCTCAGAAATGTTTGATAGCGTTACTAGGCGGCCTTCCACGTTAACTGGCGGTTTTACAGAACCAGACATTTAAACCTTGTTATCAGCCGTTTCCTTTTACTGTGCAGGTTTACATGACCCTCGTGCACAAGTCAAAATCTGGAAATCCTCTTAAGCAAACCTCTGGCATAAGTCGTAAAACTCAGCATGCAAATAATACACAGAGAGGAGTTTGCGGCAAAGGAAGCAATTTTTGTTTCTTAATGCGTAAAAACAACTCCAGCAAAAAAAGGGCCATTCCCACTAACTGCCGGAAGCAGGGGCATAATGTGGCATATCCTGGCTGGGCAGACCACCCCTCTTGTGTAGGTCGGTTTCAGGGGAGATCTCTGATCTTACCAACTGGATTGCTACAGCCTCAATAGACTCTTTTAAGACAAGGAGTGTCGGGATATGATGTCATATCCCAGTGCCCTATATTAAAGATAGTGGCTGCGGAAGGGTCTTATACTTTGAGTAAGGAAGACCAGCAGCCACTTCAGACTGCATCACTCCAGGGCCGACCCTTCGCTTTAAATATTGCAGCGCCCATCACTGGTGGTGTGGAGAAGCTCGACTATGCGATTAGCCTAGTGAGATGTTTTTAAAAAGAAATATGCATAAATACCCTATCACCGTTTGCAGCCTGCCAGCTTTTACTGGACTACACCTACCATCAGCCTCAGCATGCCACCTGGATCCTTTACTGGACTACAACTACCATCAGCCTCAACATGCCACCTGGATCCTTTACTGGACTACAACTACCATCAGCCTCAACATGCCACCTGGATCCTTTACTGGACTACACCTACCATCAGCCTCAGCATGCCACCTGGATCCTTTACTGGACTACACCTACCATCAGCCTCAGCATGCCACCTGGATCCTTTACTGGACTACAACTACCATCAGCCTCAGCATGCCACCTGGATCCTTTACTGGACTACACCTACCATCAGCCTCAACATGCCACCTGGATGGCGACTTTACATGGCCCTGATTTTATGCGCTTAGGGACCCCTTACCTAAACTCTCCTGATATAGTGCCACCTAGTGGCTAGTAATATGCATGCATGAGCTTGACCACATTTTTATTCCTTTTGCAGAAATTTGAAAAGGTCTATTAAAAAAAATGTAAACAAACACTGCTATAAATCAGCACAAGCATATTTTTTACCATATATAGCACGAGTCCCAAATATAACATCATTACAGTATTGCTAGCTATAAAATAATAACTAGCTTCTTATTCATTGATTTATACTGCGCTGTAACATTCTGCAGCGCTGTATGTACGAGGACTATATGGATTTAAGATCCATTCGCTACATATCTTATTCTACAACGCTTTGCCTCCTTAGACATTCTTATTCTAAAAGATGGAGTTTAATCACTAAATAGTGAGTTTTAGTTTAGCTGTGAGAGGGCTCATTGTCCGGCGAAGTGTGTGGCGTAGAAATTGGCCCCGTACCCCACAGTGCATATACAATGTTGAAAGACAAACAGCCCCCCCATTGATGTTGCTAATGAGTGGTGGTGGGGCACAGAAATTAATTTACATAAGCTTTTGGGAGGTCAGAGGTCTCTACTTCAGATCGGATGGAATTCACATTCCATCAGAAGAAGAGACCGCTGAGGTCTCGAAAGCTTATTAAACTTTACATCTTTTCCATGTTGGACCTATAAAAAGAAATTACTTTCAACTAAATACTTTTTCCTGGGTGGAAAGCAGCAATATCCATGTTTTCTTATTAATAACAGCAATAGAAAGCTTCAGATACCCGTTGAATTGTAACCCGCACCACCACATGGTATCTGTTCTGAGCCATCGATGGTTTTATTAGTATTACTTATTGAGTTATATAGCGCCATCATATTCTGCTGCACAGAGGCTCATGCAAGATCTGTAGCTTGATCTTTGTGAGCAGTTCACAATGAACCCCAAGCCCCCCCCCCGACTAACCGTTCAACAAAGGAGATTCCAGCACTAAAGCAATGTGATGATAAATGATAAATGTTATTATAATCATTTAAAGCTTGCATGTGGATGAGAGACAAGTCATCACCCGCCCATATCCACAGGCACATGAAAAACACGCACCACGTGTGTCTATCGGGGACAAAAAAAACAACCTGCGTGTCACCTGATCTTGGCTCCGGCACAACAGTCAGGATCCAAGTGATGTAATAAACTATATTTTATTGTATTGTAATCATACCCAGCCGGGGCGATTATGTGAAAAACGTAAGTATGTTACAAGATCTACCTAAACGTGTATAGCACATGTGTCTGCCCGTTACATTACAGCTCATACCACTATCTATCTATCTATCTATCTATCTATCTGTCCATCTATCTATCCGTCCATCTATCTATCCGTCCATTTATCTATCTATCTATCTATCTATCTATCTATCTATCTATCATCTATCTATCTATCTATCTATCTATCATCTATCTATCTATCTATCTATCTATCTATCTATCCATCCGTCCATTTATCTATCTATCTATCTATCTATCTATCTATCTATCATCTATCTATCCGTCCATCTATCTATCTATCCGTCCATTTATCTATCCATCTATCTATCTATCCATCTATCTATCTATCTATCTATCCATCCGTCCATTTATCTATCTATCTATCTATCTATCTATCTATCATCTATCCATCCGTCCATCTATCTATCTATCTATCCGTCCATCTATCTATCTATCCGTCCATCTATCTATCTATCTATCTATCTATCTATCTATCTATCCATCTGTCTGTCTATCCATCCGTCTATCTATCCATCTATCCATCTATCTATCTATCCATCTATCCGTACCGTCTCTATCTATCTATCTATCTATCTATCTATCTATCTATCTATCTATCTATCTATCTATCTATCTATCCGTTCCACACATTGTTAACATTGTTACCAGAACTCTTCATTGTCTTCAGAACATCCCATCAGTCCAATTTCTTAAAAACACAATCAAATGACCCAATAACAGCAGTAACGAGGTGATGATCCCCGAGCGACCTGCTCCCCAAATCACTACTTCATGGAGGAATGCGATTTTTACGCACAATATGAATACAGGCAAAAAAAACAAAAAGTGTGTTTGACGGCAAACTCCGTGCAACAGAACCAGAGCTTCTTCATATGGAACGTCGTAAAGAGTTTCTAACATTTCGAATCCTTTTCTCCCCGTTAGTAGTACGGAATCTGCCGTCCCTCTCTAGGGAGAATGTAATGTAGCGCGTGTTATTTGTAAGAACGTTGTGTTTATTGTCAGCACATGTTGCAGGAACGAGCGGCTGCGTCGAATAATGTTACGATGTTGCACGAAACTGTAGCTTTGGCTTCTAATAGAAAGCTTTCTGCACCGTCGGTGATTCGTTTTCTATTATGATTTAAGTGCTAACGTATACTGCGGCGCTGTACAGTTTAAATATGTAACAAACGCACACTTACACATACAGATACAACGGGAGTTAGGGGGGGATTGTATGTCTGTATATAGGATCTATATGTGCTCTGCATTCAATGGATAGAAATATAGATGGCGTGAAACATTAATAATTAATATTGCGACTAATAAATGGCATTTACCTGATGTCTAGGATATCCTCCTTTTCAGTCCATTCTGAAGGCTGCTGCTCCTCGGCATTCTCCGTGATGCACGGAGATCTCACGGTATTGAGTACAACCATGTTGTGCGATGTTACATGCGCGGCTGCATCTGCCGATGTGAGGCTACTCTCCTCGCGTCTCGGACTATAAGAAAATCAGACACCGAAAAACCATGATGGGGGGGGGTTCTGAGCGGCTTTTGGTTGGTTACAAATAGTCACATTATCAGCTTCAATTGCACAATTTCTTGCATGTTAACAGAAGCCACATTATAGATCGGGGAAGTAGACATTAGTGTTTAGTTGCCTAGCAACTGCTAGATGGGAACACAGCGCGGAGACAACAAAATAGCGGGGACATGAACATTGTGATCGGCGAGCTAGAACAGCGACGGGGAATAAAGGGTGTTGGGGGGGGGGACAAAGCGAATCATGAGACAATACACCGCGGGATACATCCTCGACACATAACCGGGAGACGGGAATGTTTATGAAAAGCATGTAACCCAAATATATTGTGTCATCCAGCCATCGTATGCACTTTGATGCCTATGCATGGTCCCTTTAAATTGTCAATGTGTCCCCCTTGCAAACACATGGGGCGGTTCTACAGAATGCCCCCCACCATGCATTTGCCCCCCAACTGTTCTCCACGCAGGAGCTGCCTCCACCGAACACATTTCCCTACAAGTGATATAATAACTGCTAATCGCTCTGCAGGCGGGGGGGGGTCTCTTCATACCCCGCCCCCCCAGATGCATGCACGGAAAGGGCTCCATTAGGCAGCAACCCTTGGCACCTTCTCCTGTGGGCTACAGCCGTGCAAGCCTTGCAACTAATTTCAATCCCATCTTGCCCAGGCAGCCAAAGGCGGATGCGGACCCACAACCACATGACCTCTGACACTTTAGTGGCTTCGGATTCATTCCTATTCTGGTTCTATCGACAGAAAGCCTATCCATCCAAGGTCCGATGTTACATAATGTATATCTACATATATATCTAACTAGAGCAGTTCATTGGTTTCCGTGGCAACTGCACTGCCTTTAGAGCTTCTCCATATGAATACAGTATGACCAATTTTGGGTTAAAATGTTAGAGGGCTTGTCAGAGGATGATGAGAGTTGTAGCCCAAAGTGGGTGAGGACTAAGCTGCTGCCAACCCGCTGTCTGATAAATGAAAATGGCAGGACAGATCTGGATGATGGGAATTGTAGTCCACAGCAGCTGAGGCTGTTAACCCTAGTTACCCTGACGTTTTTAATAAAATGCTGTACGCCCAGTCTTTAACTTTTTGGGTGCCAGAGAGTAACAATACAGTACATATTCTGGTATCAACCTATTGCCCCCTTTTTATGTTTTCTAACACCCCCAGCCCCCCCCCTCTTTATTATGTCTTAGTAAGTGTTAATTTTTTTCTTCTTTATCTAGGCAACAAAATGTGCCGGCGAGCAGATGGCGTCTTTCCCTGTTTTAGAAGAAAAGAACCACTACTTTTTTAGCAATACATGTTATCCATCTGGAAAAAGCAAAAGGATTTAACACTCCTATCCTTGGTAAATAAATAATAACATTTTACTATCCAATGTTTTATTCCCCTTCTGTGAACTTTTGTTAGAAAGTCACGGAGAAGCAGCATACGGTGACCGGGGACGGAGATCATATCAGGGGCGGCAAACAGGCCGGGATAAGTCATATTTACCCTCCAGAACCCAAATACTTCTGCCTCTTTTTCCTCCCTCTTTTCTAGAGCTCAGAATGTATGGTGGACATGAGTGTATAAGAGTGTCATGTAGCCTTAATTGATATGTCAGAGGCTTGGAAGTAATGTAAAGAAGGTTTACTTTACAGAGAGGGTGGTAGATTAGTGGAACAGCCTCCCAGCAGAAGTGATAGAGGTGAATACAGGGAGGTAATATTCCTGGGATAGGAATATGGCTCCTGAATCTAAGACGGAACCAATGGTTTTAGTCTTTAAAGCAGGAAAACCGGCGACTAGATGGACTGTGTAAGTAAAAGACATAATTCTTCTTAGAAACGCCTTACAATCAACCATCAATGGGTCACAAGAGTATGTAATAAGCCCTGCCCATAGCCACGCCTCTAACCACACCCCTTTAATGGAAAAGTGTCCTTTGGCAGCTTGAAATGTTGGGAGATATACTTTATCCAAAGCCTATCTGCAACTGTGTATCCCTGAAAGCCCCCTTTCCTCCACATCACTGAGGGAGCCACGTGTCACGCTCTGCGCGCTGGACTTGGGGGCGATATGACGTAACATCTTGGTTTATCCGTGTAATACCCCGGGGGCAGATGCTTTTTGCGGTATTGCAGTGATCTCTCGCCTGGCTGCTCCTGCCGTATCGCTATTTTCTGCTGTGTCCCGCAGCGCTCTTGCTTATGAATGCTGTGGATTTTTATGATCTGTCCTTTTATTGAGCCGAGTGCTATTACCGTGTCTCGATAAAACATTACTTTTTAAAGATATTTTGCTTTAGGTTTGGGGAAAACATATTTATTTTCACTTTGTTTTACATTAACTGGTTGGGAGAGCCAGTAATTTACCTGCGCCCTGACTATTATTATATCTGGTACTATTTCTGGGCTTCTCTTTCAATATACATTCTATAGAAACGGGCTTTGCCTAGACAATGTTGTCAGCTGTCCAGTAAAATTGGGGCACTGCGGGACAGTTGGGGGCTAAAGGTAAGTTTATAGATAAGTAAATAAGATGTTTGCTAAAACTGAATCTGTTGTAGCACTACAGGTCCCATGACGCTCACCCACAATCTGATAAAGGAACCGATTGGCTGGGAGTGATAGGAGCTGCAGGACAGTTGGACAGTTGGACGTCTGCATGTTGGCAAACCTTGCTCTAGAACATTTAATTGTACATTTGCAATTCATCGTATTTTGTTTAGGGGAGGGCTGGTGACTTTAGTCTGGGCAGCAAGCCCGGCCAAATGGCCCATTAATATCGAATCCCAAAATGCGTTTGGCACACAACAAATCCAGAGCGCGGTATGCAGAACTGTTCAACAAGCATTTGCTGTATACATTCTGCTTAAAGTCCTTATTACTCTAGATACATTGGTGGCCATACCTGGGAACCCCCTGAGCTTGATGGCCTGGAGGTCTTCTCCTCCCTCTCCGTATGGGGTTGAGCCAGGCTGAGGAAGGTGGAGGCACGGCTTGGAATTAGTAGCGCAAGTGAGCAGAATCCCCCTTTTCCCACCCTGAGCACAGAGTATAAACCCCACAAACTACAGCGGACATCACCTTTTGAAGCATTGTGTCTTGGAAAGATATTCGTTAACTGCTGGAAGAAATGGTCTAATAACCCTGCTTACAGGAGCCTAATTAACAGATCCCCTTTGCCAGCCATTCCATGGTCTTTTTAGGTTTTCAGTATGCATCCCATACATTAAGGGTACACTAAGTATACATCCCATATGCACGTATGGCTTTATAGTGCACCAGACGTAAGCCACGTCTTCTCAGTAGACGATTTGGCCTGTATATGAACACTTAAGAGCAGCGGAGGGACCTGCAAGCACAGTCTGTCCCGCGGACCCCATTCCTTTAACGTAAAGCATCCCCTTAAAATGAACTAGTTTACATTAACACCAAGCCCTTCTTAGCTTTCTTCTAGATTATAATGTGTAAATCTATTCAGGATGTTAAAGGCATAGTTTCCTTATATATATATATCCCATTGTACAGCGCTGCTGAATATGATGGCGCTATATAAAACAATAAATAATGATAATTTGCGACAGTACCCCGGTTTCACATGCGGCACCTCCGACATAAGCTCAGCCTGGTGTTGTGCCTTAATGTCTTCATGCTGGGAGCTAAGGAACGCCCATGCAAAGCTTTGTGTATTTTCCCTGCTCTTCTGCTTCGAGTAACAAAGACGTAGCTTTAGCACGCATCGTTACGCTCCCCACTGACAATATAAATCTGACATCAACAGAACCTAATAAAAGGGAGTCCCCTTTGTACAATGGCTGTTGCTTCTTCTTGCATGGGGTGGGTGTCCATAGTGTTGATCTTATGGTACAGAATGTACAGAATGACGATTCACGTTCCTTTCTTGCCAATCATTCTTCCATTGGCCATTGTAGTTACAATGTACATCGCACAATACTAAGAATTTACCATTCTCACCTCGGGACTCCCATGGAGCGGAACAAAGAGGGTTGTTTTGCCTGCCCAAGGTGCCAGGTGAAGGTGGGGCACCTCCGCTTCACATAAAAAAGAGCCTGAAGACAAATGGGAACAAGGACATGATAGAGACGGTTAATAAAGAAGCAGTTTAGTGTTTTGTGAATAGCAAATTATAATAAAACCATGTTCCCTCAAAGTCGTTTTGTGACTCATTGCTGAAGTCCTTATATTATTGTTGCAGATCTTTTTGGCCTTTCAATCTTTTTCAGGTTCCGAGCCAACAGTGTGGTTTTGACAGTCCCAGAGATGACATTTTTACATTTGCACACAGGGCACTTAATTGTCCCCGCCGTATTTGGCACTACGTATTAAGCTTTGGAACCACAAGAACATTGTCCTACCCAGCCCCAAACTCTATTTTACTTAAACAAGTTAAGTACTCTTATAACATTTACTACTAGCAGGTCTCCATTTGTGGAATATCTTTCTCCCAGCATCTGTATAGATGTCGATGTGTCTAGATTAGAAGTAACAGAAATAAACAATGCACGGGCCTGCACTGGCCATCTGGGCCACTGGCTGACAGAGCCACACATTCAACCGATCTGCCGCTCCTGCGGATACGTCTGGCCGTACGTTACACGAGCATAAAAAACGCGCATCTCCAGTAGTCACCAAGTGACCCATGGCCAGGGTTACCCCATCATCGCAGTCTATGCATATATTTTTCAACAAGTCAAGGCGTAATGCTCTTTATAGTAATACAGTGAATAGATACATTTAAACAAGGCAAACGCCCAAACGGTTACGTGTAAAGGTGTTTTGGCACGTTTTACCCATAGTTTGGAACTTTGTAGACCTCTTTATCTGAAGCTCTCACCTTCTGGATTGGGGCAGAGCTAAACCCAGAGGGACTAGGGCCAGCACTAAGCATAGATAGGGATGGAAAGGTGCAGAACCTGGTGGGCAAAACCATGAGCCACTCTTTCCTGAGAGTCCCATCAATCATCTGCTATATGAAGCGTCTTAAGAGAGGGGATTTGGTTTCAGTAGGTTGTATGGATGGAACTATATGGATAAGAGTTGTAAACACAAATCAAAAAGGTAACAGTCAAGAAATTATACGTTTCTTTACTCTTAAAATAACAGTTATATAAAAAAAATCTATTTATGCTAAATTTTGTTACTTTTATTTTTTTACATTGCTGTCGCTGACACTCTATCTCCTCTAGCAAGTTGGTACATCAATGACAAACATGGGTGCTGTCGCAAGTCCATACATTCTCATTGCCTGTGTATGGATGACATCCGAAGGCAGGCACTATGCAAACAACTGAGCTGGATTCTCGCTGAAACCCTGCTTACATTATATAGACCAGAATGGTGAAGTAATCTTAGTTGGTTCAATAATCCGTTTAAACACAGGCTTAGATACCATTCATAGCAGTGCTGTCATGTCATCCTGCAATCACGATATTTGTTTTTGTATTGCAACATCAGGATTACTCATTTAATTATAGAAATTACTGGAAATACATATCGTAGAGTAATACTATTCTCTGTGAATACAGCAACACTCATTGAACCGGAATAGTAGGGAACTTAAGTGCATAGAAAAGGACTGAGTCTGAATCACACAGTTTGTAGCCAATTACAAACAGCACCCTCAGCTAATCCTGGATTTCTGAATGGAATATAAAAATATAAATATATATATATCCATAGTCGCTTATTTTACAGAGCTATTTAGGTGATCCGAGTATAACTCGCTATTTATTCTGTCAACCTCTATGTATACACTTTAGCGTGTGTTCTGCCGGCTCATTCATGAAAATGTACACAAGAAAATCCATGTGTCATTGGAACAAGGTATTTATTTATTTCACAAATTTCATCAACATGAAAAAAAACACCAAAATTCGAACAATGTATGTATAATATACTGTTTTCATGTCTTTTAAAAATGAAATGAATACATTTTATTTCTGCAAAGACAAAATACTCCGGACACCTGTCGCCTTGCGGATCCATTGTGGACAGTCAGGCGTGATCCCGGCTCGTAGGGGAGAATGCATTGGGAGTCGAGCGACAGTGTATGCAGCATCCATGAAGACTTCAAGGTCCTTACACTCTGCATATTGTCACTTTGTCACAAATGTATGTTATGTTATCTTAGTTGTTTTATCTTCATGTAAACCACTGGCATTCTCTCTACATGCAGATGTGCAAACACTGAGCAGACATTAGATATAACAGGCACTGCTATTCTTCTTCTGAGGGTCGGGGTATGGCGTCAGATCCCGATACTCCACTCTTTAAGGCTAAGTGGCACTGGGAGTAATTAATCTATGGAGGCTGTGCCCGCTCGGCATAGTTCTCCATAGCATTAATGGGCCAATTTGGGAGATCAGTAATGTCCTTTTCAACCAGCCCATAGAGCAGTGGGGCTACAGGGAGCCTGATGGGCTTCCTTTTATGCGGCAGAGGGGCTGCCACTTAATGCCTAGTTGGCTTAAACCAAAATACGCCACTGATTCCATGTACGAAAAAAATCCGGGAACAAAATAACGTCAACCTTATCAATAGCGACAATTTCGCATGCACAGCAGTCTGTGATTCAGTTCATATATATTGTTATTTAGCCTAAATGTTCAACTTCTCTTATTTGCATGAGACATTTTTACAATTGACCCTGATTGTCGAATTTTTTCGGTCGACTTTAAGCCCAGCAACTAGATTATAGTAATGAGTTTCATAATTTTACAACTAAATATATTGTATATTTTCCTATTTTATTATTTTTCATTCATCATTCAGAGGATTGTTAAATTATTTTAATTTACTGGGCGATTTCTTTTTGGTTCTTTTGGTACTTGGAAAAAGCGAGCCCCCCCCGACCGCCTTCTCATTTGCAGTAACGATGCCCTTGTGGGCTGGTGCGGTATGTCCATGACACAAATAGCGTATGTTAATTTGTTTTTTTAATGGCCTGTTAAGAAATATTATGGACTTGTGTCTTTCTCAAAGAGAACATTGATTTTACATGCAATTTAGCAAATGGCTATTTATATTAAGTTCCCAACACAATCCTAAAATGTGACACCGTCGGGCGTTAATTGGCTCACAGTGTGCAACCTGAAATAAATCCCCAAAAAAGATTTTTGCAAACACATCATAATAGCCAGTTTGCTCCATTCTAAACATTACTAATAATAACATGCTTTATGTCTTTATGTAATAACAAACTTCAGCTGTAATATGGTTAATATAATATGTCATTGTATTATATATATATATATTTACAAATTATAGAAGAAATCTAAAAAGTACTTAAAATATTTAAAAATAAATTAAAATTAAACTCTATTTCCTAAAACAATCATCTAATTTGTCTGAGGTTGTATGAGAAATTCTTCATGGTTACTGGCCCTGCTCCTTTCTTTGACGCTGGTTCTCAAGCTTGATGTAAAAGATGATGTGCTCTTGGCAAGGTTAGGGTGCCACTTAAAATACTTAGATATGGATTTCTCCTGACACCCATGTGCAGTCAAGGGGATTCTGCAGAAAATATAAAAGAAAAAAATATTGTACGGTGATGCAAAAAAGGGCAAAAGAACACACCTTGAAATCTTAACTTTAATATCACAAGATTTCTACTAGTAACATAGGAAGACCCTTTATTTCTTCTAGGTACCTTATATTGATGGGAATAATTTCATGTTATGGTTATACACCAGCTCTGACACTCCTGCCCCCTAGTGGTTGTTCATGTGAAATGTTATTGTTTAGAGATCCCTGTTCTGCGTGTATCACATGTATGATTCCAGTTGCTTCGGTCTCAGGTTTTAGTAATACCTTTTCATTTTTGATGTGACATGCATTCTGTGCTTTTTTGATGCTCCAAAATATATTTGTGTGCCATTCGTCTGCAGGTAGAGATGTCATCCTTTTGATCGGATGAGGTCTGCTAGCGATTTGATATGTACGTTGAACAAGAGGGGTGACAGGAATGACCCTTGGATGACCCCACAAGTTACTTTAGTGGCTCGAGCTTAAAAAAATGTAAGTGTTTACAGACACTCTGAGGGCAGAGTTGTGGGGCAGGAAAGTAGCTCTTGATGATGAACTAAAATGTCCAGGTGGTCACTGGTGTTCAGTTGCGTCCTACACGGACCTTCGTACTGCCCTGGTTAGGGCTGCTCTTTAATGTTGATCGCGGATCACAAAATTGTTCAGGTATGAAACAGGTTGTTTTTCCACAGTGTGGCTGCATGAAACCTCCCATAATGTTCAGAACGCTGGATACCATAGTAATATACGAACAATATATTATAGGTTTCTTTGACAACAGGAGATAAAAAAAAAAACATTTTGCGTTTTACCAAGCTAAATATATCCGAACCCATTCCATGTCCTTGAAGATCTAAAGTAGAAGTCAATCATTTGAAGCATCAGTATACATAATTTTTAATTTAGACTGTAAATGTGGAAAAGCAGGCCCCGTCTGTATCTTTGTTTTGATATTTTGCAACTATGTACAAATCTTTAATGTATTCAAAAAAGTAATAAACCCAGAGAGGCTCGTATACAAAATAGACCTTAAGAATAATGAAATCCTCGTTATTCTAGCAACAGATACAACTTAAGTGGGTGTGTTCAGTACACTCGGCCCTGACTCTTCTTTAACCCCTTGATGACAATTGCCGGTCCGGGCACGTCGCGGAAAATCAAGGCCTCAACGACAAATGACGTGCCAGGACCGGCACGTCTTTAAACGGGTGCAGAAAGCGATCTATTTTCGCTTTCTGCACCGAAACGGCGTTGCTGTAATGCCTCGATAATGATTTGATGGGGTAAATTGAATTGGCCGGGTTCAACAATGTCCCAAATAACACAGGAGGGAAGGATGGCCACACATCTAATTTCCAATTAGAAAAATGCACACGTACCAAATGTGGCCTTTTAGTTCCCCCCCAAAAATGACAAACCCATGCATGTGGGGTATCACTGCGCTCAGATGTTGCTGAACACATTATGGGGTGTCGTGTGACAGCGGCATAAACCAGGAGCTGTAAATTCATACATAAAGTAGGTGTGTGGGGGGAAAATACACACAAAAAAATACTACTGCAAACTTTGAAAAAATTCTGGTGGTAAAATGTGTGCATGCAAAGAGTTAAAATACCAGCATTTAAAATACCCTGGGGTGTCTAGTTTTCAAAAATATATGGCTTTATTGGGCACACTGAAATGGCCCGGCTCCAAGATGTACCAAACAGGGCATGGGCAGTGGATCCCCAAATGCCAAAGTTCAACATTGAAAAATGCGCATGCCCCAAATGTGGTCCTTTTGCCCGCAAACAGCCAGGCAAAATCATTCATGTGAGGTATCGCTGTACTCAGGAGATGTTGCTGAACACATATTGGGGTGTTTTGTGATAGTGACATATACCAGAACCTGTTTATTCATACCTGAAGTAAAATGTGTGTGGAAAAACAAATGCAAAAAAAATTACTACTATAAAGTTTGACAAAGGCTGATGGTAGAATTAGTGCTTTGAAAGGGTTAAAATACTAGCATTTGGAATACCCTGGGCTGTCTAGTTTTCAAAAATATATGACTTGATGGGGTAAATTGCATTGGCCGGCTTCAAAGACACCCGAAATGGCACATGGGGGGAAGAATTACCAGATTCAGAAAAAATGGCTTTGAAATAGCAAAACGCTAACTGTACTTATTGCCCCATAATGTGTAGAAAAAAGCAAAAAAACATAAAAACATTGGGTATTTCTAAACTCAGGACAAATAGTAGAATCTATTTAGCAGGTTTTTTCATTACCTTTTATAGATGAGTAAAAGATTTTTCAACTAAAAGTTAGAAACAGTCATTTTTTTCTAAATTTTTCACCATATTTTATACTTTTTTTAATAGTAAATAATACGATACAATCAAAACAATGTCACCTAAAGAAAGCCCTTCTTGTCCTGAAAAAAACAATATCTAATGTGTGTGGGTTCAGTAAACGGGAAAGAAGAAAATTACAGCTAAACACGAGCAGCGCAGAAATGTTAAAACGGCCATTGTCACGAAGGGTACAAAAAGTAAAATCAGCCTTTGTCACGAAGGGGTTAAGGAAACTCCTAGGGCTGAATGAGTTCTTGTGGGCTAGAGCTCAACACCTTCCAAGCCCAGCTCGCCAATAGGGAAACTTGGCTGTCTGGAAATGTCTCCTTCCCCTACTTCTTTGGTTCCTCCCGTGTCCAAAAAATTTTGTCAGGGACCTGTGAGCAATCCCTGCCAGCAGATGGTAAATCACAGGAATTTTCCAATCCAATACCGTTGCCCTAGGTCCAACTAGGGGAGTGCCCCCAGTCCCCCCACCTCCATGGTAAAGGCGCTGCGCACCAAGGAATGGACAGCGGGGATATGACAGATCTTAAAGGTGCGCTATCCTCCAGAACCCGCCGCCCTAGGCCTAGTCAGCCTAACCCGGGATACGTCACTGCTCAACTCTTGCCTGGTTGAAGTCAGGCTCCAACTAAGCTAGGAATCAGAAAATGAGGAGTGGAATGCAAGAGTCATGCAGGCAGGATCAGGGACATCTTCGGCTTCAGCACCAGTATGTACGTGTTATTTTTAATATTATATATTTATAATCTTGTGTTCTCCATCTTTGTAATAAAACCTTGGAATCTGGCGTTGCTTGATCAATTTAAATAATAGAACACTGAGCTTAACTGTTACATTAACATTTTTTTATACAAGGATGTCCCTTCATTGTGCAGTCAATGTTGTAGGATAAACGCCGACCACAATTCGCCAACGTTATGGGGTCACTAAATCAGCATGGATAAAGCCATGTTGGTCAAAGAGAACATCGAGTCAAGAAAACTCCTCTGAGAAGTCTCTACTTCTAGTCCAGCTGAAGAAGAGACCTATGAGGTCCCAAAATCTTATGTGACCCTTCTTCTTCTAGTAAATACTGGTTAGTCAGATGTTAGTTTTATGTGTTTAGGTTGGGATTGAACCCAGAGATTTACACAACAGGTCTGATTGCAGACATCAGCGAAATTATAGGTGTCAACTAGTGGCGAGAATCCTAGGACTACGAAAGAGGAGGGGAGCTCTGTAGCTGCAGCTTCTCCCTAAGGTTAGTACCTTATTTTATTTGTTTCCTGGTTTTGAAAGAATGCCTATTAAAGAACCCATAAAGTACTTTAATATACTTTTTTTTGTGAGGCTGGCAGGGACATTATACCATCCCTTAGCTTGATGTGACAAAGATTGTATTAACCGACTGAATTAAAGACTGTGAACCAAGTCAGCTATGTTCCAGCAGAAATTCTCATAAAAATCCTGTTTTTTAAATCATGTAAATTGTACACAACTTAAAGCATGCACACTGATATATTTTTTACAAAAAAAACAAGGTAATAGCAGTAATAAATACATAAATAACTGCATTTAAAAGATATCTCACAAATACTAACATTTCCAGTGACTTCTTGAATGATATTTAGGAACAGATTGTTACCATAGTAACGTATCTTGGAAGGCATTTCTTGTATTTTTAATTACACCCTGTAGTGCTAAATCCTCCCATTTCACACAGACAGTATAGTGTTTCCTTAAGAACTATCCTGACATTGTTCTGCTAGTGTACAATTCTAAAGCTATAAAGATGATTCATTTTCAGAAATATATATATATACTTGATATGCTCTGGGCCAAGAATTGGGAACCCGGGATCCTCCAATACTACTCTCTTTACTCTCACTTATAATTAGATTCCTACAAATCTTCAAGATAACTGCGTGGATACACTCTTTCTCATTGAGCGCGACATATAAACTCAGGGAAGGGTGTGTTCTGCCTGAGACATTGTCCCACCTATGCTCAGGTCACAAATTGCATGTCTTTAAGGCAAATCTGTCAATTTCCTCAAGTTCCTTTTTTTCATTTTCCACTTCAGTATGTTTACGGATTAAAATAAGCAATATATTTGTTAGAAACCCATACTGCTCAACCATTTTCCGAAAAACGGCCCCAATGGTTTTTGGGCACCATCCTGCCTATGCAGGATTAATAGGCAAAAAGATACACTTATCTTACTTAAGCTTTCTTCCCGGGCCTTCTAGCGGACTATGTGTTATACGCTTGAAGCTGCAATGCGCTTGGCACCTATATAGAATGCAGGTATGGTTATTTATATAGTGCAGCCCTCTATGTTGGGATTACAACGCTAAAACAAATACACAAACGATAGAGAGGGCATGATCCTTAGAGTTTACAGTTTATTGCGTTATTATTGAGCAGTACTTTTGGGTGGGTTTACCCAGGGCTGGCCCGACAATGGAGCCGAGTGGGGCAACCGCTCCAGGCCGCCCCAAGCCCTTTTTTTTTTTTTTTCTTTTAAAGCCGAGAAGAGAGAGAGGGCGCCGAGTGGTTTTATCTTACCAAGTTGTCAGTACCCGCTCGGCGCCCCTCTCTCTCTCTCCTCTGCGAGCCCTGTAGCTCGTTCTCGGTGTCGGCTTGTAATGTTGAGCGCCGGAAGATGACGTCATTTCCGGCGCTCAGCATTACAAGCCGGCACTGAGACCGAGCAGGGAGACTCACTGCAGGACTGCTGAAAGGTAAGTATGGGGGGGGGGTAGATAATGGGGGGGCGGCATTTTAAATTTCGCCCCAGGCGGCATTTTGTCATGGGCCGGCCCTGGGTTTTCCCTAAGCTACTGGCAGCCTCTCTTAGTGTCTGAAAATATATTTTAACCCACTGCCTTATTCACCAATTCCAGCAGAGCAAAAATGCAATTGTATATTGTTGCTTATTGACTTATGTAGTGTAGCACTTCATAATAGTATACTTAAAGAAAGAGCATTTAATGCTCTGTAGGTATCACAAAATAAAGTGTGACGATGTTACGAGCCATCTCTTATAGACACACGTTTTTAAATTATTTAATTTGCCTTAATTTGAATGCGCTTACAGCATCATACTGCCACCTTGTGGCTTTAAATAAAATTATTTGTATTGTTCAAACCTACTGCAAAAATGTATGCCTTTTTCATAAGCTGGCTAAGGATCGTGGGAATTATGGCCCACCAAGAGCTGGAGATGTACCTGTAACAAAGTTATTAGTTGTCACAGGGTTAAAACCTAGGTTTAAACAACTATAACCGACATTAAACTGGTAGCTCATGGCTAAGGTTTAGGAGCTCTACACTCTTCACCTAGCTAGTAAAATTTTGAGTTCTTTGGACTATACAGTATAAGAATATTGTGTGTCCCCTTCAGAATACCAATACATTTTGGACAATGCTCTGCTTCCAGTTTTGTGGGAACCTTCCAGCATGACCATAAAGGTCCATAAAGACATGGTTGGATGAGTTTGCTGCGGCCTGCACAGAGCCTTGACCTAAACCCCAGGAAACACCATCAGGATGATCTGAAACGTAGATTGGGACCCAGGCCTTCTCGTCCAACATCAGTGGCTGACCTCACAAATACTCTACTGGATAAATGGCCAAAAATTCCCACAGAAACTATACAAAATCTTGTGGAAGCTGTTATAGCTGCAAAGGGGGGACCAACTCCATATTAATGTCTATGAGTTTAGAATGCAATGACATAAAAGTCCCTGTCAGGTGTTGCAATACTTTTGTCCATATAGTGTATGTGATATGTCTGCTTTACAGTCACAAAAGCCCCTCAAATGGTTTCATTTTTTTTTTACACTTCACCAATGAAGATACACATCATGCTTAAACACCAAAATAACCCCAAATCCCCTTAAAAGCATATCACCTTAGGATTTCAAACACATCCCACTTATCTTTTCATTTGTCCCATGACAAACACAGATATCATGAAAACAGAAGCGTTCAGAGGTTTCATTTTTTTTAAATTAAACCAGGAAGGCACATGTCATGGTTTTGAGGGTGAAACTGCCCCTAAAAATCAAAGTAACCCCTATAAAATATATATTTCTCTAAAGCATAAAGCAAGATGAACTCAAAGACACCCCACTTACCTAAGTGGACCACCACAAACACAAATCTAACTGGAACACAAGAGAATGAGATTTTTTGTCTTCTATCCCCCCCTTTTTTGCAAATTATCAGGATTTCCCTTTTTCTTGTACACATGGCATGATTTCTGGTGGAGCTCCTTCGCTGAACTTGGGGATATTTTCAAATTTATTTTTTTTGGAGGGTATCTCTCCTTCTCTGGGTTTGGGGCTAAATTTTAAAATGTGTTTTTAGTGTCTCAGAACCAGCTAGCATGAAAATAACAGCTTGGAATAGACTAAGGGCTAGAACTGGGGTCCTGTTAGTGGGCAGTGATGGTGTTAGGTACAGTTAGATGTTAGGGTTACAGTTATTGTATAAGGCCATTGCCTATTGATCAATGGGAATTAATAATTATCTAAAGGGTCATCAATCAGATCACTTGTGACAGGTTTAGAGCCACTAACATTAATCAGCGAGACCAATAAATAATCAGTGACCTAAAGTGTCATTAATAAGTGATAAGGTTGAAATAATTATGTATCTAAAAATTTTTGTTCTGTTCTTTTATTCATAATTTGTGTTTGTTTTTTATCCTTGATGACCCTTATCACTGTATAACTGAAAGCAATGTACCTGGAAGTACCTTTGAATTCCAAGTCATTGCTGCTGAAGACATTTCTCTCCATAGGAGCACAGCTGCTCTTTTTCAGTATCACTGACCAACAGCTTCTTTGTCATGTTTGTATTGTGTTGGGAAATTATGCACTTTTATGCAGTTACATTTTAACAGGGGTAAGGTAGAAGGGAAACATGCAGGATTTACATTTGCTTTCCAGCTTAAAGGGACAGTTTAATGTCTATGACAGCCTCATCAAACAACAATGGGTACTTACCTGAAGGAGAAGCCATAGCTCCCCACCTCCGCAGTGGCTTTGTGATTCTCGCCAGTCATTGGTTCATTGAAGCTGCCAATAAGTAGCAGGAAACACTCCCATTAAAATAATTGCGCTTCCCGCATAGAAAGACCCCCTGCAATGTTTGCTAAGCCAGAGAAGTAGCTGACTGGCGGAAAGTATATCAGGTGTCTGGAGATGTTTTTGGCCAAACATATCTACTGCATAGCAAATAACTAGATGGGTGGTAAAATGGGCAAATTGGTATGGGGTCATGTCTGCTGTCAACCAAATGCTGAACCGAGAAGAAAAACAATATTTTTCCATGGGCAAACCAAAAGCTTTTCCCAGGAATCACAGTAAAAAAAAAAAAGGATACAAAAATTGGTGAAAATTTCCCATCCTCTCACGAGGAAAAACATATCCATACCTCTGGCACTCAAAAGGTTAAAAGATTGTAGTCAAATGTATGAAATCTAATTTTGCTGTGAGTTTTTTAGCAAGACAGATCTGGCAATGAACCTGAGAAACAGAGAACACATTTTTGGATAACATTTTAGAACATATGGCCTTATTGAAACACTGTGTTAAATTTTGTAAGCTGATTCCGAGGAGCAGAAAAATTTAACAGCAACATAAGACTGCTCGGTACACTTTACCTTCTGAATTTATATATAAATATAAAAAAAATCCCCTTGTCATTTTAGTATCATAGTTTACTCATTTTTGGCCATGATTCTAGGACAGGTTCCGTACATTGCAGCATTGCCAACCATGATGTAACACACAAGTACAAACAAGACCACATCAGTTTGAGTTTATACTGATAGCATAACATTAGTTATTCAGTTATACACCCCACAGAAGGTAGGACAATACTTTATATAGGATGGTCAGCAACGTGTAAAATGGTCGAGTGTAGCTTAAAGGGGTAGCTGGTAAATAGCCCAGTCTAGGTCACATCAGGAACCCGAACAATACTAGTCCATGCTCTCTAGGACCAAACATGACACCTGGGCAACTAGGCCTCATTTTCACAGGGTAAATAAGTATTGTGGTCAGCCTTAAAGGTAAACACGGGTGTAAAGCCATGAGCTGGACATCAGTACCATGTTAGCCAGCAGAATAGATTCAAGGTTCTTTTGTAAAAAACAAATTACAAAAGTGGAGTAATCTTTACACCTATGCAGTAGTATAAATCTCTGAACTAACTAACCACGCATCTGGCTTTAAAATGAAAGATTTGCTACTTAACTTGAACATGTGCAATGCGATTGGAGTCTTTGCAGTTAAGACGATACCACGTAGAAATGAGAATTATCCCACATGCCCCATGTATTCTCTTTGCCCCTTATATGTTTATATAAAAGGTGCTTTAGGTTTTCTCTGAGAAGCTTATAAACTTGAATGAACCTTGTATTGATATAAAGGGCTCCAATCGTTTTTCCTGACACGGTGCAGGTTGCTATGGTGACTGTGCCACATTTGCACCATATGTATTTTAACAGTCAATCCATAGTCTAACTACATTCAATCCATAGTCTCCAGTTGGGAGTTAATTGTTTTTGATTCTGGATTTGCTCTTCTGTCTCATATTTGCAATTGTTAAGAAATCCTTTATTGTACAGTGATTCCGTTTTCAAGTGCCTGTTAATGTTGCAGTTTTTCATTACAATAGAGGCCTTTTCGAGAACAAGTATGGTAATACATTCCTATTCAAAGAGTGTATCGGCTTATTAAATGCATAACAAGCTTGGCACACTCAAATGGGTCTAAAAACACAGTTTGCAGGAGAATTTCAAATTTCAGCTCCCTATGCATTATCAAGGGAAAACCCTAGTGACCTTTTCTTGCAGAAAGGTAAGAGTGGACCTAATGCAGAAGTAATATTGGAGATGTCACAAAATATTTTCTAATTTAGCTATGCGTTATTATGGACAGTTAGATATCCTATGCTATGTCTGCTTCTCAAACTTTATTTGTTCTCATCTTATATTCAGGATGGTCATATCCGTATCCCATGGAAGTTTATATTTCTTCACTGTATTAACCTCTAACACTTCTGCTGGGAGGGTGTTCAACTTATCTTCCACTCTCCCAGTGGAATCTAGGCTATACAGAGATCCCTTTGTCTTTGCTGATGATTGTTATGCTGCAAACCATTTGTCATTTTGGTAGCCCTTCTCTGATATCTCTCAAGGATGCCCGTTTCTGAACTCTGGAGACGAGTTTTCCAAAGCTGTACACAATCCTCTAGATTGTAAGCTCGTTTGAGCAGGGCCCTCCTCGCCTGTTTTCTCTGTAAGTCAAATTGGTATGTTACATACTACTGGTTATGTCCTGTCCACCCATTGTACAGCGCTACGGAATCTGATGGTGCTATATAAAACAATAAATAATAATAATAATTACTCTAGGTGAGGTGTGACCAGAGTCGTCACAACGACCTTCCTCTGTTGGCTAACAATGCCTCAAGCTATACAACCATACTTGGGAACTCTCCGGGTTTGACAGAGTCTTTGAGTTAGTTTCCTTCTTCTCCCTTAAAACTTTCTGGGACATCCCCTCACTTGTGACTGTCCCCACCGCCACACATGGCTAGCCCTGCCTATGGTGAGGCCACTTGCCCTGAGAAGTTCCCCACACACATATATACAACCTAGCATCCTGCTTGCTTTTGTCACAGCTTTGTTGTATTATCTGCCTTTGTCTGAAATAAGTACTCTGAAGCCCTTCTCCTCTGTTGTCGTTGACAGCTCAGTACCCTAATACGATTTGAATTTTAAGTCCCAAGTGCATTATTTTACTTTTATCAACGTTGAAGTGAAGCTGCCACGGTTGACTATTCATCCAATATACTTTAATCATTAGCCATTTGGGTTATTTCACCAGGCATGCCTACACTTTTGTATCATCTGTGAAAAAAATATACTGTATACCTTCCAGACCTTTTGCAATATTACTAGTAATATTATTAAAAAGTATGGGTCACAATACCAATCCCTGAAGTACCCCACTAGCGGCCAGACCTTCCTCCAAATATCCATTATCAACTGCAACCCTTTTGTCTTCTATCATTCAATCAGTGCCTTACCCATTAACATCCAAGTCTTTATGAGGAACAATGTCAATGCCTTACTGTACCAGCTACATCTACTGCTTCTCTTTCAATGATTACTTTGGTTACCTAATTAAAGAATCAATTGTTAATGCAGCAATATCACACCGCATTTGATCTTGCAGGCTATTTACATACAGGTATTTAGCAATTCTTCCCCTATTTACATTGATTTCCCCATTACTGTTGTAAGACTTACAGGTCTGTAGTCGACTGATTCTTCCCTTCTACCTTTTTTTATGATGCATTCATTCTCACTATTTTTTCCCTTCCCCCTCTAAAAACAGAAATATTTATTGAGGCAGTCAGCTGAACCTCGCTTTGTTTGTCTTCAGTCAATTGCTTGTTCTTTTTTTACTAATCTTACTTACATATCTAAAATAATATTTAATCATTATTTTTTTATTAACCTAGCAATTATATCTCCAATAATGTATTTTCTCTTCTGAAGCCCAGCTTCGTATTTAGTCTTTAGCCTGTTTCTAGTGTAATAGATGCACTCCGTCTGCGAAGTACCACAGTGCTTTCCTTTTCACCCTACTGCCGAGTTTAATGCAATATTCTGTTGCCTTTAGTAAAATACTAAATCTAGCGCAGGCTCAATATAATCCCTGTAAAGAATGCGGAATCTCCTTCGTCCTGGTGCTCTCCGGCTCGCGCTTTGTTCGAACCCCTTTGTGCGTGCCTCCTTGGGAGTTTGGCGCCGGAGGCGGATTGGTGGGTCCGTCTCCTCTTTTCCGTCTCCGCTGACTCCCATAGCTGGTAACCCGGATTTTGTTCTGGGACTGGAGAGGGGCTTCTTGGAGTCTCTAGGTCTGTCCCCCACTTTGAAGCTGTCTGAGGTCTGGGATGGGTCGGCCCCTGTATGTTTCGAAAGGGCTTCTCCCACTGCCCCACGCTCCATGCTGCAGTGTTTCCGCTATAATCAGATTGTGCGTGTAAACATAATCTCAAGAGAGAGCTGACCCCTTTTGAACATCTCACAGAGAGGGAGACTTTGCCCAGGGGTGGGATCTCCCTTATTTACCGCATTCTTCTGCTGCAGGACTCTTCGGTGTCCCCGTCGTTTATGGGATTCTGGGAATCTGCCCTTGGTGTCGTCCTCTCTGACCTCCAGTGGGAGATTTGTGTCTTGACGCACAAATGCTCCATCGCTTCCAGGGTCCAGGAGACTGCATACAAGCTCTTGACCCTGTGGTATCGTACCCCTGTGGCTGTTAGCAGGTTTTTGCCGGGAAGTGATCCGTCCTGCTGGAGGTGCGGCCTCGAACCTGGTACCTACCTGCATTTTTGGTGGGAATGCGGCCGCTTGAAGTCCTACTGGGTGGGTGTTTTTCGCTGTCTGGGGGAGGTTGTGGGCGAATCAATAGCGCCTTCCCCGACTCTGGGTCTCCTTCTTCACTCCGAGAGGTCCTTGGGTACCATGAAACGCTCAGTTATGCGGCATCTTCTCAATGTGGCGCGTTGCCTGATCCCCCTGTGCTGGAAACACCCTGAGCCTCCCTCCCTACGCCAATTGGTGTCCCGAGTAGAGGAAATACGAGTAATGCAGGAGTTGCTCTACCTGTCCTACGACAGGATGGAGGCTTACACGGGGACCGGGACATGCTGGATAACCTTCCAGTCCTCTGCGGTCTTGTCGGACCTCCTTCGGCTGTAACACCTTTGACTCGCCTTGGCCCTGACCTACTTGGACATTGCCATTCCTTCTACTAGGTGCTCTCCTCTCTTCCTTTTTTTATTTATTTTTTCAGGCTTTCCCTCTCTCCCACTGCCCTATTTCCCCTCCTTCCTCCTCTTCCCATCTCCCTACCCTCTCTGTTTTCTGTGTTTGTGAGCCCCCCCTTTTAATGTGTATGTATGTATGTATGTATGTATGTGTATGTATATATATGTGTGTATATTTGTGTGTATGTATATATATGTATGTGTGTATATATATAATTTTTTTTTTTATATCCTCCCACTCTTCGTTGGAGCTTGAGTCTTTTACATATTAACCACAATGCTTTACACCATGCTCATTCTTGGTTTATTCTGGCAGTACAGAGCTCTGTGCTCCAGTGTGTTCTTCAAGCATTTTTATTTTTTTTTGTACCTATTCTGGTCTATTTCATTTTATTTTCTGTTATAGTCACCGTTTGTTTTATCTCTCCCAAACTTATTTGTTTGATGTTTCTATGTCTTTGAAAACAATAAAATATGATTTACCAAAAAAAAGAATGCGGAATCTCTCTGTTCCTCGATGAACCAGCTACTCCGGCCTCCATTATGTAGCGTAAAGTCCGGTAGCTGAAATGTTCAATGCTCCTCCGTCAACCTTGCTCTAAGGACAGTCTTAGGCAACCTCATTATCCGATTTGCCTGGAACCTGCCCTTGAAGCTGCAGCTTTCCTCTTATTGCACCTTGGGATTCGCCCCATCTTGACTCTATGGGACTCTTCTGTCTTAGCAAAGGCTGAACTTGATGGACGCATGTCTTTTTTCAGCCTAACTATGTAACTCATACTCAATTTACTAATTTCATGAGAATTTAGCGCACTCACTGTATGGCACTTCTATGAAACACGATGGGGTCCAAGGCATTGCGAGCTTCTGGAAAGTTGCCCCGCCTCAAGATTCATCTTGAGGTTACTCTGGGGCCAATGTAACCATCTGAGAGGCTCACATAATCCATCAAATGTTTGTTCGCGCAAGTCAGTGCATGTGTTATTTTGATACCGAATACTGGAAATGAAACTTCTGACTCATTTTCCTCCTTTCTGTGTCCGTCTCTGCTAAAGTCTACTTTAGTCAGCCGAGGCTGCCCTGGGAGGAGGAAAAAAGACGTCTCATTGTCTTACTCCAGTAACCAAAGAATGCCGCACCAATTTAATGTAAAACGGGCCATGCCAAATTAACTCCAACCTGCATTTTACTTAAATGCATAAGCAGAGCTTTAATAAAACTAATTGCACAACCTTCATGAGTTAAGAAAACATTCAACTGTTCCCTAAAGTAGAGTAAATCTTGGGTTTATCGCACTCTACATTTGGAAATGGTTAGTAAAATACACAATTCCGTCCTGTTCGCCTCTCTTCTGTAGTTCTAAGTAAATATCGGACTAGATTTATATGATTTCCCCTCCTCACCGCCACCATGCCCACAAATCTGAGGTACAAGCGAAGAACACAAGAGATATCCCGCCTTAAGCGTCAAAGCGCGCGCCCAGAGATCGAGCCCCAGAACGCGCACGGTGAACTGCCCATGCACACGCCAATTCAACAACAGAACGCGCGCCCTGAGATCGAAGTCCGCTGCCTAAGCGCGCTCTCCTACCGTCCTAGGGCACGAGGACCCGCCCAGGGGCAGCCCCAGAGCGGGAAGTCGGTGAAGGCAAGAGGTAGGCGTGGAAAGCAGGGCTTGTCGGTTCCCAGCCTGCTTTGCCAGCCATCGGCCATCTTGTTCCTGCCAGGAGGCAACGGAGCTTCGTCTTTTACCTCAGATTATCTTTTGTAACCTTCCCTGCCCCACCCGCGTCGGGTTCAGGCTTCATCTGCGGGTCATGTGGAAGAGAAGACGAAAAAGCTGCTAGCGGATATCCGGAGCTGCCTGCGGACCCTGAGGGGGGAAGCTCCCGCCTCCCAGACGTGTTGTCTCCTCTCCACCCTGCTCCCCCAGGCTCCACACAAAACACAGACATGGACGCGGTCAACGCGTTTAACCAGGAGGTAAGCGGGCTTGATACGGGATCCCTAGGTGACTGGACTGTGAGGGTAGCCTGAGGGTGTCGGTTAGTACGCTTCTTCGATGAAAGGGCAGCTCGGGCCTGCTCCACGAGGCCCGCCTTACGAGGGCAGGACACGTACGCAGGGGCAACAGGCCCCTTCATATACCGGGTCTTATGCTTTAGCTTAACGGCCTCGCTGAGAGTAAGGAGAATTACATCGTACCGTTATTCCGAGGGCCTAGGCCGTGTCTAGCAACGGGATTGTGAGGTGCCAAAGAGACCACGGCCCTCCAGCAGGCTTAATGCATACTTCTCAAGTGTCCCACCTTTTGGCCTTGAGTCCCCTGATGCCCCATTTGTTACCACTAGTTGCCCGTTGTGTGAGGGTATCAGCCCTAGAAACAGCTAAAATGTTTAAAAATTAGATTGTGTAAATACAATATATCTGATTTACATAAATAACCTTCTAGAGGGCACAGAGGGTCTTGAAAAGCCCCTTAGATTATCTAAAAAAAAAAAATCAATTATATGCATTGCTTGTTATATGTGATCAGGGGGTATGAGAAAAACGAGCATTGGCGGACGCAAAGGGCCCGGCTCGCGTACTTACACATATAGTGTCGTTTTGTGACCATGCAAAACCGTGTAAAAAAAAAAAAAAAAAAAAGTGTAAGTGCAAAATGTTGATCTGTGCTGCAGCCACTCCATCAAACCCAGAAAATAACAATAAAAATGTGTAACAATTAGCACCGCACTTCACTTATGTATTTAACGTTAACGTGTGCAAGGGTTTGGAGGGTCCAGTAGCCGTTTTTCACGTTATTTTAGTCGCATCTGTGGGTATTATTTAGGTGCGCTTTATTCTGGCGGCTTTGGGTTCCTCTGTACTGTCCCTTTTGTGTTATAGCCGAGCGCAAACTCTGTTCACCGAGGCTCTGCTCGTAAAATGTGCGTCCCATGCGATCGCATTTGGCTGTATGTATGTATGTATATATATATATATATATATATATATCAGCCCTGCTTTGGGTAATTCTACTGTGGGGGACTTTAAGACGTGTTTTCTTAATACTTGGGAATTTATTATACGTTGGTTTATTGGCAGGTTTAATACCAGACCTAAGCTATGGTTAGTTTATTCATAGTCTATCCGTTAAGATGCTGAGTTCACCAGGGAGTCAGGAGAGTTCTGGTTTCCGACTCCCTTACTTCGCTATTCATTATGAAGGGGCAGAGCTGCTCATGAATGAAGACGTCTACTTGGCTTGACAGGCCCTCTGTAAAACCTCTTTCCGCACGAGGTGTTCCCTGAAACCACGACTCACTTCCATGAATAGACTCGTTGGTTTAGCCAGGGGCTCATTCATTGGCCTTAATGTGACATTCTTCTTGAATGTGGAAATAGCTTAATAACTTAATGCGGAGTGCAGGTATACACTGTCCTAGGCACAGCGACTCCTGAATCTTAGATCAGACAAGGACTGCTTAAGATCTGAGTCTTTACATCAGGGAAAAAACGGCAGACTGAATGGACTAATGGGTCTCATCTGCCATTATTTATTGTAATATTTAATGTTTACAGACTAACTTTTCAAAGAGGTTGTCGTTTTTGTATGATTTATCAAACGCAATGTTTATACACTCTATGGTGCTTTCACAGTGGCTTAAGTACTGCAATATAAAATACCGTATTTGCTCGATTATAAGACGACCCCCCAAAATCTGAATATTAACTTCGGGGAAAAAAAGAGAAAGCCTGAATATAAGACGACCCTAAAGGAAAAAAGTTTTACCAGTAAATGTTAATTCATGTAAACTATTTTTTTTAAATAAAAGCTATGATTGAGAAAAAATTTTTTTTTTTATTTCCTTGTATTTTCCAACCTGTCCCCCAGTTACGCACATCTGCCCCCAGGCTTGCCACACCAATATGGCACTGTGGCCCATGATATGCCTTTTAACCCTCTATATGCCACTGTGCCCCATGGTATGCCTTTTGACCCCCTATGTGCCACTCTGCCTCCAGAAATGCTTTATACCCCTATATGCCACTCTGGCATTTAGGGGGTTAAAAGGCATATTATGGGTCAGAGTGGCATATAGGGAGGTATAAGGCATTTCAGGAGGCAGAGTGCTCTATTAAATGCCCCTTAACGCCACTCTGCCTCCTGAAATGCCTTATTCCTCCCTAAATGCCACTCTGCCCCTTAATATGCCTTTTAACCCCCTAAGTGCCAGAGTGGCATATAGGGGTATAAGGCATTCCAGAAATGCCCTATGCCCCCACTTAACGCACACACACACACACACTTACCGGTGCTTCCAATTTCCTGCTGTATTGCCGGGGCAGCGGGTTGACGTCTCCTTCCGCTGCAGCCGGAAGGAGGTGGAGTTGGCAGCGGGGGTTTGTCTGCGTCCGTCGCGGATACCTTCCCCGGCTGTCCCCACCGGTGCAGGGAACTCTGGTCTCTGACAGTCGGGGAAGGTATGCGCGACGGACGCAGACAACCCCCGCTGCTAGCCACACCTCCTTCCGGCTGCAGCGGGTGTTGTCTACGCGGATCGCCCGTCAACCCGCTGCCCCGGCAATACAGCAGGAAGCACCAGTAAGTGTGGGGGGGGGGGGACAGGAGGATCCAGGTCCCCTGCAGCGGTGCGGGGGATCTGGATCTTAGTCTCATAATCAGACCTCTATTTGAGGTCTGATTAGAAGACGACCCCGATTTGAAGACGAGGGGTATTTTTCAGAGCATTTGCTCTGAAAAAAACCTCGTCTTATAATCGAGAAAATACGGTAGCCCTTTTTTTTTTTATTATTATAAGTGTAATTAAAATGGACAGTCCAAAGGAAATAGTATCGCAATATTTTGTACATGGACATTACTGGACTAATAGACTGTAAGCACACACACACTCTTCATTCCCCCGACCCCCCCCCCCCCACACACACACATTCTCCCCACACACACTGAAAACAATACTCCATATGTTTTTGGTTTCTTCTTTTTCTGCACACATCATTTGATTGTATTTGTGGTTTATTTCCTCCTGGTAGAGGTCATTAAACACAGAATATAGTACAGAATGTTTCTAAATTTACCCAAAAATATTTGTCCTTTACCAATATAGATAATATATTTAGTGTTACTCCTATATGTGCGACACAGGTTGCTGAATTTGTTAACAATAGAATGTCCAAGTCTTATTCACCCAGTTGGAAACTCTTCTGTATGAAGGGCCAAACTAGATCAGCATTGCCATAAATAATCCTCTTGTGGTGTTTGAGCCGGAAAAGTCACCTAAAATATCACATGACTGGCAAAGTCCTTCGTAGTTCTTTTGATGGCTGCTGCATTTTTCTGAGATTGTTTTGTGAATATGATGCTGGTTAGTCCCGTCTCTTAAAGCTGTCATGAAAATGTAACATTTGCTTCCAGGAAGGAGATCATTTTACAAATTTCCAGCTGCATATATATAAAAAAGGCGGAAAATCTTTTTTGAGCTTTGTGTAGCGTTGTGTGTAGACGGGTTATGCTTAGCTCAGCTTTTTTTTCCCTCTGATGTCCCTGCGAGCGTTTTATTCATAAAAAATCTCTGAAGCGACTAAGTTATGAGTTCTCCATATTGTTTGACCTTTGGCTGATCTTATCTTGGAAGCACTTTGCTTTATCATACTTCTGACCAGAGTGGGGCCGAGATCGTCCTATTTTATAACCATAATGTTACAGCACGGAAGAAAATGATTGTGTATTCCAAAAAAAAAACTATTTGTAGACCTCAGTGAAATCCTGGTAATAATCTAACATACACTAACCTGACTGTTCTACATCGCATTTTATGTAGAGTATTGGGACGGGATAAGAGAACACCAAGTACCATGTATTATGTGATAACTGTTACTTTAAACTCCATGTGAAACATTGTAAGCATGCGCTCTTTGTATGCAACCATATTGAACACGTTCTTGTTGAAAATTAAAAGCAACTTATGCGGCAGAGATAAACACAAACATGGCTGCCAGGTGAGACGCACGCTGCCGTCCACAATCTTCTCGGCTGTTATAAAACAGGATCTCACGGTGATTTGTGTCCAATCGCCAATGGAGTGTATTCAAAATAGATGCGAGAGCCTTATACACTAATACGTATTTCTGCCTTTGGTGTGTACGTTAAAAAGGGAAATATCTGGTGTTTGTCTGAAGAAATGTGTGTAATGTTTGATAGGCGGAACCGGGGGCCATCTAGTTTTCTTAGGACATTGAGTAGTGATTTGTTAATGTGGCATGTAATCGGGTATAGACATGTGCTCCGTTTTTTCCACTCTTTTCAACGTGTGAAATCTATTCCTATGAACTAGGAGTTTGCAAGTTAGTTTAGTATTTTAAATTGAGTCACTTTGCTTTGAAATATGAAAGTACACTTAGATTGGCCATTCACAAGCCTGTACGGAGCTGTAATGTGGTAAACATGACTCTACAGTAATATCTGAAGACTTTACTCAGTGCCTCTGTTATGTAGAAACGGCTAATCTGTATTTCTGTGTCGGTCTTTCTAGCTGTTTTCGCTCATGGATATGAAGCCACCAATTTCTCGGGCAAAGATGATTCTAATAACTAAAGCTGCTATCAAGGCCATAAAGGTGAGAGCAATGCATATTGTAACTTAATAAAATGAGTGGCAGGCAATAAGATCTGTTTGCCTAAAGTATTAGGTTTTTATTTTTTTTTTTGGATGTAGTCATCATGCTTGTTTCTCTGATATGTGAACTAGTTCTGTAACATTTTGCTACATGTTGGAGGGTTCAATCTGACTAAAAATAATGCCTTTGCCTCTTTTTCTCAAACAGCTCTACAAGCATGTAGTCCAGATAGTGGAAAAGTTCATTAAAAAGGTATGTTTTATAAAATGATTCTAAACTGTCATTTTGCTTCTCAATTTAAGGCGTAATAAATGATTCCCTATGCTGTTTATGTAAAATCCGGAATTGCAGAGTTTATTCCCTTAATTTATTAGACTTTATTAATAATTTACATGGCATGCTAAAATGTTTCATTCTTATTACTTTCCAGTGCAAACCTGAGTATAAAGTCCCAGGGTTATATGTCATTGATTCTATTGTCCGCCAATCTCGGCATCAGTTTGGAATTGACAAAGACATGTTTGGGCCGAGATTCACAAAGAACTTAACCGCAACCTTCCAGTGTTTGTACCTCTGCCCAACTGAAGATAAGGTATTTTAGAATCATGGTAACTGTATGCATTGCATGTTTAAAACAAAATATAATATATCTGGTTTTCTGCAGGTGAAACACTTTCTTTATTCAAGCATTGCAGAATGGGTTTACAATTGTCCAATTTGCACCTCTAATACTAAAAAAGAGATTTGTGAGGGTTTTTCCCTTGTGCTAAAAAGGATGTTTTACATTTTCTTATGGCTAATTTTCTGCTTTAGATTAGAAGTTTCATCATAAAAAATTAGTGGTGCTGTTGCCCTTTCTGCCTATTGAAATGCCCATGCTTCATGTGTGACGTGTTTAAAAAAAATAATCGTCCCTCGCTGCCTATTAAGCCGACCAGCGTTTGTTGAAATCGAGCGATGGTGTGTAAAGGCTGCGTGCATTAACTTCCTTGGCTGTGTATGTGCTCTGTTCACCATAAAGAGCACTTAAAGGGGCCTTGGACACAGCCAACTTCACAGTTGATCCTAATCGTTTCTTGCATGTAACATGTTAAGGGCAGTTGCCATTACTGACTATAGAATGTTCTGATTTTGACACTTTTCAGCGTATTCTCTATTTACCCCAAACCCTTAGTCTTCTGGTAAAAATCTGAGCCATCGGAAAATGTTAAGAACACACACAATGTGACTAGTACTCTAATCCGAGTGCAAAGTTGGTTTCCCAAACGTCACGTCCAATATATTATTCCACATAGCACAAGGAATTTTCTACCAGATTTTTCTCGTTGTTGTAACGCTTCCAGTGCGGAAAGCTGCTCTGTAACTGATTGTTACTGGAAGTGGCATAACATCTTGAAGTGTTGATATCCAGTATTCCGAATATAAAGTTTAGTCTCAAAATTAACTTTACCTTTGTCTTAGAAGACATATAGCCAGGCATTATGTCTTAGGTTGCTCTTTAGTTCATTTATGAAACAAAATCCTATTTTGGCACATTAAAAAAAAAAAAAAAAAATCCATCATTTGCATACTTTTGGCCTAACAAACTGTAGGCATCTAACCTACTGAAGCAGCCCTGTTTGTATGTGATACAAGGTGCTACATTTAAAGATGGATGCTTTTAACATGCAACTCATACACCACAGTGAATATATTTGCAAATCATATTTATTTATTTTTCCCCTCCCCAGAGTAAAATTGTTCGTGTCTTGAACCTATGGCAGAAAAATGGAGTGTTTAAGATTGAACTCATTCAGCCGTTGCTGGATATGGCGGCAGGAGCTGTTCCTGCTGCTGAATTAGCGGCTGATAACTCTGCTAACGAGGAAGGTAGGACGTACATGGTTGGTAGAGAAGCATGTTTGGATATCAGGGATGTAAATAAAACCAAGCTTTGTTTACAAGATCGCTCTTCCTCCTGTTTAAAGAGACCATATATCGCATAAAGACCCACCAACGCAAAGCTATATTAACCCCATATTGGCCATCGTTAAGCTTAGAAAGTGATCAGCAATCACTTTTATTGCTTAAATGTTGTTGCTGCAATGCCTTGATTTAGAGCCACTCAGCAACAGCAAGATCGGCATCAGGGGCCATGCCTGGCGCATCTTCGGGGTGTCCATGTCCACACTGTGTGGCGGGGGCCGCCCGGTTTTAAGTTAGTTTTGGACGTTTTGGGTTTTTTTTGCTTAAAAAAAAAATAAATCAGCCCTCGCTGCCTATTAAGCCGACCAGCGTTTGTTGAAATCGAGCGATGGTGTGCAAAGGTTGCGTACATTAACTTCCTTGGCTGTGTATGTGCTCTGTTCACCATAAAGAGCACTTAAAGGGGCCTTGGACACAGCCAACTTCAGTTGATCCGCATGGTTTTTTGTGTGTTACATGTAAAGGGCAGTAACTTGTAAGCGCACATTTGGCTTCTTCGAAATTGGTCACTGGTAGAGAAGCACTGTGATTGAAATTAGTGGGAGCGCTTCTGGATATACTGCGGGATGTCTCATAAAACACTCGCAAGCCAGCATTTTTACAGGGGGGGGGGTTGAGGCTTTGTGTGCAATAAAGTGCATATGATCACTGGGATGGATGAAAGTGGAGAAACTCATGTTATACTCTATATGCTGTTTATATCTGTAGTTGATGCCAAAGTTTTATCTTCGTGTTGAGTGATTGAGTTAAATTGTTTGCAGGCTCTTCACCTCCTCCAATAATGGTTCCAACGGACACAATGGAAAATGCTGCCAACTGTGATCCCGGTGTTTCTGTCCCACAGTTACCCAGTTCTGATGCCTTTGCAGCTGTTGCTCAATTATTTCAATCTACCCAAGGGCAGCAGGTAAGTCTGCACTGTACTTCTAATTAATTCAAGAAAAAATCACGTCATGCTAGAGCCTTCTTTCTTGTATAGATAACTGTGTGTGTGTGTGTGTGTGTAATTATATATATATAATTACATATATTACACAGTATAGTGACAGGTTTGCGGAGTTGTTGCGTATATCTGCTGATATCCACTTATGCTATTATGGTGGGGGTTTTTTTTGGTTTTTTTTTTTACATACAGTATCTTGTATCTTTAAACCAGACTTCCCACAAATAACAGAACAATAAAATCCTACTACAGTTTGAATATCTAACTAATCAAAAATTGCTCAGACAACCAAATGCCTTTAGAGAGCTGTTTTATTCCTTGTCTGTCCCTGTCAGCTTGGGTTTCTTTTGAAGATAATGTGGGGGGGTGTTCTACTAACACGAGGCAAGGGTAGCAAACTTGTATGAAACAATCAGCGATTTATTTTTTTTATTATTTTTTTTAATCAGCCCTCGCTGCCTATTAAGCCGACCAGCGTTTGTTGAAATCGAGCGATGGTGTGCAAAGGCTGCGTACATTAACTTCCTTGGCTGTGTATGTGCTCTGTTCACCATAAAGAGCACTTAAAGGGGCCTTGGACACAGCCAACTTCACAGTTGATCCTAATCGTTTCTTGCATGTAACATGTAAAGGGCAGTTTCCATGGCTGTCACTGAAATGCCTCTGTAGATCAGTAAAGTAAACTGCGTTCTCATCCTTTAAATGTAAGAAATGTTGAATTAACGGCCCCTTTTAGCTGTGTATGTGGTCTCTCAACAGCTACAACAGATTCTTCAGACTTTTCAGCAGCCTCCGAAACCACAGTCTCCAGCTATTGATGAAAATGTTCTTGCACAAGTACAAGCGATTACATCTCAACTGAATGCCCCATCACATCAACCAGACAGAAAAACTGCTTTTGATAAGGTGGGTTTTCATGATGGGGAAGTGTTTAAATTATTAAAACCTTTCACCTCTCTCTCCGCACTGCCACCAAAATAAATCGCATAGATCTACATCTACTTTGCTAAACTTCAATATAGACAAGGTTGTAGGTGTTGTATTTAATTTTCTCACAATTTATTACCTTGTACCATTTTACCCAATATGCTGCCATCAGCAAAGCATTGATATTTTATAGCTTGTTAAACACATCTGTTTTCCTCAATTATAACAGATTTTATTAAAGTGGTGGTAAACCTTTTTCTCAAGTACAAAAGGTATAGTTTGTAGAACTGATCTTGTTCAGAGTTTAGATGAAAGAAGCCAATTATAATTGCTTTCCTATGCTTTCTGCCTGACATCTTGTCTTCGCTTCGGAAGCCGGTTTCAATGCTGAGCCATCTCTGTCCACCAAGCATGCTTGCGCGGTAAGGGGCCAAGCATGCTTTTTGGTCGTGGCCATCTCCTGTACGGTCAGACTGGCTTCTGCGGGACACCACAGCAAGCAGAAGTCAGCATTTTCTTGAGAATTTTTAACCCCTTCAACGATATATTACCGCAGCTGCACAGGAGATTAGACTGTCTTTTGACAGCCTGGACTCCCCTCTGTCAGCAGAACCCAGCATCGCTGGCTGACTGATTGTGATGGCTGACAGCGATGGCACTGTTAAGCAGTTACATAAGGAGTGCCCTTACTGCTGATGTCAACCGCATGGTCAGGAGCCCCTGCATGGACTGTCTAGACCCAGCTGCGGTATCCAATCGCTCCCTCTGCTGGCTGTTTACGTGCATTGCAACGCCTTGAAGACTGCTGGGGGGTCACAGGGAACAAGTGGGAAAAAATGAGTGTTTTTTACTTTACTGGCATAAAAACACATTCAAGAGGTCCCTAGATGGTTCTCTATGCATAGGGCACCAATAATAGTACAAAAACGTAACAAAACATATACAATTTAGCTGTACATGTAAAAAATATAATCTCCCCCTCTTCACTACCCCCAAACCCATTAAGCCATAACTATTAAAATTACTTCCCTACTATGTAAAGGATGGACATGGCCCCCGAGAACATAAAACAATGTGTCTGTGGGGTATGCATGTAATTTTCTGTGGTTTCAAATTAAAGCCCTATTTTTTTTTTTGTGGGGGGGGGGGTTGTGTAATTTTGTGTGGGTACAACACAGAAAATGGGAATGCTAATTAAACCCACCTATGCTAATGGTAAAAAAAAATTTATATATATAATTTTGTCCATTGTGAAAATTGTTTGCTTTTCTGTACATAGTTGCTTGACAGATTTGATTATGACGATGAGCCAGAGGCGACAGAAGAGGCCAAGAAAGAAACCTCAACCCCTCCCCCTGCTCAGCCGACTTTGTGAGTATAAATATATATATTAGGGATGCACCGAAAAGAAAATTCAGGATTCGATTCACACCTTAAATTAATTTTTTTTATAATTAAAAAATTCAATAACTATTAATGTGCTTTAACCCCTTCCGGACCGGCGTTGGCAAACTGCGTCTTCCCTTGAAGACCGCTGTTTTTTTAAAAAATATTTAAATTCCGTGCTCGTGATTCGCTGCAAAGCGATCACGTGAACGGAATTGAGCAGGAGTGGCTGCTACGGATCGCAGGGGACACCCAGCGGTCAGTAGCAGCCGCCCCTCACAATCCCAGCATTCAAAGTGACGCTGGATCGTGCATCATCGATGACGTACCTGGTATGTCCCGGTCTGCGGGTGACCTTTGACCCGGAAGTACCAGGTACGTCCCGGTCTTCAAGGGGTTAACAATCTCCCTTGCCGGGAATTCCCACTAGGGGAGTCCCGGCAAGGGAGATTGTTAAAGCACATCGTGCAGACGTGCCAGCGGTGGAGGTTGTTTACGTGCATCGCCGCAGCCGGTAAACGTCCGCACGATGCGTTTTACCTCTGCCCCCAAGACTTACCAGAGCAGACTCCCGGGTGTTTTGCGGGGCTGGCGGGGGACATCTACACAATACGTGTATACAACTTCTGGTGCCTGCACTTCCGCTGAGTGCCGGCACCGGGAGTTGTATACGCGTATTGCGTAGATGTCCCCCTCCGGTCCTGCAAGACACCCGGGAGTCTGCTCTGGTGAGGGGGGGGGGAGGACAGAGTGGCAGCGTACCTCGGGGGTGGGGGGGGACAGAGTGGCAAAATATCTGTTACAGAACTTTTTCTTTAAAAAAAGCACCAAACTTTTAGGGTGCGGCCTATATCCGAGCCAATACGGTGTGTGTGTATATATCAGCAATCACACTCCTATTTATATAGGAGTGTGATTGCTGTTAACAATCATATATATATTAATGTTTAATGCCCTTTTCGGACGATTTATATTTCGGCTGCCGATATATCTGCATCCCTAGTGTATATGTATATATCTTTATCCCCAGCCAGAACCCTTGTCTCTGCTTTTTGTTTGCCGGATGATGAGGCTCCATTACTTCAGCTTACAGTTGTGGAGCCCATGCGATGTCTCGGATAAAAGACGATGGGAAGGATCTGGGTGAACTCTATTGTTAGCTTTTCCTTGGCATTTCCTTCTGAAACCTTGCAAAGTTCAGTTCTGTCGTCGGCGCTTAGCTCTCATGTATTGTCATTGCAGTCTCTGGCAGTAATTTCCTGATATCCTCTTAAAAATTTAAATGTGGAATACTTATTTATCACACAAAGTGTACAAATGTTTATGAATGGTAGAGTTGCAGAGTATGTGTTTTCATGTTTATATATGCATTTTTATTCAGCAGCTCATTTCCTGGAGGTGGCATCCAATCTGCAGCATATACCCAGGTTCAAGGGCAGATTCCAAATTTAGAGCAATTTCAGCCGCGGATAATGGGAATCCCACAAGAACCTATACATCCCCAGGTATGCAGAAGGTTCCGTAATATTAAGTTCTTGCTAAGCAAATGTATTCAGGATATTCATGGCACAAATTGCAGCTCAGTGTGAATGTTAGCGTTCTACTTTCTAATTAAAAATCTATTTTGTCTACAATCCAAAAAAGTTATTTTAATGAATGCAAATATTCTAGTGTTTCCAAACACCACTGAACTTTCCCATTAAAGCTTCTAGTGAATATCTGGAGGACCTCCTTTAAATGTAAACAAAAATTAAGGGTGTTTGTGTGTTTGCCTGAATGTTTTATATAATATTTCTATGGATGTTTTTTGTAATTACCGTATTTGCTCGATTATAAGACGAGGTTTCTTTCAGAGCAAATGCTCTGAAAAATACCCCTCGTCTTATAATCGAGGTCGTCTTCTAATCAGACCTCAAAAAAATTTCTGCTGGGTTCATGCTGCTTACCGGTGCTTTGGTCGCGAGCAGCGCCTGTTCTAGCAGCAGGAGAACAGGAAGCTAGCAAAGTCCTCACATAACTCTGCCTCCTTCCTCTGGGGGCGGGGCCAGAGAAGTTGCTCGCACAGCCGGGCCCCTGCAGAAGTCTTCTAGTGAGAGATCTGCAGTTCAGGTAAGGGGTGGGGAAAGGTTTTTGTGAAGTATGTGTGATTAATGGAATGAATGAGTATTTAAATGTGTCTGTGATATAGCATGGATGTGTAAGGGGGGTGGTGGTGGTAGCATGGTATAGGGAGGCTGTACTCACACTCCTATCATCCCCAGGTTCCAGCATGTACTGACTACCTTGGCTTGATGGGAGTGTGATTGCTGTTAGCAGTTATATATATATATATATATATAGTTATATATATATATATATATATATATACCTCCAGAAATGCTTTTTAACCCCCTATATGCCACTCAGCACCATGATATACCTTTTAACCCCCTATATGCCACTATAAGGCATATCATGGGGCAGAGGGGCATTTAGGGGGTTAAAAGGCAGATCATGGGGCAGAGTGGCAAATAGAGGGGTATAAGGCATTTCTGGGGGCAGAGTGGCAAGCCTGGGGGCAGATGTGCATAACTGGGGGGGCAGGTTGGCAAATAAAAGGAAATAAAAAAATATATATTTTTCTCAATCATAGCTTTTATTAAATATGGAAAAATAGTTTACAGGAATTAATATTTACTACTTTTCCTATGGGGTAGTCTTATATTCAGGCTTTTTGTTTTTTTCCTAAATTAATATTTTGATTTTGGGGGGTCGTCTTATAATCGAGCAAATACGGTACTCCAATAAAGCCCTATATATAACAAGTCTAGCCCCACCCTTCATGAGCGTCCAAAACAGTGTAATCATTCAGGTTAAATGCTACCCTAGTCAAACTGACATGTTTTTCCTTAATCTAGGCTCAGATGCCTTCCAATGGGCAAACAATGGGTTTTGGTATGATCCCTGCACAGCCATTTACAACCATGCCTCCTCCAATTGTGTCTCAGACATCTCAGCCTTACCAAAACCCCTACCAAATGCATCAGAATGAAATTCATCTTCAGAAAGAGCATCAGCAGGTAACGACAAATACTTTTGTGATGGTACAAGGTGGGAGTTGTGACCAGTGTAAGTGGATTGCTTGTATACAGTTTTGAGTTTAGGTTTATCATTTCTTTCCTTGCTTTCAGAGCATACAATTTTATACTCCAGTACTACAAACCCCCTCAGTAAATAAATTACTCCTAGTTCTTTAGTTTTAATACAAGGATTTGTTTCCAAGTGTACGTACAGATAGCGGCTTTGAGAAATCCAGGCAATCTTCCCTTTGGTGATGGTATAGGTTGCTTGCCCTGCATAGTAAAGCACCAAACTGCATTATTCACTTTTGGGTGTTAATTATATTGCATTATGCGTTTATATATAAACGTAACAGAAAGGGTAGTGCATGCATGACATAGACACGGTTAAGTAGGAGGCTTGGCGTGTGCATAAAGCTATCCTAATCTATTAAGTACAAAATTATTCAAAAGGGCAGACTAGAGTGCCAGTTTTTTTTTTTTTACTGGGTACACTCTTTAAAAATGATCATACCCTGTTAATTGCATTATTTTATATAGCGCTATCAAATTCTGTAGCGCTGTACAATGGATAGACAGGTGCTGTAAACAGAAACATGGTTTGTGGAATCTTTAGCTGCTTATGGTAAACTCCCATTTTTTTAATGAAAGCTTTGCTTTTCCTAGGAGGTCCCTATGGACGTCGAACAACCAACTGTTCATGATAATAAGCGCCAGATATCAGAGCGGCAAAAGTCTGCCTCCAGGTAAAATAAATCCAGTAACTTCCATGCTTGAAGACTTGTGCAAGAAAAACCTTGTGATTGTTCTCGGCGGATCACTGTTGCAGGTTTAAAAGGTTGCTGTTGGGAACTGTTTAGGAAAGATTCAATCTTTGAATCTCAGGAACTGAGCTTTCGTGTCTCACCACAATAGGTCCCCAAAAAGACGACGTTCCAGATCTAATTCCCGTTCCCGGAGATCTCGTCATCGCCGGTCACGGTCCCGTGACCGCAGGCGTCACTCTCCAAAGTCTCGATCACAGGAGAGACGTGACCGGGAGAAGGAAAGAGAGCGCAGGCTGAAAGGTCTTCCGCCTGTTAAATCTGAAGCAGTTAGCGGTATGCAATGATTTGGTTTTCTTACATTATTACATTTACGGTCCCCAACTATTCTTCACCTTTGTTTTTGATTATTTTGTGTGTGGGCTTCTAAGCAAAAAAAAATTTTGTTTCACAAAAGAATGGAATAACATTTGGTTGGAATATCTTGTATAGGCCTAGTATTCTGTATTGACCTGTTCTGCACTTTTTTACTTAGTTTGTAGCACTACGCTCTGGGTAGGACAGCTAGACAAAAGGACAAGCCAACAAGATGTTGCAAATCTACTAGAAGAGTTTGGAGCCATTGAGTCAATTAATGTAAGTGGGTTTTTTTTTCTTCCTTGTACCTTTTGGCAGCATCTCCAGCCATCAACCCCAAGTTCATATAAGCATTACTGTTGGGTTACACAGCTTCTGTTTTCTAATCAGACTACAGTTAACTAAGAACACTTAAATTGCTCTTTGTTGGGGGACAGAAACAATTCATAATTTTTTCATCATAACCAGCATGTAATTGAATTATGGGACAGTTAAACCTATCTTGTATAAAACATACCAGCACTTTTATGGACTGCATTTCTTAGTGAGGTTTATATTACAGTGATGGTGTATGCTTTAAACATTTAGACCTCCAATTGTTTTTTCCCCAACAGTAAATGTCTAGTGAGTAGGCATATAACATGAATAATACATTGTCTTACAGATGATTCCTCCAAGAGGCTGTGCTTACATAGTAATGGTCCATAGACTTGATGCTTATCGAGCTTTGCAGAAACTCAGCAGGGGAAACTATAAAGTAAACCAGAAGTCAATAAAGGTAAGTAATTGAATGAAAGGAACTGTCCTTTCACATTACAGATTCAGTAGGCTAAGGTGGACAATATACATTTCACATGTAATTCTTTTTTAGATCTTACTCAATGGACTGAGTTTGCATTATTGTTTGCTTTTATACCCAAGTGAGGGCTGTAATCATTGAGCTGGGAGGAAACAGTCAGGTGGCCTATTAACACAACAAGTTAGAATATATTAAGGATGGAGCAGTGTCCTGTTCAATTTACCAAAAAGGGACTGCATAGAATTGGGACCCTTAGGAGCACAGACTGGATCCAGACATCTAAGTATTGTATAAAATCCTGGATATTATAGACACTTGTGTAGAACTACAAGCTAAACATGTACTCGGGTAGTGGCTACGAATGTTCAGATTAGAACAGTCTTGGGTAGTCCTTCACTGTTATACCTCGTGGTGACTGGTGCGGGTTCACTGGATGTAGTGCTAGTTGAGGGGCGAGAGTGAAGTAACTTAAACCATGGTATTCCATGGGTGTAAGGCTTCTCTGGAAATGCCAGGCAGGTATAAGTCATGCATTTCTACAAAAATTCTTTGAAACAAAATTGCACATTACTTACTAGTTAAACATTCAGTAGTTTACAATGCATGTCAAAACTCACATTACAGCCTTAACCCCTTAACGACCTTGCCGGTTCAAAGTTTCAAAAATTGTAAAAATTTAATCAACGATCACTTTCTTCGCTTAAACTGCGTTACTGTAATGCCTCGATGTCGAGGCATTCAGTAACGCCGAAATCGGCATCAGGGGCCATGTCTGGCCCCTCCCCAGGGCGTCAACATCCGCCATACATTGTATGGCGGCGGACGCCCATTTAAAAACTTCAATGGTGTCGCTGGAATGCCTCGATCAGGAGGCATTCAGCGACACCAAACACTTACCCCAGGACGGGCTGTGACCGCTCCGGAGAGCGGTCATAGCCGCCACTGCCGGTGATCTTCACCATCTTCACCATCTTCACCATCCGCAAGAACTCTGGCTCCACTTGCAGGTTGAATACTGCATTCAACCATGCAAGTCAATGGAGCCCAGCTTTCTAATCACAATGTGATTAGTAAAAAATATGGAAAAGAAATGCTTAAAAAAAAAGTGCTAACATTTAAAAATAATTATGCAGTGATGTCACCAGAGGAACCATCCAGTACCAGCAAAATGTGTAAAAAAAATAATTTAAAAAAAAATTAGTTTATTTTGAGCAAGTGCTAAAATTTCTAAAAAAAAAACAAAACCTCGACAAAGAGTTAGACACCCCTTGGTTATTTTAAGTGCTTTTATTTTAATAAAAAATGGCTTGATGGGGTAAATTGGAGTGGCCGGGCTCAAAGATAGGCCATAGGTACAGACTGACCAAAATAGAGAAAAAAAGTGCACTTCCCAAATGTGGGATTTTAAATCTCAAACAACCCGACAAACCCATGCATGTGGGGTATCACTGCACTCGGTAGATGTTGCTGAACACACATTGGGGGGTTGTTTGATGACGCATACCAGGAGCTATGAATTTATTCCTGAAGTACAATTTGTGTTGAAAAAAAAATACAAAATTACATTTTGGGAAAGGCAGGTGGTAGAATCTCATGCATAAAAGGGTTAAAATACCAGCATTTGAAATCCTTTGTGGTGTCTAGTTTTCAAAAATATATGGTTTGATGGGGTAAATTGAAGTAGTCGGCTTCAAAGATGTTCCAAAGAGGAGATGGAGGCAGAATGACCAAATGACTACCTGAATTACGCATATCCCAAAAGTAGCCTTTTACCAGCCAAACAATCTGACAAACCTATGCATGTGGGATATCACCATACTCAGGAGATGTTGCTGAACACATATTGGAGTGTTGTTTGACAGTGACATATACCAGGACCTTTATATTTAGAACTAAATTACAATTCGTGTGAAAAATTTTTTTTAAAAAAAATTACTATTACAAAGTTTGACAAAGTGTGGTTGTATAATTTAGTGCATGAAAAGGGTTAAAATACCAGCATTTGAAATACCCTGGGGTGTCTGTTTTTAAAAAATATATGGTTTGATGGGGATTAATTGAGTTAACCGGCTTCAAAGATGTTCCAAAGAGGAGATGGAGGCAGAATTACCGGATTTGGGAAAAAAGGTTATTGCCCAGTAACTTACAAAAAACGGCAAAAAAAACATTAAAACATTGGGTATTTCTAAACTCAGGACAAATAGTAGAATCTATTTAGCTAGTTTTTTTACTTCCTTTTGTAGGTGAGTAAAAGATTTTTCAAAAAAGTCATAAAAGGTGTTTTGGGGTTTTTTTCTTTTCAAATTTTCACCATGTTTTATTTTTTTATAGTAAATAAGGTGACATGATCAAAACTTATGGTATCTTAAGAAAGCCCATCTTGTCCTGAAAAAACAATATATAACATGTGTGGGTACACTAAATGGGTGAGGAGAAAATTACAGCTGAACGCAAGCACCGCAAAAGTGTCAAAACAGCCTCGGTCCCACAGGGTACAAAGAAAAAATTAGCCCGGTCCTTAAGGGGTTAAATGTGTGGTAAAGATATTCTCTGCACTGTGCTTATACATACATGAAGGGCTGTTGTGTGGCATCAAAGTGAAAAGCCATGACTTTAGGCACACTTTTCTTCCCAATGTAATTTCATCCACTGGCTTTACAATGTGGCGAGTGTGCAGTATACTGTATACCGTTCATGAACTACATGTACGTACAACCAAATTTGTTGGACACATTTAATAAGGGGAAATTGCACTGTTTTTCTTTTTATCATGTGTTGCATAGTTTGCCTTAAATTAGGAATCTATGATGAGCTTAACCCCTTCAGTCCCAGTGGTTGATGGTACCTTAGCTCCTGGAGCTACTTTGCCATTTGTGGGTTTTTACTTGTTTGATGAACCCACATAAATTATACATCCTTTTTTCAGAACAAATGGGACTTTTTTTCTTGCAATTTTCTTCTGCCATTTAGAAGATGTTATGCTGGCTTCTGCTGACTGGGGAGTGTAGCATCTTCTGTGTAGCAGCAGAAAGTCAGGACTTACCGGTGAATCCTACAGGGCTTTATTGGATTATTTTTAGAACGTACTGGTACGTCCATAGGGGACTGAAGAGGTTAACTTTCATTGGTTTCCTTAAGTGTAAGAGTGTAAGTATCGCCCAACTATAGCATGAAAGTTATCTTGCCCTCCCAGTTAGGAGTAGTTATGTGCGGTTTTGCTCCAATAAATGTCCTTTAATCTGCAATAGGCACATATTTTAGGGAAATTCCCCGCTGAATCTTGTGGCACTGCTTAAGAAGTCCTGATTGTCCAGTGAATTTCTTTCTACAGTAAACGTATTAGTCAGTGTCTGGTTAAACTGGAGTCATTCTATTTACAAGGCTGTATGGTAAGAAGTCGTGATGTTTATCTTGTAGATAACAGAGCTGGAACTCTAATAAATGGCTAATATGCAGCTACCTGAAAACATGCTTCAGGATCAAATTCATGTGACTTCTTCTGTTTTGGATGCTTTCCAATAAAGCCTTTCTTCAATTGTTGAACTGCTCCAAATTATGTGAATATAAATGTACGTGCACGGAGAGAGAAAAAAGACACGACACACTCTGGGTCAGGTCCAAAATCACTCTGCTTTATTTTGTTTACACTATAGTTTATATAGAGGGGCGTCAGATTACGTAAATTGTGTTAATTGGTTAATCCTGAAACTATGCGGAAAAAGACAGAAAGTTGTACAACGTTTATATGTGAAAGGGGTTGTAAGCAAGCAACCGTTATATGCAAATGATATAGTTGGACGACAGCCAGCTACAAAAAAAGATTTAGCATTCTCTAGGTCAACCGTATAATTGCAGAAACCGATATAAGTCAAACTGAAACTGCTGCTTGTGTCTCCCACAAGGAGGGAGGTGTGACCCTTTATATTGGTCGAAGCCAGCTTATTTTCATTAAAGCAATAAGTGTTTCTTGCTGATATATTTTGGTTCCATAACACTTCCGTGTCCCTGTCTCCTTGCTGCACAGCGCTGTATTTTTCATGCATCTTGTTCTAGCTTTCTCCTTTCTTCGTCTGCTGCTTCGTGGACAACTGGACATGCCCTCCACGGTGAACTTTGGCAAAAGGGTGGAGCCTCCAGACACACTCTCCCACATTCCACAATTTGGGGCGTAGGTGTGCCTGGAGGGTCCGCCCTGTTGCCAAAGTTCACCAGGAGGCCATGTCCAGTTCTAGGAAAAGTGGATGAAGAAAATACTCTTTGTAGCAGCAGACATAGAAAGACAGAACGAAAAGTGAAGCTGCGCAGCAAAGAGACAAAAACCCTGAACGTTTCCCTAACTTCTCTGCCGCTTCTGAGAGAGCGCGTGAGGGTGAGTGATGAACGTAAAAAGTCCTCTAATATTCGTCTTACCGGCAGGAATTGAAATTGGTTGTCTTGGCCACACTGTGGGCCGTCTATTGTTTCTGGGTAACTGCGGAATAAAGTGTCTTGCTTACGAGTCGTGTGAGAGCCTCAGTTTCGGGATTGTGGGTGTTATCGGAGGGAGTGGTACCCAGGCAGGTGAAAGCTGTTTTATATATACACAGAAAAGCCGAGTGCAAGCCTTGTGCCCTCTGTATGTTAGTATCTGTGTGTGCCATGGACTTCCTCGCTAGATGAAGTATCCATAGCCTGTTGGTAAAATAGCAAAAGGCTGAGACATTTTACTCCATCCCTCAGCTGCCTCGCACTTCTACCCATTTGCTGAGACAAACACTGGGATCTTGGCAGTTCTGGCCCACCCAGCTATACTGAGAAACCTGCTGGCCGGTATTGTGTGGTCCTGTCTTGTGGAATTTGTTTTATGGTTTCTGTTGCAACTGAAACAACTTTCAACTAAAAATTATAGTTACGATAATGGTACCAAATTGGCTATTGTGTTCAAATCTATACAATTTGTATTTCAGAAATGTGTTTTTTTTTTTTTTGTTTTTTTTTTAATTAAAATTTCCTTGTAATTTAAGATTTAGTGGTTTAGTGAGGTTTTTACTACCAGCATGCTTCGCATTTTCTTTGGATTATTACTAAATGGACACTCTCTTGTAGATCGCGTGGGCTTTGAACAAAGGCATTAAAGCAGATTATAAGCAATACTGGGATGTAGAGATAGGGGTCACATACATCCCATGGAGTAAAGTTAAACCTGAGGAACTTCAGAATTTCTGTGAAGGAGGAATGTTGGACAATGAAACCCTGTGCCCAGGTATATTCATTTCATATCCTATCATTGCACCCGTGTTTCTTAGTCCTGCTTTTTCAGATCATATTTTTTATTCATATTTTTTGTGTTCATTTTGTAAAGATAAGAAAACGTAAGTTTGCATATAAGTTTATTTTTATTTTACAGAATGGAAAGGCTTTGATAAGAAAACGGAGAGTAATGATGCGTCTCAGAATGGCGCAGTAGAGAATAGTCGTTCCGAAGAACCGCCAGCAGCAGCTCAATCCGTACCGCTGTTGTCTGTTCCCATCCGCGCACCTATGGCTGGAATGGTAAGTTTAGCAGCTCCCTTTACGGATTCACTTTCTAAGAAAACAGACTGGTGTGCGTTGCATAGATATTGGGATTTATTCTTCCCTTTTTCTTCCTCAGCAGTTGCCACCTCACCAGCCGATCTCTGCTCATCAACCAATGACGGCCCTTCCACCTCAGGCTCTGCCTTTGGTACAACCTCAGACTAGCATGGCAGTACATCACCCAGGCTTACCGCCGCCTCAAGGGTTAACTCTACCACCTCCTCAGGGAATGCCTCTCCCACAGGGAATGCACCCCCCACAGGGAATGCACCCCCCACAAGGGATGCCACCCCATCAGCCGCTCCCTGGAGTGGGTGCTCTTCAGCCTCCTGCTTTCACTGGGCCTATAAGTATTCCTCCACCAGGCTTTGCACCTGGGGTCCCGCCTCCTCCATTTATGAGGCCAGGTTTTAATCCAATGCAGATGCCACCAGGTAAGTCATTAATTACATTTTGTTTTAAAAGTACAAAATTATGTATAGAAAACTTGTTTGAATAGATGTTTGAGATGCTTAATGCTTGAGAGAGACTAGACAGAATAAGGCGATAGGTGTCTTTTTATTAAAGGAACATGTCCCTTATCTGTAAATCCAGGCCATATCCAGATATCCACCACTCTACAAGTATTAATGTATTCGGCTTATGCATGTTGACGGCTATTGGTGTATAGAGGTTTATTTACTAAAGCTATGCAGTTTATACATTGGCAGGGGCCAAAGCCTGCAACATTTCTCTTGTGAGAAAGGAAGAGCTGGTATTTGGTCCCACGTGTATTCAGGAATTTGAGAAACTTTATACAACTGCTTCCATATCCCATAGTATTCTGAAGTATTTAAAGTCTTTACGCTATTAAGGTTTTTCAAATATTGCATTCAGAGCATATACTTTGTGTCTGGGAAGTCCAAAAGTAATTTTAAAGAGGTTATTACCGTGGAAAAATATCTTCTACTGGAGCATGCAAACCAGTGCTGTATACAGTAATGCAGGTTAGAATTGACCAAAAACCTGTTCTCTTTATATTTTCTTCCAATAAATGTGAAAACTAGAAAAGTTTAAAAACATTTTACGTTTGATACTAGTAAAAAACGTAATTTCCCCTTTTTACCGAATCTGGAAGATGCCGTGCATCAGTCTCTCTGCCGGTACCTTAAAAAAGGAGCTCCCACCAAAAGTTATTCCTAGTATCCATATTTAGCATTATATATAGCAATTTTCAGACGTGTTTAGTTGCCCAATCTATTAGACATCCTGGGTCCTTGTTCTGTCCTGTGGTAACCGGTAAGAGGGCTGAGCCCAGCCGGACACTTTAATCACAGTCTATGGATGAACAGGCTGCTTTGGCATGGCTATAAAGTATTGTGCTGAACAGGCCATCCAGAACATCATGACAGTTACAGCCTCCAGGTCTGCGGATAAAGGAAGATAATGAGATGAAAGCAGTTTTTTGCCAATACCGGCCTACATTACTGTATACAGTGCTGGGGAGAATCTTCCATTGGCCTTTCCCTTAAGGCTTATAAAAGTACTAGTTGTAGGACTCTACAAGGCTCTACTGATGTTTTACACAGCAAATCTAAAATAATTTGACGGTTTTGGGCGTTGGGAGGAATTGTCTATTTTCTCAGGAAAAGCTCTGTTGTCTGAACATATATTCAGGTGTGTTAGTGTCCCTGGAAGCAACCAAATGTTGTGCTTTTGCAATACTGAGAATGTTCACGTATGCGTTGTGCTAGGCACACTTTATAGCTCAGAGATTGAACACGCTATGCACACGGCTGCGGTTGGTGTGTCCGCTCCCTGCAGGGACACAGAACGCAATGTACATACAGTGTTCTGCCATAGAATGCAGATGGAGTGCGCGTCCCGCTTAGTACCCGCTCAGATAAATGCGAGATTGTGTGTGTATGTGTCCACATGATTACGGCTGCGTGTTAACATTCTCAAACTGTAATATGACAAATCTGTATGCCGATATAATTATGGCAGTTGGACAACGCGCATTAGGGGATAATTCAAGTTTATTATTATAGTATTGCTTAGTTCTAGTGGTGAAATAATTTGCATAGGTTAGGCTGACCAGATGGCCTTTTTAATCAGGAAGTTTATAAAAAATGTTTCATGCAGGCTAGAAATAGATTTAATGTGGCCGTGCAGTTTGTGTTCTATAAGTGCCCCCTTCTCATGTGTTATCCCAATAAAGGCACCAGCCAGATTCATCTCGCTTACTGCCAAGAGCCAGCAATGGCTTTTCAACACAGTAGATGTATGGAAAGTTCCTCAACTCGTGAGTAGAGATGGCTGTTTGATAGAAACACGCGCACTCCGTAGATACTTATGTTTTGGATAGACGCTTATTATCTAATGTGAAACCTCATCCAAAAAAATCCCACCGCGGGTGAGTTACGCATTATATACACAATCACTAGCAAATGTATATGGAGAGCTTACCTGTGACGTAGCGGGGAGGATAATGGCTGTGCACACAACCCACCCGGCAGCCATGTCTTTGCCTTTTATCTCAGGGCTGGCTTAGGAAATGGGGGCCTGGTAAGATTAAAGATTTGCCATCAGGATTCTCTAAACTATTTGAATTGCAGAAAATCCATGCTGTGACGCTCCTGTTGAGTTCAGCGGGCACTTACCCCTGCCGAGCGATTAGCTGCTTTCAGCCGTATCTGGTTGTTAAAAGCAGTCGTTGCCGTCGGGGTTGTTTGGGGCCGTCTTCATGCAAATGTGCCGCCTCGCACTGTGCGGAGAACCGGCTTTATTGATGCATGAGCTGGGAAACTTTAGCACAAGCTTGTCCTTCCATTGGCATGCTATAGTCTTATGGATTTTAACTGCAATATTAATGCTGAATGGGCCCACCATGGTGTTTACCCAGCCACTAATACATGTGAATGTCTGCTATATATATATATCTGTGTGTAAAATATATATATATATATATACCTACCAACACACCCCATGCGTAACATAAGAGTCTCGGTGACCACGGTGTTTTTTTTTTCCCCCTAGGTTTCCTACCTCCTCCAGGACTTCCGCCACCAATGACTCCTGTTTCTATTCCCCCACCAGCTCCTGCAATGAACATCCCAACCTGTAAGTTTGTATCTAGATAAGGGTGGACAAGAATACCTTATTCAGGAATATATAGGGATTATGTTCTTGCTGTCATGCGTTGTTTTTAACGTGGCGATCCGGGTTCTGTATTGGCATTTTAGTGTTGTTGCTGTATTGACAAACTGTTAGTTTGTGATCATTGACGCCATGTTTCTTAGCTACCACAGGTGCTCCGTCTAGTGACCCAGCAAAAGATCAGTCTCACGGAAATGCCATTCAGACTGGGAGGGAAAATAATGAATCTGATGATAATGGTGATGGATTTGGATCGCCCCCTCAAGGAGGGCCGAGTAATACTCCTGGGCCTGTGAACCCGCATCACGGTAAGATTCTTTTCCTGTTTTTGGTGACTTCTCTGAAGTGTTCTCTGATGTGTTTAATTTCAGATGTAATTACAATGACATGCAACAGCTAGTACCTGCTGAATAACTTGCTTTACAGTTTTATGGGCACTTTGTGCCGGTTGTCCTCCGGGGCTTTATGTGCTGCAGGCTGTTCTTTAGTCTCGGTAACAGTATTTACTTCATAAGACAGGAATACATGTAAAACCATATTTAATGTAATTGATGAATAGTTACAAAGTCTTCTGTTCTTTATTCACCATATCTGGCATTTACGCAGTATTTGAACCTTCTTTATTTTGTACACACACAATAATTCCTCTGTTAGGCTGAGCACTTAATGGCATTTTTCTCCACAATTGATTGACGCACTTTTTAAGATTGTGTTGTATTGAGCCCTGCAGCAAATACATGGGGTTGTGGTATCTCCTGTCAGTAGTATAGTACTTAAGGGAAATAATTGGGGCAAAAAAGAAAATGCTGAGGCAGACTAGGTTAATATGTTCCGCATCAGATAAGCTTGTTGCACTTTTCTAAACACGAGGTATTAACAGTGTTTCTTACACTTGTCACAAATGTGCCTGCAGAACTTTAGCAGCAGAGGTATACTTCTCGCTTTTTGTTTGTGTATATCGCACCTGTTTCATGCATTAGGGATTCAATCACTTCATCTATAACTTACAAAGAAATGTGGTTTAACCACATTAAATCTTCGTCTTGTTGGCCTTTCTTAGCTGGCACCATTCATTTTGTGTATTAAATACACTACCTGAAGACAATACAATAACTGAAACTTTGAAATTGGTGAGTTGTTTGCAATATTTATAGCCACACACATTCATACACAACATTGGGCAAGATACATTCTTTGTAAACTTTTTTTTTTTTCTTTGAAAATTCTTTAATTGTACGAGTCATTTGGATTTTACCACTCAGTTTATTTTAGATGTATTAAGCCATTGCATAACCCAAGTAACTAATGACATTGTCGGGTTAGCACTAGTGAATGTGGAGTGTAAGATACAAAGCCGATCTGTTTATTCCTCCGCTAAGGACCGTGTTTTGGGGGTCTCGCTGCTTCCAAAAATACACAATCCTTCCTGGATCATTTTATAATCCTATTGCAAAGCACGGCTGCAAGCTGACGGCGAGGGTGGGATTTGTAGAGACCTTTTAGGTTGTTCTGGCGAAGAGGATGGCGTTACAAGCTTGTAACTTGCTGCGTGTACTGGAGCCGATACAGCACAGAACGTCGCAATAACTCCCCTTTTAACACCAACAAAAGTGTTAGTGATCTAAAATGTCTAAATGTTTCTGGAGGCAAAACAGTGCCTGGGCGGCAGCCGACTGAGAAGGTAAGCGTGTCTGAAGCGAGAGAAGAGCCTGCTGCCGTGTTTCGAAGATCAGACGACTACATTCTGATATCTTAATGTATATCATCTTGCCATGCCACTTTTTCTTAACATCTTATGTTTAAGCAACAGCCACAAATGTCACACAGTTCAGTTTTTACTGTGATAACTCTTAAGACGTGTGGCATTAGATTTGGTTGTCTAGTTACTTATAACCTAGCGCCTTTGGCGATTGCTTAATACAGCACTACAGATACACCGTAAGGCTTCCACTAATAATAAGGTGCATCTTTATGGAATGATTACATATATTAATGAATAGTAAGATGAATCTGCCAGTAATCTCATTTTTAAATCTCCCATTGTATTATTGGGGGACATACATTTTATAATGGCTTTAGATGTATAGTGGTTCCACGAAGCAGTCATCTTGTTGCTTTTGAAAATTGTTCTGCTAACACAGACATCTATGACATGATGCTAATTACATGATCTATTTAGTTCGGAATGACAGCCATTACCCCTTGGCAACAGTTTAGCTCTTAAAGCTTGGTTGGCATATTTTTGCTGTATAATTGAATCCCCAACTGGCCCTTACATCTCCTTTTTGACTTTTTTTTTTTTTTTAATAAAAGACTTTTTATAACATCTGCTACTCAGTAATGTGTAGCAGCCGTTAACCTTAATCAGCTGTGACCTATGGTTCACAAGTAGCTTCGCCAACATGATACACGGTGTATTTTCTTGTACACTAGAGTATTATATCACATAATATTTAAAGATAATTCATGACAAATGGTTAATGTATAACAGCAGGAAAGAATGGGCACTCGAGCGGACTGCTTCTATCATAGAACATGTAATGCATTCTAATTCTGGGGTTCTAGACAATATGTTCATACATTATAAGATACACTTCTGGTTTTATGCTAATGCATGTCTTCAGTAAATGTGTTAACCAAATTATAATACATTCTTTTTTTTATTCATGTGAATCCCTTTTGGGGGAGGACTTGAGCTCCATTTAAGTCTTATACATAAAACAAACATGCACTCCCTGGTTAGCCCATCGCCTGAATAGATTGCCAGAAGAATGCAACAACATGAAATAGATCATGGAAATATTCCAATATGCCACACACTTTGCCCTTAGTTTGAAATTAAATGGCTCTTCCACTGGGTAACAGAGGCCACGATCGCACCACCACCACTACGGTGCCTCAGGTTATGCAGGTTATTCAATAGGTGTATTTATAGTATGCATACTATATGTATTTTTAAAACTGCTTTAGATGTGATCGTTAATGGCCGTCTGAAGCTTGGATAATCCCTTTTGTGATTAGCTCTTCGTAGTTTAAGATACTCGTCCATGTAAGTGCATCACCAGCGTGCTCCAGCTGCCTTTTATATTTCAGCCCTTTTTCTAGAGCATAGTTCTGTAATGCTCCTCTGACACACAATGTATTTTATTCTTTTAAATAAAGTCTGGTTATAACTATGTCCGTTGTGTAGTTATTATGCGGTTGTGAAAGGTTTAAATGAATGTACCACTGTATCGTCGTACATGTGTTCCTGGGTTGTGGAAGATACCAGTTAACCATCCTTATCAGAATACGGACCTCTAGGTAATTGCCACTTAAACAGGTAACTTCGCTATAGGGAAACGGGCTGTGAGCTACACATGGGGTCAGTCTCTTAAAGGAGCCAACTAGCAATGTAATATCTACACATGGGGCCAGTCTCTTAAAGGAGACAATTTATCTGTAATAGGGATGTAATATCTACTGTACATTCCAACAGAGCCTGCAGGGTAGATACGCAAGTCAAAGAACATAGTGATGTAGCGACTACAAGTCGGGGAACCGGACACAAACATTACACTTTATTTTATTCTTCTCTTACGCTCTTATCCATATATTCTATAATAAGTGTGGGGCACAGCAAGTAGTATGATTTTCAGCCGGCTTTTGCAGTCTACCGCTCTTGTTCCAGCAACATTTTGTCTTTTCATTTTTACCTTTTTGAAAAAAGGCTTTTGTTAAGTTAAATGTTTCACTAAGTTGGCCACCAAGTTTTTCTGCATTTCCACAGTTTGTATCAAAACTCTCTAGTTAAGAGGCTACCCATACCAGGGCTTGATTTAATTGTGACCTGGCTTATTACAAAGTGTCTTGGTCATTGTAGGTCGGCCTTTTCCTTTATCTGCCTATCGCTTGGTATAACATATATTGTCCATGCTTAGCAAATGCATTTCTCATGGAACAAGGAATATAATGTACCGTGTGTCTGTGTCCTTTCTGCTATAAATAAAGTATTAAGCTAGGATGCGGGTCCCGGTCACCTCTTAACGGGGAGTGAGAAAGCAAAACAACTTTAAACAAAAACCTGCTGCTTTACACAATCCTTGTAATGGCCCTGGATCTCTGACTATTTCCCTATAAAATGCCCCAACCACAAATGATTGTCATGTAATAAAAACTTTTTTTGGGGGGGGGTTCACCCCTTTCTCTGGGGTTTTCAGCTCAGGTTAGGGCTTAATGAACAGACTACCAAAATCCTTCATTAATTTAATGACACAAATCCTTTTGATGTATTCTGGTGGAAATTTGAAGAGAGGAGACAAGAATGTGTAGGTCTTGAAGTTAGGATTTTCATTAAGATTAGTACAGAAATAACTTGATTTTGTCTAAGCAACAAACCCTCATCAATGCACGATTAACTTTCATGTCTCAATTGCAGCTTATTAGAACACTATAATTAATCTTACCAGACATCACATTTGTTCCGTAACACAAGCAGTATTAAACCATATTGATGACATCATGGCAGATATTTACTTAAAAATATTGGAATTCTGACAAGCTTATAAATTGGCTTACAATACGAGTGCCATTAAACACCCCATATACTACAGCAAATGGTCTATGTAGATCAGCATTAAACATAAAATGATGAGGGGCAATGCAGTCCTAATTCAGGGGCGTTGATGGGATATGTGTTGCTTTGGGGCAGTTTAGCTGCTACTGATGAGCACGATTTTATTCGGGTAATCGGTGTGCCTTTCGTGTGTCTATCCTGTGCTATGTTTATAAGTGTGTCAGAACTCTAATGTCTGGTTTTGTTTGTTTACACAACTATATGAAATTGCCTCTATCTCTCCGTGTACGGAGGGGAAATGCTTACTAAACGGTGAAGAGGACTGCAGCCGATGCGTTTTATGTAGCTTACAGCACTGCACGTGAATTCAGGTGATCAGCTTGCAGGCTTACACTCTAAAAAGTGTCTAAAATTTATTAACAGTGCTTCGCACCATATATATATATATTTTCATAAAATGGCATGTTCGATGGTGCTTTTGTTTTCAAGATGAAATGCCCCCACTTCAGGGATTTATTCACTAAAAATCAGTTGTCGATGAGGTAAGATGGAATAGCTTATTGCATATCAAACTACACATTCTAAATGTTCTAGTCATTTACGCGTTTTAGTCTGGATTTGTGCAAGTGTTGAGATGGTCTATCTCATGCAGTAAACCACTAAAGCATGTTTTAAAGAAACTCTTTAATTTAGACAACTTTAATGTAATTCCCTACAATGCTCTTATTTAATCACATAAAACACAAGCTATTTTGTGTCTATCACAGCAACCTTTCAATACCTGTGTTTGTCACTTTTATACAAAGTTCCCCTTACATTATTTCTGGGAAGGATTAAGCCGTACGAGGAGTAGCGCTTCTAATGTTGCGTTTGGTTGCAAATTACGTAGCGTAGTGGGTGAAACGGCACCTTCAAGGGTCAGCCGTATGGGGGGTGGGTATAGCTTTTCCTTCTATGTTTTAGGCCTAGGTTGCGCTGATTGGAGACTTTCCAAGATTAGTTTCCCATCACATTTGCCATCATAGTTGCTGGCAACGTTTGTCAGTTTGGTTTATGGATACGGTCTGTCAAGAAGAAATCAGCATTTTAACACTTGAAGAACATAATGTTCTAAACATACCAGAGGAAGATCAACAATGGAGGAATGGAGTGGTCTTTAGTAATGGTAATCTTTTATTTTTGTTACAATGGATCTGAACATTACATGTACCAAACTGGTCAAATAGAGCCAGTCCTACCGTTTAGGACTATCTGTAACCAGTTAGCCTACATTACATATTACTGAGCTAAAACAGTCGCACACACGGCAGGGTTTAATTACAAATAACTGAGACCACAGAACCAGTGTCTTGTAAGTTTACATAATGTCCATTTAATCTTTTCACACTAAAGTATATCATAAGACAGCTTGGGTTTTAGTTAATAATGTTGCTGGTTTTCATCGACGCCCTTTGTGCAGGTGAAATACTTTCCTGACTGTGTTCACACTACACTTTTCTTAGAGCAATATTTTTAATTCCAGGCCCAGAGGGCCCAAAACAGACAGAATCCGGCGTTGGTGAACGAAAACGGGTTCATTTTTAATTTACGTTCCTGTCCGCAGCCTTCAGGGCCTGGAGTTGAGTCCTAAGACGATAAATGAAACAAATGATACGTTGATAGGTTTTCATATTCACCATGCATTTTCTTTGGCATTTCCCCTGATACATATTAACCTGCAGATGTTTAGGGCAGACCATATGGGCCGATACTTTTGCTATGCGTTTATGTAGCTTCAATTTGCTTCTGTACTACATTTAAACTTGCATTTAGAACATGTGATACGGTTTTCCCTAACCCGTTCTGTGTCATATTTAATTGTTGCTCACAAATATCGACTCTTGACGTTTGGGTAAAATGTGGTTTCCCAATCAATTACTGTGTTTTTAGTAAAGGTTTGATGGCCTTTACATGCATTTAAATGGTTTGTTAGTCACATACATGTTATATATAGGCTACAGTACTCCCAAAATAAGTTTTTTTTTTTAATAGAAATTGTGAATAAAAAGATGTCAACATCTGTAACTTGGCATGTAAACTTCTCCAGAATGTTCTTGACATTCAGTAACTGGAACACGTGACACATAGTCCTTGGACAGCCCTATTTCATGTCAAACATAGCAGTTAATGGCTTTAGATTTGCTCCTTTCCTTTAAATGCTTGCTTGCCAACCTGGATAAGAAAATAATTAAACATTTCAGCTGGTAAGGAAAGCCAAGTAGGAGTTGGCATGCAGAGAGCTATGTTTGAACATGAGCTCACTATGAGGTAATAAGGTCCATCTCTGACAAATTTCTCTGCAGGAACCATTGAGCATAATGCATTGTTTCATGATTCAGGTGATATTTGAGATCTTAGGGACTTAAGTATGCTTTATATCAGGACATCCAAGCTTTTCTTGGAGTAGACACTCGATGGGTTTGGACCTTAATAATGCAAAGTGAGGTCAGAGGTCAGATGAAACTGCAACTTATATCCAATCTCAACGATTGTAGCGAAATGATCACGTTTTCAGGAGTCATCACCTCCAGTGATATGCATAGCTCATTCACACAAGTTTACATTTTCAAATATTGTTTGATAATGGAGATGTTGCAGCTAACTTGAATTATCATGATTCTGAAATTGAATAAGGGGATTGTTAACAAGGAGGTAACTGGGCAATCCAGAGTAGGAATAGGTAAACATCACGGAAAAAATGTCTGCTGTTAAATTATTTGTGGGGTCCCAAAAACCCAGATCAAACCCCCACAATGCCTCATGAATGGAAAAGGGGAGAAGTAAAGCCATGTCCACGTCAATGTAAAATCAACACAAAGGATTCCGTATTGCGCTGGAATAGGTAAGTGTTATGCGAGCTGAAAGAAGCATCCTCCAAACGGTACAGAATCCTAGCCTACAGATTTGGGTGTGAGATTTTTATATGGAGATATATGAATGGAATTAAATCGCAAGTACCTATCAGGGAACTCACCCAACGTGAAGAATATTGACCTACACTAGAATCGGCGTGTAAATCTTCCCTTTGGGGTTGTGGTTTCTCTCTTCATAAGGGAAGAGGGTGGGCGGGGTTAGCTGATATGTTAAATATGTTAAAACACAATTGTCTATTTTATCCAAAACCAAAAAGTTTCACACACACAAAAAATCTAAACGTGTTTCATGTTAAGTATTTGTTACGGCACAAGCAATGAGTAAACTGATTAACATATTGAAACATTGGCTTTGTACATCCACACGGTGGGGGTAGCACCGGTTAACGTGTTCCATAGACAGATATTCTGGGGTGTTGATCTCCCCTACAAGTTAGTATGTTTGTACTCTATGGCGACTTCCCACGGTTCTACAAAGGAGTGTAATGTTTCAGAGTTTAAATGATACAGGTTTTCTTAAGCCGATTAAAGTTTATGCAACTGGCTACTAAAGGACCCGTTCTCCGTGTAAATGGATATTAATATTAAATGGGTATTAATGTATAATGTGGATCCAAGTTACCGGCTGCTCTCGTTGGTTTTTCCACCGTTTTTTTTATGGTAGTCTTTTTGTTTCTATCTCAATAATGATCATTTTATCAATTGGACTGTGTGGTTCTGTGCTGTATTATAATTAGAGGAAGCCTATATTAATAATAATCATAGATGAGGGCCCAGGGTGTAAATTGGTGTTGTGGATGCTTACGGTAGTCTTGTGTATTTGCCCGGGGAACTGTATGTTTTGGCACAAAGCTATTTGTTTGCTCTTATGCCTGTTATCAGTAGCATTGTACAGTACGTGGATCTGCGGAGACCTGGACTCCTGGGGACAGAAGACTATACGGGACGGATGGTTCTCACAGAATCATTTGGGTTTGTTCACTAAACGCAGAGCTGTGATGTTATGCCCTCATGCATTAGGAAGGTCCAGTGCCTTTGAGCTTATGCTTGCAGGAAGAGCTTGGCTGACTCTGTATAATGTATATTTTTCTATAGGTTTCTTTCTTCTCCATGCCCATTAAATTATTCATTATACAGGACCAGCTCAACCCTTATCTAGATGAACTTGACAGTGATGACCCTTCATAATTGACTTCTATAAAGTAAAGGGAAGTTGGCAGAAGAGCTGTGTCTCGCTATACATCATGAATAACCAACCCCAGTAAGATTCTGATTTGCATTCAAGGCCCTGTATAATGTATAGTTAAATCAGATTTCTTCAAAGACTGCTCACTGATTAAATTATAATTTATGCAAGGCCATCTTAGCCTTTTTGTTGGAGGAATCTACCAGTGTCGGGCCTTCATAATGAGTCAAGGAGTTGAAACCACAACTCTGCCTTTAGTGAATAAACCCCAGAGTGTTTTCTTGTTGAATGTGGTAGGCCCACGCTAATACATTCAATGTTATTTTCAGATTCAAAATGTTGTTGGTTTGCATGGTGGGCGCAGTTCTCGGTGTAGTGGCACTAGAAGCCCTCATTACTTTTCACACTGTTGGGAAGGGGTACGAGATGCCATGCATGTTTAAAAACATCCGTTTTGTGTAGATCTTGTTTTTCTTGCGTGTTTTTTAGAACTTTCATTCATCCCATAGAACTTTATGCAATCCTTGTGCTGTGGAAGCTCATAGATACTCAAACTTATAAAATCGGATCATTTACATTTATTACTACAATACCGTACTGGTTTTCTTAAAGCAGATCTCACTTTCCCTAAATCCTACATAATCCCATGTAATGGATGGAAAGATAGTGTGTGTGTAAAATATACTCTTATGCACACACTACGGTAGCAGCCATCTTTACTTACTGTTCTTAAGCAAATTCAGAGCAGGGAAGCAGATCCTAAACTCTATGTAGTTATAATAGACACGGATGATAAAAGAATAAGAGAGTTGGGATTTTTTTCTATTCTCCACTATTTATTTTTTTCCTTGTCCTGTAATATTGTGGTTTTAAATTTGGTGTTAGTCTAAGTAAGCCATAAAAAGAAATGGTAAATACGGTTATGAGAACTGCTACTCTATAAACGCCTGCAGGGAAGCAAGTAAGTGAAAGGTAGGAAATATCGGCGCTCAGATCAATGCAAGTAGACTTGAGCTAGAATATATCCAGCAGGGATTCCGAGCCGATATCTGCAGGAGTAATAATAGCTTTAAATGGCAATGCTTTGCTCCCTTAAAGACAGTTTGAGGATATTGCCGGTAAGTTGCGTGGGATGCCGGTTAGATGTGTTTTTGGTCTGCAGGTATGCACACTGATTGATGATGATTGCACACAAGGACATGATGGTACACCCTGAGAGAATGTCCATTAAGAAAGCAGGACTTGTTATCGCACCCTGTGCTGTTTGGCGGGTATTTTTTCCTCCCTCTAAACCGGGATTGGGCAGCCATAACATTTTCATTTTCATGTCATGATGTCACCAGGGGGATACTTTTTTTAGTTGCGAGAGAGATTCAACGGGTCCACAGAAACCCCACGGGAATACCTAGGCATGTTGCACTGATTATCTTTCTTTTCTATTTTTTTGTAAAGTAGTGTTCAATTTTTTGTTTAAAAAAAAAAAAAACATGAAAAAAAGGGACCTGGCACTTTAATATCTACCAAAACAAAAAACTGTATGTGGATATTACCGTACCCGGGTCATGCTGCAGATAAAAGAACCATTCAGTCTAATCTGATGTAAGGGACTCGATCCTCTATCAGCCTTTGGTCTGGTTTTGCCCCGCAGTGAGAATAGCTTTGTCTGTCCCGTACATCTTTATTCCCTCACAATATTGGCCTCCATCACTTCTGCATCACTACACCGAAGCCTCTGGCACTCTGGTTTTAGGCTATGCCCTCTTGATGTAACGTTTATCTTACTTTTTAAATACACTTCCCTCCTGTGCTTTATTAAAGCCCCATAAGTAATTAAATGTTTCCGTTACATCCTCCCCCAACCCGTCCATATTGAGGTCCTTTAGTCTTTCCTGATAATGGTTGTCCCGCTTAGCACTTATTTGCAGGCCTCCTCGGAACTCCCTCCATTGTGTTGATATCCTACTGGAGCGCCTGTCCCGAAGGAGAAATCCTAAGCAAAAGTGCATTTTATCATTGCCACTTAATTTAGGAAGACGGCAGGGAAACGAAAAGGTAGAAGGACGTTAAATAATCTAGGTTGTCTTTTTATAAGAACGTTTAATTTTATGGGGCAGTCTTGCAATCTGTAAACTATCAGATTTGAATTAGTATGTTCACGAAAAATAATTTTTTATCTTTTATATATATAGCGCCAACAAATTCCGCAGTGCTTCTTACAATGCATATATTCAAGGGGTCTGACAAGACTAGTACTGACAGACTAACACAAACCGATACATTCGGTGGAGAGGCTCGGCTCAGAAGCTTACAAAATTATGTTGCACTCTGGGTCACAATCATGGCCGTGCCCCGGTCTCATGGGTAGGAAAGGACTGGAACGAATGACATAATGTGATGAGGTTACTGTATATGAAACTTGTGTTACAAATATTACATATAAATATAAGACAAAGTGTATAAAAGTGTGTGGGAAATTCCCCTTTAAGACAGTTTACAATTATATATATAATCTCTATCAACATTTATAACTGAGTATTTGTGTGTGACTTTAAATTACCCCACTGATCATAACAGTGACAAGGAATCTGCTGGCCCTATATAAACAAATGTAATGAGATTATATATATATATATTATACACTAATTGGGGTTAAACAAAGACTCAGCAAAAATGACAGCTAATTCTTGCATCCTTAAATGTATCATAGCCTGTGCCCTTAAGGGGTTAATAAACCAATTTTAGTATTGTATTTTGATAACATTTGCATTGACTCTGTCATTAGTACCATCGTAATTGTATTACTAAAAACATGATAAAAGAAAGTCGCCACCTGACGGCGAAGAGGCGCTGATTTTATGAATACCTACCTTAAATATGTGAAAACTAAATGTTTTAAATGTCAAGCTTTGGTTTCAGAGATTGTTTTGTGACCCTCGTCCCATATGTTTACATCAAGAAAAATGGGCAGATGACTGGTTTGTATCTGCCGTCAAATTCTCTTTCTATATCTTAAGAGATATCACGGTCCCCGTTCTTCAACAGCCTTGGGGTTTTATTCACTAAACGAAGTGTTGTGCTTTCAACCTCCTCACTTATTTAATCATTATGAATGGGGAGAGCTGACAAATTTCTCCAGAAAGAAGATCCAAAGTGGCCCTGTATAATGTATAATACAAAATGTGAGAAAACTGAAGAAATCTCACTGATTTAACTATGCATTATACAGGGCTTCTTGAAGCAGACGCTCATTTTGGTTGGACGTTCATAACGTGTAGTCAAACTACAAAACTCCTGACAACTCTTTAGTGAACAGACCCTTTCTGCACATCTATATGGATTTTTTTTTCAGTTTTCCTAGTATTTTAAAGTGTCTTATATTTAATGATCTATCTATAGATATACACACAAACATCTATCTATATCAGCAATGGTCCTCTTCCCAGCATACATTGCGTACTGCGCATGCTTAGCGGCAATCATTTGATCAGCAGAAGAAGCTTACCTTAGGTCTTACGTTTTGTTGTTGTTTACACCAAATAAACCCATGGAATTTCTGTGTATCATAGAAGCGATTACCTTAACTTCCCGTTGATCTGCATGATTCTTCCACTCCATGAAGTTATTTTCTCTTCTATGAAGTTGCTCATAATGAGAAAAAGGTGAGAGCATCTAGAACGGAGATTCATGAGATGTTGGCTCACATGTAGTCACCAGTCTCAAATTGTCTGCCATCAATTTGTAAGCTGAATATCTCCAAAATATTTATCAACAACAACAAAAAAAAATCACAATCTTTAGACTGAAGTAATTTCAGTTGCGTTTACAGCAATTCAAAAACCAAAACTGAAATATAGAATGAATAATTACCGGTAATCAGATCTGGTAAAACTCTTAATTAAATATTCGAATATTGGTTTTATGAGATTGTGTTCTGGGGCCGCGGTCCTTTCAGAGATCCCGGGGTCCATGACCTGAATTATAGGGGAACCTGTTACATTCAGCGTCATGCGATCCTAACTACACTTTCAGTATATACACAACATATTGTGCTGTTACACACTTTTCCACTTGTGTGATAATTTTAGTATGATCAGGGAAGGTTTTGTCGCAGGCATTATTCTGTCTGTTATGTAGTTTTTCTGCCCACGGCGGGGTTTATCTATGTGAGCCCTCATGATCTGAAACATTCTGTTTCACCGTCTTAATTAGCACTCGAAGGTCATCGTGTTCACCTTCAAGAAGTGCACAGCTGGCCGTGCGTAACGCGAGATTTCTTAAGGGTTTTCACTCTTCCTAATGCTTTAAGCTGGAGAGTTGAAATCTTTTATCTCGTCCTAACTCTCACGCAGACTAACATTTTAGGGAATCAAATCCTGGTCTCGGGACCGTCGGCTCTTATTGAATTACAGTTTGACTTGTACCTCCTAGCGACGTTAAGGCTGAATAAATTCCGTTGTGTAAAGTGTGAGAGCCAAGTGACAGAGGAAGCAGAGTTTCAGCAAAAATTAGTATTTTGAAAAAGACACCTTGTGGTCTTTTTTCATATATACATATATTTTTTTTCTTTCTTATAAACATGTTGATGTTCTTTAAATACAGATGTTAGCCCATGTAGCTTGAATGTGTGTGGCTTAGCATTTTAGTAATGGAAATGTTTGTGTTGTATGTCTATAAGTGTTTAGCACACATTTAGTCCTTTTGTCCTATTTATATAGCTGGACTCCACGTGCCTTGTTTAAATGCTAGTGTATGGTAGCAGACGAGATGACTTAAAAGAAATTGCCTTCGCAAGACATTTACCGTAGCCGCTGCTATTAAGCAGATCCTGTCCTGAATTGGGGGGAACCCCCTCTACAATTCCCAACATTCCCAGCCACACAGAAGGGAGTCTCTCCGTGGTATCCCGGCCGGGGGACGCTGTGATCTGCGGCAGAGCTTTCTCTTGCACTCTTTAGTGTTTGCACAGTTTAGATTGACATCATGTACGGTTACGTCCAGAAATATTTGGACACTGACACAAGTTATTTCGGCTGTTTACCAAAGTAAATGATTAAAATTAATTAAAAATAATGAATATGGGCTTAAAGTGCAGTCTCTCAGCTTTAATTTGAGGGGTTTGGAATTACAGCTCTTTAATATCTAGCCCCCTCTTTTTCAAAGGGCCAAAAGTAATTGGACAATTGACTCAAAAGCTGTTTTAATGGACAGGTGTGGGCTATTCCTTTGTTAAAAGGTCTGGAGTTGATTCGAGGTGCGGCATTTGCATTCGGGGGCTGTTGCTGTGAACCTACAACATGTGGTCAAAAGAGCTCTCAATGCACGTGAAACAGAAAACACCCATCAGGGAGATAGCAGGAGCCTTAGGAGCGGCCAAATCAACCATTTGTGCGTTCTGAGAAAACCAGGAACGCACTGGTGAGCTCTGCAACACAAAAACGCCCGGACGTCCACAGAACACAACAGTGGTGGATGATTGTAGAATCTTTTCCATGGTAAAGAAGACTCTCCAGAAGGTAGTCATTTCTCTGTCCAAGTCTACCATAAAGAGAAAACTTAACAAGAGCACAGAAGGTTCACCACAAGGTGCAACCCATTCATAAACCTCAAGAAAAGAGAGGCCAGATTAGACTTTGTCAAAAAACATATATATAGCCCAGTTCTGGAGCAGCATTCTTTGGACAGATGAAACTAAAATCAACGTGTCCAGAATGATAGGAAGAATAAAGTATGAAGAAGGCTTGGAGCGGCTCATGGTTCGAAGCATACCACATCATCGGTAAAACATGGTGGAGGCAGTATGATGGCGTGGGCATGCATGGCTTCCATGGGCACTGGGTCACTAGTGTTTATTGATGATGTGACAGAAGATAGAAGCATCCAGATGAATTCAAAAGTGTACGGGGATGTATTGTCTGCTCAGATTCAGCCTAATTCAGCGAGTATACAAGTTGATTGGGAGACATTCCGTTTTACAGATTGGCGATGACCCAAAACATACTGCGAAAGCAACCCAGGAGTTAGACAAAGAAGTGCAATATTCTATAATGGTCGAGTCAATCACCTGATCTCAACTCGATTGAGCATTTCACTTACAGAAGACCAAACTTAAGGCAGAAAGACCCACAAACAACAAGTGAAAACAGCTGCTGTAAAGGCCGCCAAAACATCACAAAGGAGTAAACCAGCATTTGATGTTCGTGTGTTCCAGACTTCAAGCAGTCATTGCCTGCAAAGGATTCTCGATTAAATTTTATTTATTATTGTGTTAATTTGTCCAATTACATTTGAACCCCTGAATTAAGAGGACTGTATGAAAATGATTGAATTCCTAAACGTGTCATACAATATATTTGTTCAACCTCTGGAATTAAAACTGAAAGTCTGCACTTCAACTGCATCTCGGGTTCATTTCAAGTAGGGCTGCAACTAACGATTATTTTCATAATCGATTAGTTGGCCGATAATTTTTTCGATTAATCGGATAAAAAAAAAATTCATTTATTTTAAATTATTTAATAAAGTAACATAGGATGTTAAAAACAAACGGCAGAATAAAAAATTTTTCTTGTTTTTATTTCCCCAACCTGCCCCCCAGTTATGCATATTTGAGCCCAGGCGTGCCACACTGCCCTCCCCGACATGCCACACTGCCCTCCCCACATATGCCTTATATACCCTATATGCTGTATACCCCCCTGATATGCCATAGTGCCCTCATAGGATTTGCAGACTCGTTCACAGACACAATACTTTTATAAATAAATACAGGATTAATCTTCACTGCCCCCAGGATTTAGATTCCCCTCAGTTTGCCCCCCTTTACCTCTAACTGCACCTTAAATTAACCTTATTAAATTAATTAAATTAACCCTCAGTCCTCAGCATTAAATTAATCCTGAAGAGAAGACCCCATTAACCACAACTGCCCCTAAATTAACCCTGAAGACCCCATCAACCACAACTGCCCCTAAATTAACCTATTAACTATAACTGCCCCTAAATTAACCCTAAACACCCCATCAATCACCACTGCCCCTAAGTTAACCCTAAACACCCCATTAACTATAACTGCCCCTAAATTAACCCCCACCTCCCCTAACTTTCAGCAGCCCAAATATTAATTTTATACTCACAGTTGGATGAGTGTCACAGCCATGGCGATGCTAAGGAAATGGGCGGTACCAGTCGGCCGTTTGGCTCCGCCCCTTTCTTCCTCCCTGCAGTCACTGCCAATTGGCCCCGCCCCTTTCTTTCTCCAGCAGCGATTGCAGGGAGGGACTGGAAAAAAGAAGTGGGCAGGCCAATCGGCAGTGACTGCAGGGAGGAACTGTAAGTAGCAACTGCTGCTGTGACTCCTGTGAGTCACACTAACGGATTATAACACAAGGGGTATTTTTCAGAGCATTTGCTCTGAAAAAACCCTCATTTTATAATCGATAAAAATCGATTCAACTAATCGATAATGAAATTCGTTGCCAACGAATTTCATTATCGATTATCATCGATTTTATCGATTAGTTGTTGCAGCCCTAATTTCAAGTCCATTGTGGCATACAGAGCCAAAATCGTGAAAATTGTGTCAGTGTCCAAATATTTCCAAACCTAACTGTATAAAACCCAAATATCTCTATGTACATGGTGTGAGGGATCCAGTGTATCAGTACAGATCTCACTCTTCTAATGGGTGATCCGCTGCCCCTCTAGGTGTAAATATGTTACCTTTGATGTAAATATGTCTCTGGCTGCTGCTTGGTCGTTGCACATATCGATGGTGCTTCACACGCAATACGGATTTAGATCAGAGGGCACACCTTGTTCGATAATTCCTGTGGATCCGGCTTTTTATTTTTATATACACTTATATATATATATATATATATATATATATATATATATATATATATATATTATATACATACATACACTCTTTAGATAAAGTGCTTGTAGCTATTTACTTGTCCCGTATTATTCATGGAGAATGATGGCTGCGCTGGGTAAAACGTTAACTGTTTGTGTCCTACAAGTTTTTTTTATTTTGCGTATCAATGACGGATTTCCCCTTGTTTTAAAATTAAGAGAAAAATTGCACCAAAACACACACATCGCATATCATTTTTTCATGAGTATTTTTGAGTTTTGCATGATCTTGCTCCAGTTTGGAATTAGTCCCGGTACTGATCATGATGTAAACACGCTCTACCTGACTGTAATGCTGTCGATTATAGAGACATGGGATTTCATGGCGAGATTTTTTTTTTCCTGCCGTTGAAACCTCAAAGCTTATTTTATCCTAATCCTAGTTTTACGAAAACCTGTTTTATTTGAGTTAAACTACGTATGAGTGCCTCCAAATTGTCTTGTTTTAAAGTGCTGTGAATCTGTAAAATTTCTAAACTTGAAAAATAACTTATTTTAAGTCACTGGAATATTATCAAAAACGCATGGAGTTAAGTCCATCTGCCAGTATAGGTGGCTTCCTGATCTTCAGAAGGATGCGGTGTGTGTGACTGGTTGCTGCTGTTTCAATCTAACTAAGATCATTTCTGTCAACTGCTAGTCAGTCGTCGTAGGAGCGATGGTTTGAAAATTGATTGTAAAATAGTATACTTTTGAATCTGTATAAAAAAATCTACGTTTTTATTGTTTTATTTACAGGTGGAGCACAGACTGGGCCCCACCAGGGACCTCCATCCGGGCCCCACCAGGGACCTCCATCCGGGCCCCACCAGGGTCCTCCATCCGGGCCGCACCAGGGTCCTCCATCCGGGCCGCACCAGGGTCCTCCATCCGGGCCGCACCAGGGTCCTCCATCCGGGCCGCACCAGGGTCCTCCATCCGGGCCGCACCAGGGTCCTCCATCCGGGCCGCACCAGGGTCCTCCATCCGGGCCGCACCAGGGTCCTCCATCCGGGCCCCACCAGGGTCCTCCATCCGGGCCCCACCAGGGTCCTCCATCCGGGCCCCACCAGAGACCACCTGGTATGGGTTTGCAAGCTCCATCTACTGGTCTCTTGGGTGCAAGACCAGGCTTAATTCCACTGCAAAGACCTCCTGGAGTTCCCTCATCTCACATGCAGAGATTTCAATCAATGCCTCATAGGCAAATGCCTCCACACATGATGCATAGGGGCCCTCCACCTGGAGGTTTTGGAATGCCACCACCTCATGGCATGAGGGGTCCTTTTCCACCACAAGGTCACTTTCCTAGACAAGGGGGCCCAGGGGGACATGGTGCTCCAGAAGAAAGGGAAGGTAGGCAATTTCGAAATGATAGACAAGGATTTGACCCAGACAGAGAAAGATTTGGAAGGAGGCCATACGGGAATCGTAATGAAGACGAGAGGGAATGTTTTGGTAACCGCCTTGACGAACGTGATCATGAGCGACCAGGCGGCCGCGGCAGAAGAAGTTGGGGAAGAGGAAGTCCTGATTATGAAAGGAACAGGGATCCAGAGGAGAGAAACAGGTGGTCTGTGGGGAGAGAACGTGAACCTCACAGAGCGATGCAGGAAATGCAAGAAAACAGAAACGATATGGCCGAGGAGCAACGATCATTTGGTAACAGAATGGACAAGGCGGACAAAACTTCTGATAATGAAAAGGTGAAAGAAGAATCCTCTGAACACAAACCTGCTGAGGAGGTTCCATCTACAGTCCCTGTACAAACAGAAGCGGATTCAGGGACTAAAACAGAAACTGCTTGATAAGACTCAGTAATTTCAAAGACAAAGGTGTCAATGTGTAGAGCTTCAGAGATGTACAATATGATGTATAATATTTGCTTCTGCCTAATCGCTTTCATAGTTTCTGGAGGACTGTAAACAATTGGCTTCTCTTCTATTTAAAACGGCTTCATAATACCCCATAATTATATGGAAGAAAATAAAAAGTTATCCATGTTTTGCTGTAACTTTTTAAGCATCTACTTTGAAAAGTTGGTGGTTACGGTATTTTTTTTTTGTTTTGGGGAGATACAAAACAACATCCTTAAAAGACCTTCTAACTAAACCTTAGGGATGTGTTTTTAATAAACTCTATTTTCTTAACAAACCTTGTGTGCTATTCTTCTGGTCCTGGAAGTGGTTTTGTCCTCATCGCTTGTTACGTGACAAACATTCTGTGGACTGAATTAAAGTCTGAGAGGTTTGCCGTGTTGGCAACATGTTATTTCACACACTTCTATCTACATTGTATCTCTGGAAATGTTCAGAATAGTTTCTTTTACGTTTGCTTTCATTGCTAACTGAATTGTCAGTGATGTCATGTGTCCGCAGACAGTTGGGTTTAACGGTCATGAGCATTCAACATGAATGTTTGCTGTGAGTCAATATGTTTAACGAACGAGTTTAATGATTGTTTTTCCCCTCTGATTTTTAAGGGAATTTAAAAATTTAATTTAAAGGAATTTAAAAAATTGTTTCAAACGGCTTTTTCGTCTCACTTTTAACGTTAAAATCCTAGATTGTGCTTTATTATTATTTTTTTTTTTCCCCTTAAAGTTCCCTGGTTTACGTGTGTTCTGGAATGTATGGAAGGGATGAAAGCCCCCCAAAATAATGGCAAAAGAATGAATAAACCAGATCACAAACTACAACTATTTAATGAACTAAGTTTATGCACCTTATTAATAAATAAAATGTACACAGTGTCATTAAAAAAGAGCAGACTCGTGTCGGGTTGTCTCAGGTTTTAATCTGGATGTGATCCTTGATTCATTATAAAGTTCGTGCTGATGGAAATTCCGGGTCGAAAGGAGTAGATCTGAGTTTCTAATCTCAGCTGATGCCGGAAGGGAATCTCTCCAAACGCTGTTTGTTGGAGTAACATCCCTCCATACGCAAATTTTTTTGGGCTGCGTGGAGAACGACACTTCTGTTCTTTAGGGTGTAGTTGAGGTGATCTCTGGGTTTGAGTTACGGATGAGTTTTATTTTTGTTGAGACATACCGTATTGGCTCGGATATAGGCCGCACCCTAAAAGTTTGGTGCTTTTTTAAAGAAAGTTTTTTTCATAGACATGCTGCCACTCTGTCGTCCCCCCCCCCCCCGAGATATGCTGCCACTCTGCCCCCCCCCCCGAGATATGCTGCCACTGTCCTCCTCCTCCCCCCCGAGATATGCTGCCACTCTGCCCCCCCCCGAGATATGCTGCCACTGTCCTCCTCCTCCCCCCCGAGATATGCTGCCACTCTGTCCCCCCCCCCCGAGAAATGCTGCCACTGTTAAATACCGCCTGGATGACATAATGTGGTTTTTAGATCTGTGAGATTAGTGGCTGCATTTGGTGATCACAATGTATGCATATCTATCCCCTTTACCATTATGACAAAAACAAACAATTTTAATGAATCTGATGATTAATACTTTGCTGTGAAGCTAAAGAGAAAGCATTAAAAGCCTCGCACCCTGTCTGCGGTAACCACAGAGGTCTCTGTTTTGCATTTTTTATTCCACTGCTGATTCGGGAGTAAAATGAAACTCAAACACGACCAAGCACCAAGTATAACGAGCGTACAGTCAATAACATCAAGACATGCATACGTTTGTTGGTGCTGCAACCTGGTACAGATCTTACAATCACGCTGCTGCTGGGGCCCAGGACCGCCTCATAGCGGAGGCAATCCCATGTCCCATCTCCCTGCATTCACTCCGATCAGGTGTTGGGAGAGAAGGGCAGCAGGGCTGTGGTTTCTGTGGTTCTCACAAGTACCAACACCCTGGAGCTCAGGCTCATCCGTACGTTCACAAGCAACTGGTTGAGCTAGAGCCGTTATATTTTTCGGACCCAACATGCACCTTAGCGCTCTGCATGAGATTGGAACCAGTTCGTGCCGTTGCACTGTAGAACTTGTCACAGCCATCCGGTTTTACATGCGACAAAACAAGCATGAATCTAGAATACCCCAGGTGTGTTTGGAGGAGGGGCAGTTAAGGTGGGCATTTTCAGCAGATTAGTAACAAGCTTAGGTTCTAACAAACAGCTAATAAACTGCATCATAGAAAAAACAAATCTTCCTGGGTCAAAATGTTAGCGTGTACATAAGTGGAGGAAATATTAAGGGTCAGGGCACAGTCAACCTCAACCATTACTAACTAGAGATTATGCTTACTTACCTTTTTTACCCTGTCGATGTGGTCTGTCCCCAAAAGCATGCCAGAATTACTTTTAGGACGTACCTATACGTCATGTGGCGTCCGCAGTTTTGACAGGCTGGGCTTCTACATCAGAAGCCAGAATAGCATTAGCAGCTTGACAGATAGAAACCAGCATCGGCGAGAGGTAATGAAGCCTGGACTTGACAAGCCTGTGTGTGAAGCTGGTGATCTGAGTGCCCCTCACCCCAATAAGAGTATTTAAGGATATATACACCTTTTTATCTATCTAATGTCTTGAAGGGAACTATGCGTTTGCTTTATCAGGTCCAGCTGCATTAAGCCGTCAAGAAACTGTAACCATTGTCCCCGCTTTAATTGCTTTATTGCGTTAGCAACATCTTCCTGCCCTCACTAGTGAATATAACCGAGCATTCCAACAAAAACTACGCAACATCCCACAAGATGACTCTGGTTTGAAGATGGAGTAAGAGGGGGAGATAAGGACAAAACCCTCCAAGTGCAGTTACAATGGCAAAAATACATACAAAACCAGACCGGTTTAAACACATTTTTATATAAAACGGTGCAGTATTTGTTTTGTGGTTGACAGCACTTTCTAGTCACAAAGTGTAGTATTCAAACAGAAAAATGCAACAGATGTTTTAACATGAACTGCATATGAGCGGAAACAAGTTACGCCAGGCCACAAAACCAAGTGCATTCAAGGTATAGTAATGCCCACGGGTCACTGAGCAATCCCGATCACACCACAAGCCAGTCTGCCACCAGCGTTCCCAGTCACCTTGCTCTCATCATTTCCACCTTTGCCCAGGTCATCTTTCTTCTCATGGACCTATTCATGAAACAAAGGGGGAAACAAATTGTTGATCAACACAACTTGTACCAGCTTGTTACTTTTATAAAAGCAAATTGAAAGGCGGAACAGCGCTGCAAGTATAGGGATTTTCAAGAAGGTTTCCCCGTAGACAAAGATCAGACAGAGGGAGGTCTATAACAGGACAAATACCTGCCTACAATACAAGGCAATATCTTCATAGTTTGGAAAGCAGTGTAAAAGACCACAAGAGAACGCATCCGGATAGAAGCATTGGCTTCCAGATTTTGCCACGTTAGAAGCAGGACAAGTCCCAAGAGGCCAGTTATTTATCAGTACAGGATTTAGAAGAGACTACGGGATCTGCTGGATAAATCCACCATCTGGACAGGACACAAGAATATTCCTCAAGATTAAAAGATCAGCTACAGTCCAGTTTACCCAGGTATCTCGCAAAGGACAACACATAGCACTGCAGGAAGTACTTATTTATAATTTTTGATGCCTTTAGGGCATATCGGTAAGTCCTTGTGCCAAGACGCCCATTAAGACGTTCCAAAGTGTCCCGACCAGTCTGCCCCTTCCATTCTCTGTAGAAGGCAGCATTGCTAAATTCCTGGTAGTAGTCACAGCTGACAGCCAGCAGAAGTTCACGCAATGTCAGAGACTTAGCCCTGCATTGCTAAATGTAATACTAAAAAAGACACTGCTAGCTGATCAGTGCTATTAGGATGAGAGAAAAGCGAGCATTAAATCTAAATAAACGTATTAGGGATCTTGAGCCAAATGAGGATGGTGCGTTTGGACAAGAAGGCTATAAACTATTAAAGACTTTGCAACAGAGCCACTGGAAAAGGTATCAGCAAATCTCTCTTCTAGAATTGCATTATAGGATTATATATTGTCCGTAAACTTACCACAGTGGTGCGTCCAATAATAGAGAAGGGACCAGTAAGTGAGATAATGTTATCGGTAAACTCAATGTTGGCCACTCCATCTTCACCGGCAGCAATATTTCCAAGATCTCCAACATGCCTGCAGAAAACAACCCATCCGTGATAACTCAGAACAACCCTTCTATAAAGATGATGACCATTTACACATTTTTACAGCTGCCATGATCACAAAGATGCATGAAGTATACATGCACTTGGTTGACATTACTCAGATTCCAATACATTATACTACTTATACTTCCTGGTTCTAGTGGAGACAGCTATGAGAGAGGGGAGGAAGAAAATCTCCTTTTCTAGTCCCAATAAGGATACATGGGGAGAAAGATATACATGCATCTTGTCTAAACAGGGCCGGGGTGGCCTGCGGAAGAAAAAACTTCACATGTATGTATGTATGTATGTATGTATGTATGTATGTGCAACAGTGCAGAAAGTCACCAAAAGTTCACATTTCAAAGAAAAATTGGTTAAGGGGGTATTTGGGTAAAGGAATATCTCCAGAGGGGGGCAGGAGAAGGAAGAGAAGAAACTCATGCTCCTTCATGCTGGTAAAATAAGGAAATATGCAGCATTTGCCCATCCAGAAGACCTAGAACTGCCGTAACCCCTTACGCTGCTTTGAGAAACATCCATTACCTTTCTTCATCGGCTGGTCCTCCATGAGTCTTGTTGTGTGGGTTAAAGTGTGGTCCTGCACTTATACAGCCTGAAGCAGCAAGGAAAAAACACAATCCAGATTAATCATAATTTAGGACGGCCCGTATCACCGGTAACGGCATTGTTTGCATCTATAACAAGTCCAGAGCAGCAGACTTACCGTTAGTGTTATCGCCAAACGCATGAATATGGAAGCCGTGTTCTCCAGCTGTCAGTCCTTCGATTTTCCCCTCAATCTTAACAGGCTCATTGCCCTGCAGATCAGACAAGAAGTCAGCCCGGCACTATACCCAAAAACAAGGTCACAAAACATTCACCCCATTAATCTATGCCGGGGAACAAGTGATCCTTCACGGCAACTAACCGGTTTATCTGCCCCAACAATGCTTGCCAGTGTAGGCTGCCACATACTCCATACTCTTTTATAGACCGCGGCACTTTCAAATTAGTTACATTTCAACTTGTAGAAGCCTCAATAAACTGTAAATAGCGACAGTTTTAAGAAGTCTGGTGCATCGTTATGTTTACTTCTCCTACAATTTAATTTCCGTGAGCATAACTGAACCCAAGCGGACGACCAATGCCAAAGAAAACCAGGAGTATACAGAGTGCCCGGCCCTGGCTGCACAATAATGTTACGAGGCAGACGGGTAATTAAAACCTTTCCCTGATGTACCCGTGTATAAGATACACATCGCACTCCCCTCCATGCTGCCACCAAATATCTTCTGCAGACAGACCGCCTCGCAGAAAGTGCGTTTCTTTCAAATACCAAGTAAGCGCTAATGTGAAGTAAGAGTAAGCGTTACTGCATACAACAGCGCATGGACTGCGTGGAGCTCCGTAACAGATAAGAGACGCACGGCGTCAGGCCAAGTGCTGCAGTTAGAGGTATATTTTCTTCTTTTCCTTTCTATGAACCATGTGCTTGACCAAGGATTCCAAGTTGTGGCTTATTTGGGCTCCAGAGTTGTGAACCCCTAAAATACAGGGAATCGCCGAACCCTCGGAGCCCACTTTGCAGCCATAGCGTAGCATTCGTCTGTAGGGGCAAATCAATAAGCCATGAGCAGCAGCTTACAAACGGCAGATATATTACATTCTGTAACCTACCAAGAATCACGTTAACCGGAACATCATGTACCTAAAACACCAGGACAACGTAAACTGGCAAGCAGCGCCAGCGTTCAGGGGCTGCAGGAACAGTCACGTGTCTCAGCGCCTCTCTGTAAACAGCTACTGCGGGGCCTCGTAGGCTCGCGGTCACTTGGGCACTTTGGACCGGGATTAACTAAACAGAACTAGGTGAAAGTAGCAACACGTGACGAATCACACTGTACCAACACAACAAGCAAACATTAGCAGCCCGTGTAGGATCGTAACGGTTCCTTAAAGCCGCACAAAGCGTAACGTGCAGCAAAGAGTAATGAGAACAATCCGCGGATCCATTACCCACATGATTCCTCGCAGGTTATGTAACCAGACGCCCGGTGTTTGCCCGCAGACCACTAAGGCCGGCCCTGGTGGGGGCTTCCCGGCCCCTTAGAGTGGTGGACCCGGTCGCAGCGGGCTTAAAGGGGCAGGTGCCCCTTATGCCCTGCGTTAATGCGGCCGTAGAGGCCGCATAGGGCCCAGTCAGTCCGGTCCTGCCGCGGGCCCGGCCGCAGTTGCTGCTTGCAACAAGGTAAGTAGGGTGAGGGAGGGGGGTGCAGTGAGAAATGGGGAGAGGGGATAGATAGTGAGAGGGGGTACATAGTGAAAAGGGGCAGATAAGATGGAGAGGGGCTAGTGTGAATGCATATGAGAATGAATGAATAAATGTGGCTGAATTGTGTGAATGTGTATGACAATTAATTCATTCATGTGTGGATGAATTGCTTGAATGATTTGTGAGACTGCATTAATGAATGTGGTAATGATTTGTGTGAATGAGTAAATGCAAAGATGGTACATGAAGGGTGGGCTTTAACAATAAATAGATATGGGCTGCTCGGGCCTATTTTTTGTCCCAGTCCGGGCCTGGCCCCAGCGATAACCAAACCCTGCACGGCAAGAGGGACTAAACGCTGGTTGCCAGCTACGGCTACAAAGCGGCAATATGCGAGCATCCATACTACAGGTCAGCGGGGGACACCCTCAAACCGCAACCGTACCCCACATCCAGCCAGATCCCCCCCCGACATGACAGCATCCGGTCACACTACCAGATAAAAAAAATAAAGATAAATGCAACTTTATCAGCATGACACACGGGCCTGAATCAGCAGGGTCACGTCAGATAACGCACCTGGCAAGGGAATCGCTTCCATTACCCAGCAACCCAATCAGACGCCCACCCGATAAACTCTACGGTGCATGAGACGGCACGAATGGTTACCCGAATAACGCTGCTGACCGGATAATATCCGATCACTGACAGCGGCTATAGAGACGTCACACGGAAATGCTTCAGCAGGACACCGTGAAATCGGACACAGACTGACAGCCGTGTCACCGGGAGCCGATAGCGCGCAAAAAAAAAAAAAAAGCTATATTATTTAAACGGCAACATCAAATCATGCTGCCCGACCCACGACAGCTACACCCCCGTAAACGCGCAGCATTGAGCCCGCCATGATTGGTGAGGGCAAGGTGCGCAAGTGCCTCAGCGGCGGACAGCTGGGTAGCAATGACACAGCAAAACCCCACAGACAGCTCCCGCAATCTCATGGGTCACAGAACCGGAACACACGCTTGCCTCTTGCTCGAAGCGGATCACCCCGTGCACTTCGCCGGTCCCTTTCAACACACAGATCGCCTTCACCATGACTGCGCTAATCGTCTCAGCGGCCGCGAATGTACTGCGTGTGAACTTTCGCACTGCAACGATCCCTAAAAGTGATAGTATCGGCCAATCACAGCAGATTTTCCTGTCACGCGGTACGAGCCAATGGGATGTGTGGTGTGGCACGTCCCGTGATCTGTGAGAGGCGCGGAGGTTTGTGGGTTTACTTATGTTATGTAACGGCGAGCGGAGTTGGTCGAGGAGGGCTGGGTGTGGCGTATCGAGGGTGGGGTTTCTACGTTAAGACCATTAACCCCTTCAGTTCCGGGTTTAGTTTTTTTGCCATTTTTTTATAAAAGAAAGAAAGAAAAATAGGTCTTTCATTGGAAACAATAGAAACATGCAATAAATGATCATTTTGAGCTAGTATGGGAAAAAAAACTAATTTGTACTTTTCTTAGAAACCAGTTTGGGGGTAGTGACCGTGGGTGGTGGTGGTGGGGGGTATACTTTTCAGATGTAGCGCTAAAGCAACCGGATGTAAGTGCTTTGTTATTATTATTTCTTTTTATTTTCGTTTTGCACTGTTATTTTTGTCGATCTCTCGTAAATCGTGTGTATGCTGGTGATGTCATAATGAAATCACTTAGCTCACTGTATTACTTATATTTTCTTCTTTATTTTATTGGTCATTTTTATTTAGATTTTTTTTTAAAACAAAAAAAACAACTCTACTAGACCATTACCCCTGCTCCTTATTTTACTGCCTTGTGCTAACCAATAGTCTTCATCACCCAGCTGGACACCCTGACTAATGGAGGAACGGACTTCATTAGCATTGCCGTAAAGAATCAGCTCAGTGTGGCGGGAACCTGATTTAACCCTGATGAGTCCCAGCTTTCTTGCTCCAGCCTCGGGGTCGCAGGGCTAACGCTTCTCTTTCTCTGCGAATGTGTCTGCAATATTGGGGGGGTTTTAGGGTACTTCCTCAAAAGAGAGGAGCCACTGAGACAGTCTCTCCTCATTCCTCCAATCGGTAGAGTGAGTGTGCCCAGAAGCACCGCCCCTTTTGCAGAAACATGCCGGCTGTCAGGACAGAACACACGGGGGCAAGTGTAAGACAGAAGAAAGAAGACAAAAAAGAGGACACAAGAGAAGAAGTGCAGGCCATGAAAGGAGACAGGGATCAAGAATAATGTAAAGACTAGATGGCCGAATGGGTCTTATCTATCATGAAACGCTATGTTTCTGTGTTTATTATCACAGCTTCATCGCCCTCAAGCATTGCATTACAAGACGTTCATCTATTTAGTACACGGATGTTATGTAGACAAAAAATATATTTAATAGGTTCTGAGCTTTGTGATTTTTAAATTAGTAGGACCCTATATCAGTCTGAAGTGTAGGTTCTGGGCAGGACCTCAGTATAACAGACATACCTCGCAGTCCTGCTGATGTCGGTGGGTGGTCCTGTGACATCGGGGGTGTTCCCAATGATGGGGTGTTCCCGCTGATGTCAGTGGGTGTTCACGCTGACATCACGGTAGACCTGTAAATGGGCAGCGAGCGACACGTGTCAAGACCCCGCTCCCGCGACCCAGAGGTTTCGGGTGTTGACCAGGAGAACCGGAGAAGCGGTGCTTCACCTAGAGATTCCCAGGTATGCCAGTAAGCATATCGCCCATCTCTCCTGATTTAAGTGGGGCAGTCACAATTCTTGGGCACTGTCCCGCCAAGCTGCCTCATTATCCTGGTTTTGTAGGGATCATGGGCTGGTTATTGAGATCAGAGGATCTCCCGTGACTGTCCCACAAGCCTTGAAATCTATTGAGGTATATGCATTACTGGGCTATGGCACTTGTCCATTTTCTTTTCTCATTTTTTTTTTTTTTTAAAGAATCTAAAATTATACAAGAGATTTACTACATTAAAATGTATTTGCTAGTTACATAAACCCTTTACTATTCCTTTAACACAACCGTGCGGCTGTGATCTTAATAACCAACGCCAGCCAACTCCTTAGAAACTTTCAAGTATTACTTTACAGAAAGCCTTAGTTTGCAGCCCCCCCCCCCGGTATAATCAGATGGCAGAATATTCCTGTTGTTGAAAATAAAGTATGTGGTTTTTGTCTGGCATGCTGTAATTTAATATACATTTTGTAAGTCGATCATCATAGAGAAAAATGTATGCATGTGTATAAACTTTTTCTCACCAACTCTTATCGCGTGATAACCCGTCACTCGGCATCATTCACCAGCACACAGTGTGAGTAAGCACTGAAGTAAAGGTCTGTATGAACAGACCTCGCACTCCCTTCATTTTGGGCTTTTTAGAGGGAGATCCATGATTGCTCCTCCAGAGATGGGTGGCCCCTGATTAGGCTGCTGTGTACGGTGTTAGAATATGTGTCAGTGTACAGTGTTAGACTGTGTTTGTCAGTGTATGCTGTTTGTGTGCATGAAGGGAGTGTCAGTGTACGGTGTTAGAATATGTGTCAGTGTACAGTGCAACAACGAGTATATGTGTGTGTCATGCTCAGTGTTTAAATAGTAAGGCTGCCAGGAAATGGGGTTAAGAGGGTCACTCTGTCCATGTCGTTGTTGTGGTCACGTGAGTGTGTTACGAGAGACAGGCCTACCCAGAGTCGGGAGCACGCAGCAGAGGATGGCAGCTGAGGTAAGTAAGTCCTTACAGTGTGTTGATGTACAATGCTAGACTGTGTGTTGTTTTCAGTTAAAATGAACATGTGTGTGTGTGGCAGGGTGGTGTTGTGCGTTTTGGGAGGGTGTCAGTTTACAGTGTTCGGTTAGTTGGGTTGGTGAACAGTGTAGTTTATCATTGCACAGTGTTTGAGTGGGTGTGTATGGGGATGTCAATGTACTGTATAGTGTTAGACTGTGTTGGGTGTTAGTATACAGTGTTAGAGTGAATGGGTGTGTGTGGGTGTTAGTATACTGTGTTAGAGTGAATGGGTGTGTGTGGGTGTTAGTATACTTTGTTAGAGTGAATGGGTGTGTGTGGGTGTTAGTATACTGTGTTAGACCAGGTGCAGTGTCCATGTACAGTGTTAGTATACATTGTTTGAATGTCAGTGTATGGTATTAGAATGTGTGTTACTGTATGGTGTTAGGCTGAGTGTTTTTGCAGAGTGGATGAGCCAGGGAGGAGGTGCGCGGAGTGGCATGCAGGGAGCAGAGCCATGAAGAAGCTGTACACAGTAGGGGCAGGGCAATTATTTTGTGTGCCGGGGTGATACACCCTGTCTACCTGACTCAGCTGCCCCTGCATAAGAAACAATGTGCTCCCCACTCTCTACAGCATCTTCCCTGCTCCATCCTGCTAGCCTTTAAAAATATTGCCATCTATGTAAAAGAATTAGAGGCGCATAAGAGAATATTCTTTCCTGGGGCGCTACTTGGTCTAGGAGCGGCCATAGTCACAATCTGTCCAATGCACAGGAATAACGTGGAAGTGTCCGTTGATTTTTGTTACAAAAATGCTCATCCAACCCAAACACAACATTATGAAAGAAGAATCGACATGACGGAGATCCAAGGTGTGGTAGAATAGACTTGGCCCAGACACCAGCCTTGCAGTTCTCTTCATATTCCAGTAGGAGTCTCTGCGCCACAAGACATGCAACGGCAGGCAAGCTAGAGACAGAGAGAGAAACACATGGGGTCAGATTGCTGCCAAGTTACAGGATGAAAATTTGCACAATTTTTTTAGCAGCTAATTATTGCCAAGATGTTAACTTTGTATTTAAAATGTTATAAAATCTTAATCAGTTCTTTACCTGATTAAACTTGTGGCTATTCTTAATCCATACTTCCCTAGCAGCGTGATTCATTCAGACCCCTCCAATGTATATTTAAATTCCCTCACTGTATTAGCCTCTACCACTTCTGATAGGAGGCTGTTCCATTTATCTACCACTCTCTCAGCTAAGTAAACGTCTTTACATTACATCTAAAAGAGGGAGTAAATGGACCAAAAGTAGGGTATTGGTTTATCTTTTAGAAGAGAGGATCCAGCCAGTACCTGGGTCAGGGTAAGTTAAACAAACACACCCAGGGTAGTGCATCCTAGGCAGACCACGTCTCTCGCACCCTTCCTAACATATTGGAAAACTTGGTGGCGGAGCCCTACCGGCCCAGTTGGGTCACCCATACGGTGGGGCCACACAGAGCAATGAACAGTTGTTTATTTATAATATTTTTGTAATATATTTATAATACATATTATGTTTATGTGCACAGTTATGCCTAGTATTCAACCCATGTATGCAAAACGACTAATAAAGTGCCTAAAAAGGCTAAATCCATATCTTGTTACTGAACACATACAATATAATCAGCACATGTAGTGAGAGATTATCGTATCCTCTCAAGAAAGGTTTGATCAATATAGCTCGACTTCAATACATGACTGCGTCTAATAGATGAGAATTATGCAGCGTTAAAGGCGTTAAGTGAACATGCACCCTTCTCACACCATACCTCGGTAATAATCGCTAAACGTAAACCTATCAGTAAAAGCATGTTCAATGCTCCATAGTTTTACAGTTGTATATTGTGACAGTTCTATCTGGAACGTCTCCTTCCAGAATCCAAGCTTATACTTTTTTTTTCCGGCTTGTCTGATTGAACAATCTTTCTGTAAAATATCTTCTTTCATGTATTCTGTTTGGATATAAATAAAAAGGAATGAATAAAAGTCGCACTCATGCAGCTTTAGCTGTGTATCTCTCTCCCTTAAGAAAAGGTACTGCTTTAATGAAACTGCCACTAAATTAAGGGTTAAGAAGTTAGAACAAAAAGTTTTTTGGAACAAAAATAATAAACATTCCATAGGTGTCACCTAACCCCTTTTTTTCCTTGGGGGGATAGTTATTCTACACCCATGAATGCAGGTGCACGAGGTTCTGTTACATACAAGTACGAACGTCTTCAAGGATATCCGAGGCTGTGATTAATTGGAGCAATAATAAGAATATGCAGTGTAGATAACAAAGGGAATGCAGGGGGGAGATTTTTGGGTTAATATATCACACGTAATGTCATAGGCAGTAGTGAGCCATTACCGGCAGAGACTCCATTCCTGAGAAATAATTCTACTTTAGTTATAATATAGATAACTTTATTTCAAGGTCAGCGTGCACTTAGACTTTCTTTTCAGCTCTCGTTATATATTTGCACACAAATAACTTCCTTAACATCGGCAAACTCCATATTGGAATTTATTTGGCTCACATGGAAACCAAAAGATCCTCTAATCATAGCTAATAACTGGACCTCCGGGGCAGGTGTCGCTTGGCATTGGCAGCCCTCTGCCCTGGTTCCACCTATCTCTCACCCTATTCTTTGCCTATTAGGGTCTTCTCTTGCCATATTTGCAGGTAAATATACCACCCCACACCAAACAGCACAGGTGATGGCAACACGGTCTTTAATTTGGTGCTTCTGGCCCCATTATATGGCCTGAGACACATTATGACAATCTTCTTTGTAGATTTATAGACATTTCTATTAAAACTACAGATGAACCGATACTAATTAGAATCTGATGCTTACATGGATTCTGCTGAGCACTTACCGCTACTAATGTGTAAAATAGGTTTAAGGTTCAGGTCCACATAGGGCTTGGCAATCTAAAATATACTTAAGACAATTTTTGAGATAGGGGTTTTTTTTTTATGTGAAAAAAGAAAGTGGTCCAAACTAAAAAATGAACCCTGTCCAGGTTTGATTCCCACCTTTTATTCATACAGTTTGATTGAAATTATACCTTAAAGCAGTATTTATGGCTAGGGGCACCCAAGGCTGAATGAGTGACCCGATATAACATGAAATATAAGTTGATGATATTTATGGAATATGGAATATTTAGCAATAAATACATACATATATACATCACTTAAAAAAAAGAGAAACACATAATGGGACAAAATGGTATTTAGGAAGCAATCTGTATGACTTTGATATTGTGGTGCGGCTCAGGCAGGCTCAGACATGCAGGTATGTCGGGGGGTATTCACCGCGCGTCTCCTAATTTCTGGGAAAAAAATTAAACTTTCTACGTTGTCAATTATAATGAATAATCAAAGCCTACACAGTATCCATGGACTAACATCCAAATTTTGTTGGTAATATATAATTTTTTTATATATATATATATATATATTAATTTACTTTATAGTACTCCTAATCAATCCTACATAGCTGTCAGCTTTATAGAGAACAAATTATATTTTATATCAAGGACAAATATTCCTATCATAAGGAAATTGTGGTAGACTTGATTTGATGCTTTTACCCTAAAAGCTGTGCATTTTAATTTTAACATATGTCTCTGTGGCTTTGAATTCAATGTCACCATATGGCTTTCTACTTTTAATTAAAACTCGGTGATGACAAGACAAAAAGACTCATAGGCGGTGTGACTGCCGGCCTGCGCATAAAGCACTAATCTCTTGTTTTAAGATAGTTATATAAAAATGTGCATAGTCCCGGCGTAAGAACTCATTATATGTCCTGGCCCACTTCATACACTTAGAGCCCTATTGTCCTGTAATCAAACATGGGTCCTTAGTATGTCAATAACCATTGTCAAGTTGGTTGGGTGGTGGAATAGAGGAACGATTACCCTGAAGGACATATTACCCCTAGTCCATTTTGATGTTATGTTTGCCCAATTAAAAAAACGTTTATCAGCATGAGATTTTGGGGACTTAAGTGTCAGCTTTACAAATGTGACCTCCATCACAAACTTGACAATATTTCAAGTCAACTCTACTTAAGTGGGCCTGACTGCCGGCTCCCGGCAAGTCGTTATTCATGGAAATTTGGCTCAAATTGGAAAAGGCTCCAAATCAACACCTCAAGAGGAGGCGACCGGTTTCAGAACCCTATTAAACGTAATATGATTTTTCAACTCATTGACCAACTTGACATCCAACTCAACTGTCAGACTCGCACTGTCTGCCATGTTCAGATTTGGCTTTATGAAATGTTGGGGAAGGAATGAGTTTTTTAAAGATACCTTTCAAACTACTGCCAGCTGTTCTTTGAAAATAAAACATGAATTGACCCGATTTGCAGCTCTGTGAGCTCACCAGCTTCCGTCACGCAGACTTCCAGAGGAACAATAGAATTGTAGTTATGGCTTCCTGCCATCTCGGCCAAACAGCTGGACTCCCTGGCCAGTGACGTTAAAATAGACGGATCGTGTCAATCGGCACGTTACACTGTAACATTTTTAATGATTACTTGAAGTGAAGTGAATCCGATTACTTACATTTTTTTGTAATGACTAGTAAATATAAGATTTTCTATTTTTATAAGAGCTTAAATATTTTAAATATATAATGGGAGTAGCAGCAGCCAATCACATGTATGCCATCTAAATGTTGTATTAGCATACATGCAATTGGCATACCTGGGAACTTTCCGGGTTTGACCCGGAGATTGCCGGGTGAAGCTCTGGTTCTCCGGGTCAAGACCCGAATCCTCCGGGTCGCAGGAGCGGGGTCTTGACACGTCCCGCCCCCCCGCCCATTTCCCCTTGAATTTGGGGTGTTTACAGCAGACGTCAGTGGGACCTCCCACCGACGTCAGTGTGCAGTCCTAGCCGTGTCCCGCAAGGAAGGGCTCCGGGTAGTCGGAGGCCAAAAGTTCCCAGGTATGGCGATTGGCCGCTGTTGCGCTCCCTTATGTGAGTGCTACTGAGCATGTGCAGGAAGCCCGCTCCCTGTCCGCACTTCCTGGTTTCAGTAGAGGCAGCTGGGGGACAGAAGTCTCATATTCTAACTCGGATCGCTAATAACAATGCATGCAGTGAAATGCATTCCTGCCCATGCAAACTGCACTGTAGCATGCACTAAAAGTAGAAGTACCTTTTGGGGGAACAGATTGTTCCTTCAATGGCATTAGCCTCGCTCGAATAGCTCACAGCATGATCCCACATGGGAGGGGTCCTTCGTTACGTCTCAGAGCTGTCCCTAGTAATTAACAGGTTTAAAATTTCAATTTAACGAGTAATTGCTCTTCCAGCGGTGTAACATACGATCCATGCTCGTTGTTTTATGAAGCAGTTGGGTCGATATGACAAGAACAATTACACCACGATATACACCGATCATCCATTCTGTGCCCAGGCATTAAATCACCCTAACGCCGAGACATTTCCGTGTATTAAATTACTTTAAAGAGGTTTATCTGTAATGTGTTATTTCGGGGGCTGCCACACGGAACAGATTTCCCTAATGAACAGTCCAACAAATATAAGAGGGAAAGAACGAAATGAATGCCAGACAAATTACAGACATTCTACTACGCAATATACATTCTCTTATTGGAAACAAAATTTAGCATATAAGTAAATAAGCATTTTAGAAATCCATACCTCAAGTGTTTACATTCTGTAAATTTATCACATTTAAGGAACATTGAAGACAAATCCTAAATCTCCCTCGTGCAATTCTTTTTCGTTATCATCATAAGAATGTTAGTGTTCTTTATAAATCGGATTAGCCACAGCTCTCAACAGTTGAATTTTTTCAAGAGGAGTCCTTAACAACTGGGTTTATGTGTCACGGTACTGCCAGCAGCTCTCCATGCGCAATGCTCGTACAAAGCAAATAAGCGGGGGTGAGACGGTCCATGGGCAGGCTCTCTCATTAAATCACACAATCTCTGCTGCCCCAGGAGGGGGACACTTGAATAAAGATAAGTATGATGACCTTAATATTATGGTGTGCTGTTTAAAAATGATGGGGCTTATAAGAGCAATTGTGGGAAGAATGCTGTAGAGAAATCATCATTATAGCCAATGGCGCGGTCCTGCTAGTAGCTCTGTATAAACATGTAACCTTCATCCTTAAGTGGTTAAAGGTTCTGCCCCACCTACTCTGCTGAATTTAAGCCTTTGCTAACTAAATGCTACATCAGAAACACCTTTCCTGGTGCTGTTTGGCTTTGATGAGCTTAAACATGTTTGGAATTTAAAGACATGATGCAGCAGATTCTAGGGCTCCTCAATGCCACAGCAGAGAAGGTTTGGACTAATGTGGCATTGAGCTAAGCAATAAACACAACGACATGGCATGGCCATTAAGGGTGCTGTGTAGGTTTAGACATTGCCCACAGTGTATGGTGATGGAGGAGACCTCACTACATCTGTTCCGGTAGTTTCTTTTTGCAGAGGCTTTGTTGAGAACCCTGGAAAAGGAGCAAAGACTCAGTAGAGAGGAAGTTCTCCTATGATTCAGCTTTGTAGGAACTCTTCCCAGGAACTCAAACAGAAGATGCCATAGAAGAAGCTTGGTGCCTGTGTTGTATCAAGGGTGCTTTGTTGTGGCCAGGGACTGCCTCATTCTGGGTAGGGAACAGGTTACTGTCGCAGGCTGATCCTCCGTTTGCTCTGAGATTACTCCATCGTTAACAGTCTCAAGGAGGAGGATTAATCTCCGGTCCTCACTCTCCTTATCCCTTCAACCCTTGGATTTTTGCCATACCCCCTACCTCACATTCACTGCACTACAGTCACTCCGAGGTATACCGTTGGTTATTGATTGACAGTATACTGACCCTATCACTGTATGTACAGCATGTACAGCTGCTGCTGTTCATGTTCTGCACCGCGTCTCAGTTTTACTTTGTATGTAACGGATGCTCAGTTCTTGAATAAACTCAATCAAGCCGTTTAATTTCCAAACCCTTTCTAGAAACGATTTCTTTATCATGTAAAATGTCTGGTTCATAATGTGTGCTGAAATCAGTTAATTACCACGTGGCACAAAAGCAGACACTGGTACGTTTTTGTCATAGAATCTGAACAAGCTGTTTTTTTAATGTGCATTTTTTAACACTAATAATTTGTTAACATAACAATATGCAATATTGCAAGACAATTCCTCATACGACAGAGCATTTACACAGCGTCAAGACACCAGGATGAAATAATTATCATTTGTATGTATAATGGGGAATCTGAAAAATGAGGCACAGCAAAATATTATATTGGATATCAATCATTCGCGGTGTTAATAATCCTCCAAGCGCTGACCTGGGTTAACTGCTGGAATTTACACATCCCTTCTATTCTATAAAATAGCTAACCAACCCCAAAAACCAAACCAGACCCTTCCGAATGAACTGTCAGTATTCTTAAAAAAAAAGTCAAATAAAATAATAAATACAATGACATTTTGGTTATTACACTAACAAGTCAAACCGAAGACGTCCTCTGGGATGTGATTAAATGAGCTTTTCAGGGTTTCTTTGTTTTTTTTTTTTATATGGGAATTATCTTTTCTTACACCTGCGTCTCTCTTGAACATACATAATTTAATCAGGGGGACGGGGCTGGATTCTGCTGCGTGTAATGAAATGAATAATGTGTATTAAGTTACCATCACTGTCACTGAATATTACACCACATTCTTATATTCGTTAAGGAACGGCAACATTTTTTGACTGCCCCATAACAAGATGGGGCGATATTTTGTAACGAAATACACAATAAGAAACCTTTTATAGCTTTTGCCTGTATTTGAATTTACACACGGCTCCGGAGGCAGAAATTCCTTTGTCTCGTGAAAGGCCTGCTTGGAAAGGTTCAGCTGCAGAGTCTTATTGTCCTAAACCCTGGAACCGATGGAACTATAGGAACAAGGACTGATAGAACTGCGGCATTTTAAATAAAATACTAACGTACTCATTTAAATCATTTAATTTAATACGTTAATGATAATGTATCAATGCAGAATATTTGTTTCCTTTCATTTTTTGTTAACGTTATTGACTGCACGTACTTTGCTAAAAAAACTGACAATGAAGCTAATTAAGAGGGAAAAGGGAAATTGGATTCCTGTGTTTTTGTAGGTTTTGTAGATTTCATTTGGAAAATACATCATACAGTCCAGTTCACACCCACAGGACTTGCCCCAGCACCCAGATTTATCACCCACAGGACTTGCCCCAGCACCCAGATTTATCACCCACAGGATTTGCCCCAGCACCCAGATTTATCACCCACAGGACTTGCCCCAGCACCCAGATTTATCACCCACAGGATTTGCCCCAGCACCCAGATGTATCACCCACAGGATTTGCCCCAGCACCCAGATTTATCACCCACAGGATTTGCCCCAGCACCCAGATTTATCACCCACAGGATTTGCCCCAGCACCCAGATTTATCACCCACAAGATTTGCCCCAGCACCCAGATTTATCACCCACAGGACTTGCCCCAGCACCCAGATTTATCACCCACAGGATTTGCCCCAGCACCCAGATTACACAAACACATGGGACTTGCCCCAGCACCCAGATTACACAAACACATGGGACTTGCCCACACCGACGTCCACAGGATTTACCCTGCGCACAGAATGCACCCACCGTGGTCTCCTCTCGGTCTTTATTCATTCTATACTCTTTAGGCCCAAAAAAGTAATGTACAGACTGTCAGAATACACACATATACAGCAGTCTTATCCCTGGCCAGAAACACATACAAACACACACATTAACACTTGCCCTTACACATAAACCCCCTGGGTTACACTTGCACTTGCATGCAAATACTCACTTGCTCTAACATACAAACACTTTCAAAACACAAACACTTCTCTCTCCACTTTTTTGCAATTCTCATTACCTCTGCCTTTTCCACCCATCTCTCCTTTCTCCTCCCTCATGATCTCGCTCCTTCTCTTAATCTCTCCTGTTTGTCCCCATCTCATTATCTCTCTCATTTTCCCTATCATTTCTCTTATTCATTTATATATTTGTCACCTCCCTGCCCCTAGTAACTCACCATATGCACCGGCACACATTTTTACACATACTCTCACATTTGCACAGAATGCCAACACATACACACTCATGCTCACACACACGTACACATAAATACATGCATGCTCAGAAACACTTTCCCGTTCACACACTTTCCCACTTTCCCTCCTTCCCATCTCCTTTCTTTCCTCGCTCACCCCTCCTTGGCTTAGATGTACGATTTCTACGCTGCTTGCAAGCAGCCTAACCGGGGGATCACATGAACTGCAAAAGAGACCTAAAAAGCCTTAAAAGCATGTAATCCAATGCAATTCATTTAGCCGAACACTGAGTCTCATAAGAAATATTACTACTAGACCTCCTGGTAAGGATGAGACTTGCCAGATTGCGCTTATTTACACATACATGTTTCACAATTGAGCTCAGTGATTACTCGTCACTGATGTGTTTGGATTTCATCAGCTTTGCTTCTCATACGCAGACTGGATTGCTGTCATGCTTTGCAAAACAAGCGGTGATTGCCCTCAAACAAGCGAAATCTGGATGACTATTAGTAACGAGGAAGGATAAAAATCCAAGTGCTCAACAACAAAACATTCAAAGCATCAGAAACAGCAAGTGTGTGAGAAATGGTAGGGGTTGTCAAAAGTGTGAAATCAATACGTTTTCACATAAATTCTTGAATGTTTGGCATCTTGTGCATGAGATGTTGGTGAGTTCATGAAACACTAGCCAGCAGACTCCCCATTTATTATCAGTGGCGTCTCTGTAGCCGTAAATCCTTCCGGTAATGTTTCTTCTGACATCAAATTCCAAATATTACAATACAGGCTATGGGCTGTCTGTAATTGTATAGTCTCCAGAACGTTGCCACAAGGTAAAGGGCATACCATATCCATATCTGGGAACTGTAAAATGAAGCTAACACTCCAAATGTAAACCTTTTATATGCCCGTCAGAAATGGCTAAGCCACTGTTAGTGGCTCATCAACCAAAATAATAGATTTTCAGCTGTGCTATACCAGTGAGAAAACTATCAATAAAGTGCAACCAAAATATGCCACTGGTTAAACAAATACATGGAAGTGGAGAATGCTACTGTCAGTCCTCGTCCAACTGGCCTGAAATGCCCTCTTGGGGCAGTAACTTGCCACTCCAAGGCCAGATTGTATCAGAGATGCCCAACTCTTTTCACAGCACCTTAAGCAGGTTACTGGTAACAGCCAGGGATGCAAACTATATAAAATATAATACTATATACAAACTATGTACAACTAAAGGGGCAATCCAGACGCATGGGTCTTCTGTATTCACGAGTACATTACAGCTTCACTGTGCCTTTCATGAGATTATCATCTGAACCCGAAAGATCATTCATGTGCCATGAAAATGTATAATATAATGCTTCGCTATCAAGCGGGACATAACATTAGGGAAGCTCATCTACCTATTGCTAGTATACTTATCCATTGGTAGAACAAATCATTAGTTAAGAATCACTTGTGTTCTACTTAAGGGTGCACTTATATTTATCACCATTTGGGAGTTTGTCATGTTTTTATGGCTTAGGTCTGTTAGAAAAAAAAGCTAGCTGCTCCCTGTGGTCCTATAAGATGTACACCTGGTCATATAGCCCTAAAACACTACATACAGGCAGTTAATCTTTTTATTTCTTGCACGTTTATTCTTTCACCTTTAAGATATATCCTGTGTGTTTGTTAAAGTGATGTGCATCAGTTTTTTGTCCCTCTACAACGTCCCATAATATTTTTGTGGCTGTTTGTCCCTCTCACAGGGGGGTGATTATTGCGACCGCACATTTATTACATGACCTCATCCTGTGTGACCGCAGAGCTCGATCCTGGACAGCGCATGATAACGGCGCAGCTGGAAATTCCAAACACATCTCACAGCAATATATTCCCTTCATTGAGCAGAATTTATGATATGGCTACAGCATTTCAGTTTAAGTAACATACCTAAAAGCACAGGGGATTCCGGTACTTAAACCCTTGTATTGTTTGCAAAAAATCAGATGTATTCTTCCATAATTAAGCATTTTAACTTTCGAATCCTGCAAGCACATACCTTGTGCATATCACAATACGAAACCATGATGCATTAATAAAAGTTAAAGACAATTATCGGTGCTGCTAGAAAAGATACATTTAACGAAATAATTAAAAAAAGTCACCATATAAATCAGTAATTATATATAATTACACATACATAAATGAAAATACACAATAGAGCTCTGAGCTGTGTGCATATGTTGAATACTCAAACAAATATTGTTTTTTTATGATACTGTGCTAATATCATCAACTAACAAGACAATCAACGTTCTTTGTGTCTGTAGTAAATATATTGCCGGAAATAATTATGCCTAAGTGATTTATCTCATTTTATTGGCCATATGTGCAGGTCAGGATTGCATTAATCCACATATTAATATTTCTCCTTGAGAAGGTCAAAGTCTTGAATGTGGTCATTTGAAGGCACTGTTTGATCATTCTTATTAAGCGATGGACGTCACATGGACCAGTCCCTCTAGAATGTAACTGCTAAGGAGCTTGTTAATCAACTTGCTTCATGAAATGTTTCCTCCCTCTCAGTTTAACCCTTTGATGACAAAGTCCGTACATGTACGGGCTCAAAATGCATTGTTTTCAATGGGTTTAGGGACCGCCCATTGTCCTTAAGGGGTTAATATTACCATAAAAAATCCTGCTTTATCAGTTAAATAAAATAACAAATGTAACCATCTGTGATAACACAGGGAAAAACTGTTTCATTTATTCTATGGGATAGAAATCAAAAGGCTGCCACACAGCCAGATTTAAGCTAAATTTTCAAAAATATTGTGTTTTTTTGTTAAAAAACAAAATCAGTTCATATAACTAGTGGGGTCAGTGCCCAGCTGGGGGTTTTCACCAAAGACAGACCCATTTCCTCTAGGGTTGAGCCCCAGAATACTCCATGGCCACCAGCTGCACCCCTAGCATGAGGGGTAAATGGACTGACACCACAGAGGTGAATAAGGATACAACCAGGGTAAACCTAAGCCGACGTCAGAGCAAAACTCAGATGCGGGACAAATCACGAGCCAAGGTCAAACCAGATCAGTAGTGAGGTACAAAGGGGCAGAAGCAGCAACGAAGCCCAAAATTAGAGTTAGAGCAGACAATTGTCAAGCGAGGTGAAATACTAGCTGAGGTCAAAATTATTGAGAAATCACAAAAACCAAGTACATTATAGAAAACTTCAACGATTGGGTACTGCAGGATAGAAACAAGGGGTTTAAATAAAAAAATGGCACCAAAGGAGGGTCTATGACGTTATACAAAAACAAGCAGAAAAAATATGGCGATTGAACGATACGTCACTTCTGGTTTTGCCGCCTCAGGGAAGATTGCGGCTGACAACCGCCGCACCACGCTGCAGACTCGACATTAAGAGGATGTGCTGTGTGGGAAGGGGTAGCAGGTAATTGTATAAAAGATGCATACAAAAGAGAGTGAGGCTTACCAGAACCTGAAGCACCAACAATTCCTCCAATGCTACCTTTCTTCATCATGGAAGCAAACTATTCTAAAATGTGACTTACACTTTACTTCTATAGAGACAAAGATAGCTTATTCCCCAGACATCGGTATCCATGTGTTATTCCCTGTTGAAATTATAATATGTCCATAAAAAGGTGGCAATATACCTGTATGTCCTGACTTTTTGCAGCCAAAGTGACATCTCCTTGTGGGAGATCAGCCTGGACTGTACCCTGTCAGCAGACACTGGCATGCGCGATCGGGCATTCCCTTCCGCTAGGTGTCAATGTTTTTTATAACAAAAAGAAAAACTATATAGGGACCCCATTGATGTTACCAGAACATCACTGGCATCTGTAAGGTGTAAGAGAAATTCCCAAAGGGAAATATCAATAGTGCACTGGGAACAGTACAAGAAAAATGAATAAATAATATTGTGCTATAATGTCTCTTAGAACTAACAGTACGAGTCAAAAATATATAAAAAAAAATCACTACCCTGAAACGGCTTAAGCCAGTAGTATGAAAAAATATAATAAAGGCTAAAATGTAAAGGACGCTGTGACCCTCTTTAACAAAACATGTGAGGTATAACTGTAATAATTATTAATAAATAATGATTGTTCAGCTGCGGTGCCTACTGTGCAAAAGAAATCCTTCTTTAAATATTATCACTCTTAATTATTACGTATGACGGTTTAACAGAGATATGTAAAAAAAAAATACAAAAAACCCTCAAACCTCTGATCATTAAGAAAAAATATATTTTATGCAACACTACCCAATTTAGCACAACGCCGCATTTATTGGACTATAAAAAGCTTGGTTTGTTGTAAACATCCTAGTCTAATTATGGGTAAAAATCTGTTTTATTACTCATATCTATTTGCTTTTTATTTCAACAGGACAAGGGTAGGATTAATTAAACTTGGCGGAATCTCTAGGATTAATTTTATCCTGTGTCCTAAGGTCTGCCGTTTATTGTATCTTCTATACAGTGAACTATTTAAATGATATGCTATAACCCCTTACATAACAGCATGAATATGTAGGTGCGCCATCAGATGCTTTCCGTAATTGACTTGCAGAAAGTGGGACGTGGGCAGAGATAACTGGGGAGAGAATGTTCTGTACAGCCAACTACTGTGGGTGGGTGGACATTTAAATTTGTGTTTTCGGCAACAGATGCTCTGCTTTGGGATATCTTTATTTAATAATGGGTCTAAATAGATTAAAAAAACCATCAACACATTAACAATATTCTGCAGTAAAACTCCAATACGGAAGCGCAATAACTTACCAGTGCACAGAGAGAGTAAATCTTATGGGAAAATAAATATTTTAGGTAATTTAGTGTAGCATTGAAGAAAATGTGGTTTTGTTTCTTTTTGCTCCAATAAACTTTCTTTATCCGCGAACCTGGAGGCGGCCATTATTGTCAGCCATGTGATATTTTGGGTGACTTTTCGTGCATAATCGCTTCACCGAGCTGATGGCGATGCTAATGAAGTCTGGCTTAATTATTTCATCCATAGTCGTTCATTAATCAGAGAGGCCAGCTGAGCGATTACCAAAAGGTAGTATGATGAGCATACTCGGGAATTCTCCAGGTCGGTTTCCTTTTCTCACAGCAGGGGAGCGCTGTTTGGCCACGACCACTTACCCTCCTAACTCCCTGGCCACTTCACACTGTCTGGGGCCAACCCTACCCCATCCATGGCTAGCCCTGTGATGCCAAGCCCTCAGAGGAAGGGGAACTCCAGGTAGCCTACCATGGGACGTTCACCAGTATGATGATAAAGGAGTCATTGTGTTATCTATTAGACCGGGCTATAGTGTTATGTCTTACAGCAAAAACAAACACACACGGCAAATACGCTTCTGTCTGGATGTATTGTGTTATCTAAAAACCAGAACTGTTTTAAAACAATTCATAAAACAGAGAATGTAACGGCAGAGAACAACCATTCGACCATCTAGTCTGCCCATCTTCCCTGACATAGAGAACTTAATCAGTCGTTGGTCTTGTCTTAGATTCGGGAACCATAATCTGTCCCTCTTCAACCATTTAAACTATTGGGAGGTTTGTTATGTACTGCCTCACAATAACTATGCTATTTCCAAAACCGTGTTCTTAATTTTGTCTCTCGGCATGTCTTCTACGGATAAACCTGCTGAAATGGCTTTTATACAAGGAACAATGCTAAACGAATACCTTTATCTTGCAGCTGTTAATTCCGCTGTTGTATATTTGGCACAGAGAATAGACACTGGAAGATATAGAATGAAGGAGAATTCTGGTGCAATAAAGTGATCTAAATCAACGTGTGCTTGCCAACATGGAACTATCGCCCACTGAACATATGTGCTTTAAAAGACAAGAGAAAAGGGGGTCATATCTGGATGTGTTTGTTTCACATAATTACTTAAACATGACAGAATATGAAAGTATGATAAAAAGCAGTAAAGATACACAATTACCGACTAACCTCGTCCAAGTCCTGGGACTTCCTAGTGTGATAGGAGAGGCTGAATGGATTCTTCCACTGGGTCAGTACTATTATGCCAGTTCTACAACCAACCCACCTTAGACTTCAGATTTGTACAATTCTGTTCTGCTACTGATCCCGAAGTCTTACACGGAGATCTGTGCCATACTCTCATATGCTTGCGTGCAACATGCGGCTCATAGAGGGAAAATACTATGTATGAAGAATGTGTTGGCTTGCAAACACATCTAAACCTCCATGACTGGGGCAATTTATGGCTGACTGTATCCATACCCATTTTTATCAACTACTAACAGCAAGCATTCAAAACTATACTAAAATGGCACCATATGCAAACAGAAATTTGGTCTGATACGGTTATATCCAGTTGACTTACTAGGGCATAAAATATGTCTTATTTTCTAACTCCAATAAATATAGAATTCTGCAGAATCCCCCCCCCCCAGTTGCATTTGCCCCTTTGCTAACCCTCCAGCTATTTTCCATGCAGGATAGTCATTTTCTTTCATCTAATACACTTATCTCCAGTCATCTCCAGCTTGGTGGATGCTGCCGGTGGGGGTCCGCTCAGGCCCTGTGCACATGGGTGGGAAGTGCTGCCGTTGATTAAAAAAAACAATCATTCCACATGGCCCCGCTATGAAAGCTATTCCCATGAGCTATAACTCCATAGTTATAGGAGCTTATTCTGCCAGACATTATATGAGTATATTTTGGTTAGATTTGCTCTAATGAGTTGCTTTTAGTCTATTTCACAATCTTAGATCTTCAGCTTGTAGTAGAATTATAGCTGTCTTACCAGCCTTTGAAACTGCCGGGCATCAAAGGGGTTGTAACCTCAAAAATAGTGCTGTGGAATATGGATGAGACACCAATAAATAATCACAATAATCGGTGGTGTATTCTGACCTAGGCTGACTAGGGACGCAGGTCCAAGTGGGGACAGCACCTCCATTACTGCATAAGAGAGAGCTAATCACAATAATAGGTGAACCAGGGCCCTGTATCGGCTTGGCTCGGCGGGTCAAATAAGAACCTGTTTTAGGCACCCATGTTTTGTATGGGCCTATTATATTGAAGATGAACATTTTTGCAAGACTGTTCACTTCCTAGGATGACAGTATTATTATAATTATCATGTATTTATATAATTACCTATTTAATGACTCCGATAGCCCAGAGGGGTGCCTAGGTTTAGGGAGTGGTGGTGAAGAGAAAAAAATTTAATATATGGATGGTTATGTTCCAAAAAGTACTGGTCATTTATTGACTTCTTCTGTAGTGTAAATGAGTTAGTCCTTATTATTCAAGAACATATACCATCTATAATATACAGAGAGGTTCTTTGCATACAGTATGAACGTTTGTCCACCCCATTATAATGTATTCACTATAGGTCACCACTGTCTCGGTTACTGCCGGAAATGTCAGAACATTTATACCGGCAATAAATGACTGAATCCTCGCTGCTACATTGTAATCGTAGGAGCGTGTGAATGGAAGCTTAGCATTACAGAGCTACTGGCGGGGCAGAGCGATGTAACAGCAAGGCTTGTTCAAACGCTGCATGCCCAGTGATCAGCTTGTGTATGAACAGGTTTATTCACTAAGCCGTCTGCCGCTAGAGAAGAACGAATGGTTCTCAAAGAGCAATTCCCAAAAATGTACATGAACTGAAAAAATGGTGTCCCTTTAAAGGAAGTCACTGCCAGACATTGAAACTGAAGTCATCACATTTAACGTTCCTTTGAATTCTCCACCAGCGAGAAGTTAACAAGAATAAAAAAAAAAACGACTTTCTCAGCAAAATCTCTGCCTTGCAGATCTCGCAGGAAGAGATCCAGATGGCCAAGTGATTGATTACAGTCAGTCTATGGATAACACAGGAGAAAGGGAATGATAAATTGCCCGGCGAGGATGCCTGGAATTGCCAAAATTTTATCGTTTTAACTTTGCTCTTCAGGATAGACTTTAGAACTCAAAAAGAATTTAGAGAAATTGTATTGTTGGTTTGTGCTATCCAAGTTCTGATTAAATGTTAGGCTTTATGGATCAGAGAGCAGTCATTTCCAATGTATATCTTCTGGGGTATTGGTGAAAAGCGATACTACTCGGTCACTCAGAGGTTGTCATCGGATATCCCTTAGAGAATCAACAGCAGATAATCATTCTGCCCATTTTTCCTGATGTAGAGACTTAGACCTTAATGAGTTCTCGATCTTGAGATTTAGGAAAGTCTTATGCCCATCTCACACATTTAACTTCCCTCACTGTATTAGCCTCTACCACTTCCGATGGGCGGCTGTTCCTTGCATTTTATCTATACCTCTGGCATGCATGCATTTGATATTTTCTATCCTCTCTCTTTTCTCCTGGAGATACCGTAGGTGTCTCCTGTTACTAATACCTCTGTCTATATAACCCAGCAGCCTGGAAGGTTTTTTGCACTCTCTTTCTCCCGTTGCCGCTGATAGCGCAGCACCGTACTTATGTATTTTAGCTTTGGAGTTTTACATTCCAAGTGCGTTATTTGACGTTTATGAACACTGAACTTCAGCGGCAACACTCAAGTATTCTTACTGAAATCACTTGTCATGGAGTGTAACTAGAGACCCCAGGGCCTCCTAACTTCACCAAGCAATATGTTTCACCGTGCCAGCTTTGCACCAGCTTCTGAGTGCCACCTTTGGCCCCAAACATTATCAGCGCCATCTTATCCCCCAAACAGCTTGACAGTTCCCCCAAATATCATGCCTGTGCCATCTTTGCCCACAAACAACATACCTGTACCCCTGTGCACACCACTTAGCTGCAAAAGTGGCGTGTCTCTTTTCCTCCATGCTGTCTGCAGATTTATCCAGCGTGCAGAAAGTGGATGTGATGTCACTTCCTGCATGCTGGGTCAGTCAGACACAGGAAGAGCGTGTGAGAGGTTATCTGATCAGATGATCTTTACATTCCCCATGCTGCCAGCTGCGGGTATTATCTGCACCTAGCAGCTTTAAAGGGTTTGAGAAGGGGGACAACGGGCCACCCAGCCCCCCTAGAGTGGTGAGCCCCATCACAGTTGTCACCATGATTGTTACACCCCTGACAATCTCTACCACGTTGCAGACCTCTTCAACATAGTAATCTGTCTTCCAGCTGTCGATGCAGCGCACGCATAATGCAATAATATGAGTAAATCTCTCCACATATTAATGCATGAAATAGGTGCAAATGCACGGGGTGATTCTCCATATTCCTACGGGGTGATTCTCCATATCCCTGTTATACACATTTGTTGGCCCCCGGTTCATTTCTGTGCATTAGATCCGCTCAGCAGAATATTCTCTTAGCACGAGATATACTGGCTCCGACTGTTGTGCGCATGGTCAGTGGCTTTTGTGCCACTCAATGGTTGCTTCAAGTAGCAAGACCACAGATGAGGAGGATGGCTGTAGCTTCTACCTCAGGTAAGTACATTTATTCACCCCCCACTCTTAAAGTACTCACAAAGGGTTAGGGGTATTTACAGAGTACTTTAATATGCATTGAGGGCAGTGTTAGAGACACTCCAGTTTTTAATTGTGTGACATTGTTTTGAAGGCTTGCACTCTAATGGTGACTTCTTGCCTCCTGTAGTCAGGTATCACTCAGTACTCTGGTGCCTCCAGTGTATAAATATACCCCGGGCACCATGCTCCGGAGCAGTGAACTTCCTGCCCTTTGGCGCCTAGAAATTGACACCCCTCATAGCCTCCTTATTCTCTACTGCTTCAGATACCACGTGCTCCATGTACACACAGGGGGCGGAGCTCACCCAATAAACTAGCCTATCACAGCGCAGGCAGAAAGAGGGCGTAAAGGTTGCCAGGTGTAGCGCACCAGGTGATTGGGTCTCCCTGCAGATCCACAGAGAATACGCATGGCGCCCTCTGCCGATACCTCACAGAACAGCACCATGTTTCCAGACCCTTTGTGTGCTAATTTGCGTCAGACTTGTCACAAAACGTCCCATTGCACCCATAGCATCACTACAAACTTCCCGCACGGACCCAGACGCCCCGCCTCCACAGCGCACGTCACCCAGAAAAGTCTGCATATCACAGCAGCGAAGCCTTTGTGCTAGATTGTCCCTGCCTCTTATCGCTGGTTGGGTAGAACGCGACCTTGATTGACAGGCCTGATAGCCAGTGAGCCCGCGATATTCGCTCATGCTCCTCTCAGTCCCGCCCACTCTCTTTGCTCTTGCGGTAACAGTGTGGCTGCTGTGCCAGTGGCTGGTTATACCGGGCTGCATTCTGTACAGCGGGGTACATAGCCAGGGGCCCGGAGCCCCACACATAGCAACTCATTACCAAGGGACATGCTGCAGAATGCACTGCTCTCTGGGAGCCACCTTCAGTCAGGTAAGGGGTGCATGAGCACGCAGAGCGATGCCTGCAGGGTATTTGCATTGCCCCGGGTAGCATACCTAATATTATCATAGCGGTCATGTGCATTGGCTTTCATGACTTGGTATAAAGCAGAGTATGGGATCGTCCTCCCACAGCTATATCAGTGTATGTATTTATATGTGTATATATATATATGTGTGTGTATGAAATGCATAACATGGAAATGCATGCTGAGGTTTAATGAACATGGTGATGATTTGCCCATACATTGCACGTATATCGCATTTGCCTCCTTTTGAATCAGCTGCCATTGAATGGTGTAATTGGAGGCAGTTGGGTATTTGCTGCACACAGTTCCCCGGGAAATACCGCAGGGGCATCGCTGGGGAATAATTGCACTATTAGTAGAGTCTGCAAAACCTGCCCCCCACACCAAAAAAAAAAAAAAAATTCTTGTCCATGGCTTTAATGCGCATGCGCAGCATCACATCTCTTAACACTTCTGATCTTGAGCTGCTCCCTCTAGAAGCGGGTAGGGGGCTCCCGGCCGGCAGACACCGTGCTGTCAGTCTGTCTGGCTTCGATTTTATATTATTATTATCCTTTATTTATATAGCGCCAACAGTTTACGCAGCGCTTAATACAATACATAAATTCAAGGGATATGACAAGACAAGAATTGACAGACTAAGACAAACCGATACATTTGGTGGAGAGAGCCCTGCTCGCAAGCTTATATCAATTCAAACGAAATTCAAATTTAGTTTGCTTTATTTTGACCCTTTGATTGCCAGGAAGCCAGAGACTATTCGTTCACATCATAGGTGTTTGGGCTAATGTTTTTTCTTCTGTGGCTACTGGAACTCAGTATGCCAGTCTGCTTTATTAATTTGAGGTGGTGTAGCTTTCCTGGCTCCCAGTACTACTTGTTGTTTATTTGTATAGCGCCAACAGTTTCCGCAGCGCGTCTTGCAGTCCATACACTGAAAGGGTATAATAAATCTAGAACTGGGAGATGAACCCAAACATTAGATAAAGAGGGGACTCGCCACATGAGCTTACACTCTAGATTAATTTGTTGTTCTATCAGCCAGATTGATTTGTGGTGCTTTGATCGCAATACGTCAGATATGGTAAAGATGGTTGTAAGCTTTTGAGACTATGTAGGGCTCTTCATTGGGTTTATAATATATATTAAATGCCTGATGAAGAGCCTTACATAGTCTCAAAAGCTTATCTATTATACGCCAATAAAGGTATCTTTACCAAATTTGCTCATTTTCTATGGCTTAAAACGGTACATTATACTGATCCTCTGGTCACCTGGAATGTATGGATGTCCCCATATTAATATGCAAGACGGCCTCCTCTGTGAGTTTTCGCAGACGGCGTCCTCGGCACATAGACACCTAATCAAATTCCCGTTACACTCGCATTTGTTTGCGGCTCTTGTCTGATCCAGGGGGGTTTCACTGCGCTTTGTTTATCACGGCTTGGGGTCAGACATCGATCCCATCTGTGCCTGATTTACCTGTCTGGTGTGGACTACATCTACCGCTGTGGCTGGCTATGCATGATGGGACTTCTAGTCTTAAACAATTAGGGTTAGAAATGTTTTACAGCTTTGTCTGCTTTGGGCCCTGAATGAATTGAAGTTGGCTGCAGACCTGCTTTTGCAACTCCCATCATCCTCGTAACTCCAATTGTCTTTGAACTGCTCCCCTGCATCCCTGTTTAACAGCAAAGGGTTAACTAAGCCAACAAGCCTTCTTGTCTGTAGGTTTTATGCCTCATTTAACTGGCCCAGCATTGATGATGGTTGGAGTGCGTTCACTATTAAACTACACTGCTCCTCCTTTGTGTTTGTGTTGTTAACACGGAGGGTAATTTCTACAGCGCTAAGAGTGGGAGATTCTCACTACTTTCTACTCTCTGCATAAAATAACACAAAAACGTATCGGGCCGGTAGAGTTGGGTTATTAGTTTATACGGAGCGTATAGGGCCAGTAGAGTTGGGCTACTGGTTTATACGGAGCGTATCGGGCCGGTAGAGTTGGGTTATTAGTTTATACGGAGCGTATCGGGCCGGTAGAGTTGGGCTACTGGTTTATACGGAGCATATCGGGCCGTAAGAGTTGGGTTATTGGTTTATATGGAGCGTATCGGGCCAGTAGAGTTGGGCTATTGGTTTATACGGAGCGTATCGGGCCAGTAGAGTTGGGCTACTGGTTTATACAGAGCGTATCGGGCCAGTAGAGTTGGGCTACTGGTTTATACGGAGCGTATCCGGCCGGTAGAGTTGGGCTACTGGTTTATACGGAGCGTATCCGGCCGGTAGAGTTGGGCTACTGGTTTATACGGAGCGTATCGGGCCAGTAGAGTTGGGCTACTGGTTTATACGGAGCGTATCGGGCTGGTAGAGTTGGGTTATTAGTTTATACGGAGCGTATCGGGCCAGTAGAGTTGGGCTACTGGTTTATACGGACCGTATCGGGCCGGTAGAGTTGGGCTATTGGTTTATACGGAGCGTATCGGGCCGGTAGAGTTGGGCTATTGGTTTATATGGAGCGTATCAGGCCAGTAGAGTTGGGCTACTGGTTTATACGGAGCGTGTATCGGGCCGGTAGAGTTGGGCTACTGGTTTATACGGAGCGTATCGGGCCGGTAGAGTTGGGCTATTGGTTTATACGGAGCGTATCGGGCCGGTAGAGTTGGGCTATTGGTTTATACGGAGCGTGTATCGGGCCGGTAGAGTTGGGCTATTGGTTTATATGGAGCGTATCGGGCCGGTAGAGTTGGGTTATTAGTTGATACGGAGCGTATCGGGCCGGTAGAGTTGGGCTATTGGTTTATATGGAGCGTATCGGGCCGGTAGAGTTGGGTTATTAGTTGATACGGAGCGTATCGGGCCGGTAGAGTTGGGCTATTGGTTTATATGGAGCGTATCGGGCCGGTAGAGTTGGGCTATTGGTTTATACGGAGCGTATCGGGCCGGTAGAGTTGTTGTTGTTAACCCTTATGTGTTTTTTTTTTTTTCCGACTATAAATTGTTCATAAACTTTAGTTTTTAGGAACATATCTATAAGGACGCCCCTCTTGATATTCAGTCAGTTTTTTGCAGTTAATTTTTGTTTCTTCCCCCCCCCCCCCGCTATGCAACAAAAAAAAATCCTATTCCAGTTGGGGTTAATTGAGTAAATGCGATGTTTCTGTACTTTTTTTTTAATTCTCAGCCCTCCGGTTCAGATGATTATTGAATCTTCAGTCACAAAGTGGGCAGAAAGGATCGACATGTAGCAATGTTTTTGTTAAATATTTTCACTGTGCCCTATTGTAACAGCGCTTCGGAATCCGCTGGCAATATATGAATAAATGTCATATAATATGACTCTATTAATGTTTGTCTAAACAAATGGCTTGAGTACTTTGAATTTTAATTTTTAACATTAGATTGTAAGCTCTGCTGTCCATTGGCTTGAACCTGCTTGCCAATTCTTTTCAGCTAATGAACTGTAGACAGTCCTTAGTACATAAAGACCAATTCTTCTGCAGCAGCTGGCGGGTAATTTGATATTTCCTCCTCCGGCCGTGATCGCCCGGCAGTGCATTGTTGTGCCGGGATCGCTTAACATCACGTTTCTATATGAGAATTCATTGTGCCCGTGCACAACAGTCTCCTCCTTGCTAAGACCGCTCTCTATCTGCTGTCACCTCGTGTGTCGTAATCTCAATTGTGCAATAATGTGTTTACTCCGTCTTGGATGTTACAAACACTTCTTGTTCCCCCCAAGATATTAAAATCTAATTGCATTCTATAAATTAATGTTATGGGATCTGCGCTGTTATATCAAAATTCAATTAAGGAAATATTTTCCTTAATTGTCTGATCCTGTAAGCAACCCTTTGTGACCTCATATTTATGAATGAGACATTATAGGATTTTGCGTATAATTTATATTTTGTTTATATAGCGCCAGCAGATTCCGTAACCTTACCATTGGTAGGGTTACCGTAATTCTTAGCGTTGAGGGCGTTTGGAATATGACGGCATCGCTGCCCTCGGCAGTTGTGGACGGAATATCGGGGATTTGTTCATGGGGGGGGGGAGGGCGCTGAGTAATCTATGACAATGTCTTCTGTCTTCACTGGATGGACCCAGACACCATGACCCTGATTCCAGAGCTTTTCACCATGCGCGGCATCTGATTTCCCCCACCCTCTCTGTCTGCTATCCGGTTACCCTGCTGGGAGGACAAATTGGAGAGTCTTGTGCAAGTTCATTTTCTTTCCTTTTGTTTCATTTTGCATGAAGTGATTACTAGAAGCGAGCTGTGCCTAGTGGTCCTTAAATATCGTTTTCACATTATTATTATTATTATTATTATTATTATTTTATGTAGAGCCCGCGGGTTCCGCAGTGCTGTACACTTTTTTTTTTTTTTTTTTTTTAGTATATACCATCTGAAGCTTACAGACAAATATTTTACTTGCTTTTTACCCACTAAGATTAAATATTTAGAGATTAGTTATTATTTATACTGGATTATTGTATATATTTTTGTTATATTTACATAATTATTTAGCCCCAGATGTGTCTTCGAGGACTGCTGATGCTTCGGGTTTTATATTTTAATAATTAATATTTCCCGCTGACGTCTGGGGAGTTCCTGCTGACGGCAGGGGGAGAACCGGAGGAGCAGCGCTCACCCAGCAATCTCCGGGTCAAACCCGGAGAGTTCCCAGGTATGGTTATTTTGACCACATTCTGAGCCTTTGCTGGTTGCGTCATAGAGAATTTGCCGCAAATTTGGTAGCGGAAGGCTCCTGCCGGCTCATAGCAAGTCTTGTGATTCTTGAAGTTGTACACAGCAGGGTTCTCACCGCTGACCAACCCCGTCAGACTAATCAGGCGCTGATCTACTAAGTCATTTGAAAATCATCTTAACATAGGCGTCGATGGCTGAGAGACAGAGACTGAGTTGTATTGAGTGGGGTATATTCGGGGCGAGGTCTTGTTACGGGGGGGTTATGATAAAAACATTACAACAAGGAGACATAGTCTTGAATTAGAGCGGCAAAGGTTTAAAAGTAATATCAGGAAGTATTACTTTACTGAGGGGGTAGTGGATGCATGGAATAGCTTTCAGCAGAAGGGGTAGAGGTCAATGCGGTGAAGGAGTTTAAGCAACCGGATAGGATAAGGCGATATAAGATAAGGCCAGGGACTAATGAAAGCATTCAGAGATTGGCAGACATGATGGGCCGAAGGGTTTGCAAATGTGTGCAGCTTTTTCCCTGATTTATTTGTGTAGTCAGGCAGCGCCTGGTTATAGATTAAAGCCGTTATCTCTGGGATTTTATTGGGTTATTTGATAACTCAGTAACTCACAATCTAACTTTGGGGACGTATAAAACGGAAAATATCTGCAATGTATACATCTCTCTATGGGGGCTCCACATTATACAGTGTATGTAACATCACCGCGAAAGGGGTTTCTAACGATCAATTAGCCTTTTAAACTTGGATCAGCAAACGCATGCCACTGGAACACAGGAGTGATGGGAGTGATAAACTTCTAGAGTAGTTAGTCGAGGTTGATGTGAGGGTAGGCGGAATACGAAGCCCTGGTATTCCAAAGGGGAATTCGAGAAGTTAGAGAGCGGGATTCAAAGTCTATCTGGGTGTTGAAGTCTCCAAGTATGACAGAAGGACGTCGGAGGAGACGAAGTGGGGAAGCCATGAGACCAAATTGTCAAGAAAGATATTGGCAGGGCCCGGAGGATGGTATACAACAGCAGTGCGTAAAGAAATGGGATTAAATAGCTGGAGAGCGTAGACTTTAGATGTGATGGTGAGGCGGAGCGCTCGTGTGAGGCTGTTAGTATGTTACACGCGGAACGGGCAAAAGTAAAAGAAGGGCAGGGTATATGGACGACATTTTTGAGGTTTCTGAGTGGCAGAGGAAAGGAGCAATAAGGGAGGCCAGGGATTCTGGGCTAAAAGTAGGAGAGAGAAGGTGTGAATAGGACTTATGGGAGCGGAGAGATTGCTGAGAGCCGGGGAAAGGTTGGGGGAGGGAGGCTGTGAAGATGAAAAGTCCCTGTGGTGAGAGAGGTGGAGAAGAAAGTAATGACGGAGCAATACCAGCCAGTGATGATGACTGGAGAGAAATAAAAGCTCTATTGACAATAGACGAAATTAAGAAGAGGCAACAAGAGGCTCGTGGACACGGAACATGGAGAATGATGGTGACGAGAGCGAAATGGTAATGAAACGGACACGGTAAAGCAGTATGGCAGCGGTTGGTGAAGGATTAGGGGGAGATGAGTGGTGCTTCCAGGTTCCTCTTTGTCCTTCCTGGTGAAGCCCCTTGCTGCACTCCTCCCTGTTTAGTGGAGGAAACTCAGATGGATTAATTACCCCGCGATAAAATCCGACACACAGGAAAGAGGGGATGATGGCTAACAGGGTACTAATAATTCAATATTGATAAATCAGAGGTCAGACGAATTATATTGATGCATAAAAGTAGATAACTCAAATAAGCTGGATAGCCGGCAATGATACAAAAAGAGGGATACGTGTAGGCGAGAGAAGAGAGAAATCAGCTTCTGATGATGATGCGCGGTGGAATAAAACCCTGGTTAAAGTTTTGTTTCGTGCCTCTGGATATATCCCGGTGCTTGTTCTATCACATTTTCCTTTTTTTAATTTGTACTTTGATACTGAGGATGTTCGGAGTTATAGTCAGGCTGCGTTACTTGTGACATTAAAGCCGAGACCCGGACGTGAGTTTGCCGCAGACAGACGTTTATACAGTTTTAATACGGCAGACAACTTCACCCGTCGGGGACATAAAAGGGGTAGATTTAGAAATTGCATAGGATGCATAAATCTATGACTATGTAACTTAAATTATTTTGCAGCAAAATTTTCCAGAATGAAACCATCTTGAGCAAGAAGTAAATGTGTGGATTTAAAGGTCACTAAAGCTGTCTCTAAAGAGGTAGCCGAGGTCGTATAGTTATGAGATGCAGCGGTCACGCACCTCTATCCCAATGTGAACTCTGTGAACCAATATTACCGGGTCCTGGATCTGAGTTCAGTCGTTCGCAATAGGAGTTGGAAATGGATGTAACTTAATAAGGTGGTATTGCCCAGAAAGTCGGGTTGTTGGTTTTGTTACTGTCCCTTTAAATTAGAATGTGTGTGTGTGTGTGTTTTTCTCCCTTCGTTTCTGTAGGTCCAATTTACGTGATGCACTACTTGTTATCTCCCGGCGTTGTATAAATCCGCATGGGGACTCTTCATATTGGAGAGTAGGTGCTAAAGACTGACACATTTGCCCCCTCCTCCTTTTTTTGCCCCTGCAGCATCCCTCTTAGAGCCCTTCTCCAATTTCACACTGGATAGATGATATGTTGACATGCCAACAAATGAACTTGACACCCGTGTTCAGATGACACGTCTCACATGTATGACAGTCATGTACATTTATTTTTTTCCGCCCCGTGGCAGTTACTGCAGGTTGACCGTTGCTTGTTGGTTTATCACAAAGCTTGTGCAAATAAAATCTGTCAGGGGCCGCGTTTTGCTCTTCGTCTGCTTGTTTTATGACTTGCAGTAATATTTTTATAACGTGCCTGCATGACATACGTGTTGTATTTGCGGTATCGGTTGGGTATTTAACCTGCGGCGTTGCGTGCCGGGATAATTTGCAGGTGGCGGGCTGTTGGCAGAGCCAGGTGGGGAAGCTTTAATATTTCAAAGCAAATCCTATGCGTGTGCGAGCTGTATGTTAAGCAAAGTGCACGTGTGTCGCAGCGCAGGAAGCCATAGATTGCGTGATAACCTTTTTATTAAACACATGGCTTATAGGACACTCACTTTGAAGCTCTTGGGATGCTTCTAAGCGTGCGTATGTAATGTGCAAGTAATTGACTTAAAAGGAGACATATGTTTTTATTATTCCTCCCTGTGTGTGTGTAGTGTGCCTGTTTGTATATATGTTTGTGTGTGTGTAATATATATATATATATATATATATATATAATATAATGAATTTTTAGGTACAGTCTTTCTGATCACGCTTGTTTTGTGTGGCTTCTGGTTCCTGTACTTAAAACATCAATTTTCATGGCCGTGTTTACCTCTGGTCAGGCCTAGGGCCCCCCTCCGTGGCTGCGTCCTCGCTACGGAAAGCCCGGGTATGATGTCATAGCCTGGCGCTCTGTGTCTTTAACGATGCACGGTACCTTTAAACGCAGTCTATGGAGACTCCCATATTGTAAATAGGCAGGTCAGGGGGATCAACTGTTGCCCCTGTAACCCACAGGCAACACAACTGGGGGGCAAGAGGTAAATCTGCCCCCTGCTTTTCCAGCTGGGAACTGCTGCCTTAGACCCAGACCTAGTCGTCCCCGGCTACAATAGTCGCTGCTTTTCGCTTTCTGACCTCGTCTCCCGCATGTCTCCACTTGTAGCATTTTGCCGCGATGTAGGAGTGAGTGTGAAATCAGATCTCTAGTATGGTGATGGGACGCGGTGGCCCTGGTGGACTCCCTTGATGTTTAGATCTGTGTATATCTGTTTTGGAGATTAGGTTGTTGGAGACGCCTTCGTTTTTTTTTTCTCTTGCGAGCTATGGCACAAGGTGACACAGAGAGAGTTGCGCATGGTAACCTGTTATCCGTATGTTTCCCTCCATAAGAGCTGAGTTGGCCCCACAAACAAAGCGTTTGCGTGGTGAGTAAAGAGTTATGAAGATAATTATCTTCCGGATAGATTGCGTCTCCCGGGCGGAAGCGCCATCAGCAGGCATCGTCTGACAGCAGCCGCCCACCGAGAGCTAAACCAAAATGTGTGTATAAAACGGAGATAATCGGTAAATGAAATGAATGAGGAGGCCGTGAAATATACAAACACGGAAAGTACCGGACAAGAGACCCAACAGGACTGTCGTGTCCAAGCCGGGGAGCTCGGCAGCTATGTAATGTAACCCGGATCGTAAGCGGTAAGATGTGATGCAATACATACATGTCTGGGGCCAGGTCTCTGAAGAGTCTCGAGCGCGCATGCCTGACACACGAGGCTGTTACGTGATGATGAGAGAGCCTGTTTATTGTAGAGTATGTTTCCCTCGTAGGTATTTTACGGTATATAGCGAGCCGTTGCTGGCCTTCTACGCCAGGTCGGTAATTAGTGTTCCATTCTGTTAATTCCCTGCGTTTGCCGAACTCCCCGAGGAGCGCCGGCTAACGCTAAGGGCTCTAATGTCAGAGCTTTTCTAGAAGTTGATATCCAGATGCGGTGACAGCGGACTTGCTTAAAAAATATTTTTATTATAAATCAGCGTTAACGAATCCTACTTATGCGGATTAGAAGTTTGCCCGGACCTAATAATTGGGGGACGGCATAGAACTCCCTTATATTATGCATAAAGTGCATTTCTCGTATGTCAGAACTGCTTGTTTTAAGTTAGTTTCCCCGTATAATTGTGTAGGGGGGAATGTTTGACCCCAGCAGTGACCTGTCCGTGCCACTGACAATCTACATTTCTTGTTTTTTTGGGGCTTATAAAGGGTTATAACACACACACGCACGCATCTGAACATGCGGACGAGTCTGTGTAACAAACACACACACACACCTGAACATGCGGACGAGTCTGTGTAACACACACACACACACACACACCTGAACATGCGGACGCCTCTGTGTAACACACACACACACACACCTGAACATGCGGACGCGTCTGTGTAACACACACACACACACACACACCTGAACATGCGGACGAGTCTGTGTAACACACACACACACACACCTGAACATGCGGAGGTCTCTGTGTAACACACATACACACACACACACCTGAACATGCGGACGCCTCTGTGTAACACACACACACACACACACACACACACACACACCTGAACATGCGGACGCGTCTGTGTAACACACACACACACACACACACCTGAACATGCGGACGCGTCTGTGTAACACACACACACACACACACCTGAACATGCGGACGCGTCTGTGTAACGTGAGAAGCTGATTTTTACCGGACCCCGTAGGCTTCTACGGGCGCTGATCAGAAGCTTATACAGTAACATAATCAATATCTGCAACGGCCTCCCATCTGTTACGTTGTTATACGCCTGGCGAGCTCCGCTTCATCATCATGTAAATCAGCATCGTTATACGTTCTCAGTTAGAGCCAAAATCGCAGAGGTTTTCTTAAGCTTAAAAAAAGCCGTTTTTGTTGCTGTTTTCTGCATTGCTGAATGCCGGGAAGGTGGAGAGATTTTATTTTATATATTTTATATATTTAAGTGGTAGAGCTCTGTGTATTTCATGGACAGGTGAGGGATCAGAAAAAAAATCTAAATGAAGTCAATATTTCAATATATCGCCCCTTACATTCAAAACAGCATAGAATCCCCATAGACGCTCTTGCGCAGTCGAGTGATTTTGTAGGTATATAGTTAGGTGTATGATTAAACAATTAATACCAAACAGGTGCTAATGATCATCAATTTAACATGTAGGTTGCGACGCAATCATTAACCGAAACAGAAACCGCGGTGTAGGAGGAGGAATAAAACTGAGTCAGGAACAGCTAGAATTATTAACAGGCGGGTGAGGTTGCTGAACGCTGTTTATTGTCAAAAGTCACACAACATGGCAGCGCTGAGCACAGCAACAAGACGCAAGGTAGCTATACCGCATCGGCAGTGTCTCCAGGGCAGTCATTTCAAGGCGCGCGGGTCTTCAATTGGTCGGTTAAAGCTCTTTTGAAGAAACGGCAATGTAGATGACTGTAGACGTAGTGGTCAGCCAAGGACACATCATGCTTATTTTGCTTTTTAATCGGAGGATGTCCAGCGGTGCCGTCAGCTCCGCATTGAAAACAATAGGACCCCGGTACACTCCTATACTGTTAGAGGTAGTCTTTGTATAAGACTTGCAGCCAAAAAAGCCATACCGCTAACGTGGAAACAAGGCCAAGTAACTCAACTGTTCACAGGAACCGGGGTGAGGAAAATGGCAACCGGTGCTCTGGACCGATGGGCTAAAATGTGAAATATTTGGCTGTAGCGGAAGGTGGTTTGTTTGCTGGAGAGCGGAATGAGTGTATGAACGCAACAGTGGAGCTTGGTGGAGGTTCCTTGCAATGGACTTAATGCAATTAATGGTCTCCTCAATGCTTGTAAGTACAGGCAGATACTTAAACCTCATACAATACCATTAGGGAGGCAACTGATGTTGGGCCCAAATGAGTCGCATAACAGCAACCCCCAAACATACAGCCAAATTCAGCATAAAGAAGAGCAAGCAATATGTCTGGGATTACACGAAGATGAACAACCGTGGCTGCCTATGGCTACAGAAGAACTGTGGTTGGTTCTTTAAGGAGTTTGGAAGGCAAAAGAGTGGTCGCACCGAATACTGATTTGATTTTGATCTTTTTTCTGTTTACTCACTTTGCATTTTTTTTTATTTTTTTTTAAGCATTCTGGCTTTACATCATTTCTTCACACCTGTCGAAAACATTTGCACAATACTGTGTATAGATATTTTTAAGAGAAAGCATCTCTGGCACGAATAAGATCGAATTGTTGTACTTCGTTGTTCCAAATGTGTTTGAGATGTTACAAAAATACGTGGAAAAGGGCTGTGTATTTTTCACTCTAATTACAGATATGTGTACCATGCAGCCTTAAGGCATACATACTTCTAGCTCATTATATCACAGCCTGGTCAATACCAGGATCACCGATGTATGTTGTGGGGTTTTCATGGAACGGTATTAGTCAAAAACGATTGATGGAATCCTTAAGTGTTCTGTAATATTGTGCCTTCTGGGAATGTTACTGTTGGGGGAACTCTAATAATAATAATAATTAATAATAATAATAATAAAAAAAAAGCTTAAATTTAAATTACAGGCTCGCCAATGTATTTGTCGGGGGTCTGACTCAGAGTAGCGCACTCAGTGGAAAGCCACTAAATTAAAATGTTATTTTAACCTGTAAAATGTTTTTGGCAAGAGAGAGGTTTCGTTCTTGTAAAGTATGGCTTCGTAGGAAGTAAATGATTTAGTGCACTTGTATTAATAGAACTTTTTGATATGTAGCGATGGGTCACGGGATATTACTACATCGTGTGACATGATGGGGGGGGGGCTGGTTTGTATTTCCTTGACCGATGATCTGTTTCCTATCTCCTTTGTGTGTCTCCCTGACAGTTTATGATCATACAGTGATGTAATGAGTGACACCAGAGTTAGGTCAAACGACACGATCCATGCATCCTCCGCATTGTAAAGGTCCAAGGGAAAGGATCAAAGGAGAATAGACCAGAAGTCACAAGTTCAGGCGTTTTAGATGTTATAATTTCCTGGCTGTTAACGTGTATCCTGGCTCTTGACTGTTTTTTTTTTTTTTTTCTTGTTTTGTGTTTTCCAATTCTTGTTTATATGTATATGGTGTATATGATTCTTTTATAGTGACTTTTGCTCATAGGTATGGAATATTTTTTTGATTTCTCTATGTAAACATCTGTCAGACAAGAACGGAGAAAGCTAAATTGCTGCATGGGCTTGTCTGATTTATAAGAGTATTTTACCAAGCCTAGTAAAATAGTTTTTTTTTTTTCCCCCCCCCCACATTCAAAAAACCTAAAACATATGATACTCCATTTTCATATCCGAAGCTTCAAATATACTGTCGGCCTAAAATCTACAAAACAAAATTGGACCATATTTGTTGGCATTCTGAAAGTACGTAGATGCCGGTGCTCAAGGTTTTTTTGTGATTAATTCTTTACAATTTAAGCAAAAATTAAGATTTTTTTTTTTTTATTACTATGAATTTAACTTCATTCCAACAAAATATACTTATTTTTTTTTCCTCCCAAGGGTAACGGAATGCTATGATTTTTTTTTTTTTAATGTAATACCCTTAGACAGACATTCATTTAGCTTTTTAGATTATACACGGCCCTTTTGTGAACGTAAAGACCCCGTAGGAATTGCAATTCTATTGTTCGCGCCCAAGAGATGAGAAAATACAGACGCTCGCCCAAGGTTATAGTAAGCAGACAGTTTTATTGATTCAGGGGTCCCGGTTTTTTTTCTGGGTCTCTGTTGAAATCCCTGCGTAGGGAGTAATTATTCGCAGTAAAGTGAGCCGCCTTAAACAATCCACAAGCGCTCATTGTGAAGGTGACCCGACCTCTCGTTACAGAGAAATGGAAAGTGCTGCTCTGGTACAAAGTGCTCCGGAGGCTGCGAGGCCGTGTGACTTTATATAAGACGTGACAGCGGCTCGAGTGTTAAATTACGTCAGACAGTTTAGTGATGTCATGATGTCGCCCATAACTAAAAGCCTTCTTCCTGTGACACGGACCTGATGGACTTCAGGAGCCGGTGCTTTTTATTTAGGCATTTGCTCAATGGGTTTTTTTTTTTTGGTTTTTTTTTTTTGTAAAACAAATCAATCTTTATTTACCAAAATGAAATCCAGTACTGAGGAACAGATGCAGAACAAAAAGGTTGCATTAAAGCAAAGATTCCATGGCTTGTCGGATGGGGGGGCTGAATAATCTTATTTATCGTCTGAGTTCTATATCCGTGCCTGGATCCGGATAGAGTCGAGCTGGCTCTTTAAACCTCTCGGCCCGGTTACTGTAGTCTATGGCGGATTGTTAAAAGCCAAGTCCGGTGAAACTGTCTATACCCTGCGGGTCCCAGTATCGCTGTTCTGTACCAAACCGTTAACGGCAGATGGTGGAAGCTGCCTCCGTCTGCGCGGTTCTGCATTCTACGAATTATTCTAGGATTATGGCCGAGACAAGGACTTTGACACAGTCATATTGGTTAATATTTACAGGCTAGACAGATGTCTACTCGCAATAATTTTGTATCCAGTCATAAAAATTGCATTATTATTTTAACCAGCTAACACTAACCCGTGAATGTGACGGGTTACTCATGAACGACAATTACCGAATGAGGGATAAAAAATGTGTCGGGAAAGAGTAAGAGAGCTCAATATGTACGGCTTGGA